>CAUYUJ010004603.1:525883-560883 GCA_963575745.1 Prorocentrum cordatum | reverse complement strand
AGGAGCAAGAGGATCTTCGACATCTGCAGGCTGGAACACGGGTCGTTGGTTTCTAAGCCGCCGTGTTGTCTGAGTCCCTTTGTTTTCAGGCACGCAAGCGGAGGCAGCGCCTCCAAGAAAAAGCGAAGGCGCCTTCCGCTGCCGATCGAGGTGCGCATTGCGCGTCAGGTATGCGCACGTGTGGCGCGCAGAGGGGGTGGCGCGAGGGGGGGCTTCTGATGAGGCGGAAGGCTTCTGAGAAACACCTCTGCGTTCAAGGAAACCTTCGCAAGAAGCTTCCGAACTCTTCCAAGAAGCCCACCTGCCCCATTGCAAGGCCGCCCCCTCGCCCCACCTCCCCCTACCCGCCCGCCGTCGATCGCGGGCAGCTGGCTGGGCTTGGGGCGTGAGATCAAAACAGGGGAGTCTTCTGAGCAGATCAAGCGACTCCGATGACGATCGAGCTGCATGCCAAGGCGCTTGCACTCGTGCGCTGTCCTCCCCTGCCCCTCCCAAGCCAGGTGGCCACGCAGAGGGGTGAGGAGCTCAGCGTGTGCGTGATCGAGAAGGGCGCAGAGGTCGGTGCCCACATCTTGTCGGGGAACGTGTTCGAGCCGCGCGCCCTGAATGAGCTTATTCCAGACTGGAAGGAGCATTTGGTGTTGGGTGGGTGGAGCGGTGTTGCGACGACAATGCCTGGCGACGAAGCCATGCCAGGATTTGTAAGGCATTCCCGGCCCCGAAAATATCCAAGGTAACCGGCGCGGCGTGAATCATTTCGGTAACCGGTTGTCCCACAGCAAAGGTTGTGCTTTTCCCAACCGTCCTGTGGTGTTGGGTCTTCGTTTTTCAAAGACAGCACCCCGCGTCCCTCCTCCCCCCGCTGCCCCCTCCTCTCCTCCTCCTTCCCCTCCTCCCTCCTCTCATCCACATAGCCCAGGGACAGCGTTTCATGGACCCATATGGGAGCTCCACATGAGGTCCCAGTGGCGCAGTTCGCATGCGCCTCCCCGGCACAGATAGAATTTCCTAGCCCCAGGGGGATCTCCACCGAAGGTTCCAGTGGCGCGCATGCGTCTCCCCACCCAGTGCAGCGCTTCGTGGCCCATAGGGAACTCCACCGAAGGTCCCAGTGGCGCAGCTCGCATGCGTGTTTCCCCATCCAGTACAACGCTTCGTGGCCCCATAGGGAACTCCACCTAAGGTCCTGGTGGCGCAGCTCGCATGCGTCTCGTCCGCCCAGTACACGTTTCGTGGCCCCACAGGGAGCTGCACCGAAGGTCCCAGTGGCACAGCTTGCATGCGTGTTTCCCCACCCAGTACAGCATTTCGTGGCCCCATAGGGAGCTCCACCTAAGGTCCCGGTGGCGCAGCTCGCATGCGTCTCCTCCGCCCAGTACAGCGTTTCGTGGCCCCGCAGGGAGCTGCACCGAAGGTACAGCGCTGCCTGGCCACATAGGGAGCTCCACCGCAGGTCCCAGTGGCGCAGTTCGCACGCGTCTCCCCCACCCAGTGCAGCGTTTCATGGCCACAGAGGAAGCTCCACCGAAGGTCCCACTGGCGCAGTTCGCATGCGCCTCCCCCAGCAAGTACAGCGCTTCGTGGGCCCATAGGGAGTTCCACCTAAGGTCTCACTGGCGCACTTCGCATGCGTCTCCCCCCGCCCAGTACAACGTGCCGTGGCCCCGGAGGGAGCTCCACGGAAGGTCCCAGCGGCGCGGTTCGCAAGCGTCTCTCCCAGCCAGTACAGTGTTTCGTGGCCCCAGAGAGAGCCCCACCTAAGGTCTCAGTGGCGCAATTCGCATGCGTCTCCCCCGCCCAGTACAACGCTTCGTGGCCGCATAAGGAGCTCCACCTAAGGTCCCAGTGGCGCAGCTCGCATGCGTCTCCCCCACCCAGTATACGTTTCGTGGCCCCAGATGGAGCTCCACCTAAGGTCGCAGTGACGCAGTTCGCATGCGTCCCCCCCACCCAGTACAGCGTTTCGTGGCCCCAGACGGAGCTCCACCGAAGGCGATTCCCACAACTGCGGTACTCACAACTGCATATCGTTGGGTCCTTCGCCAGACTATTTTCTTTCATAACTGGATGGGCATGTTTTAAATGTGTCCTTGAGGGCACGCTTAGATTTGGCAGCCGAGTAGCCCAGCATTAAATGGATGGCCAAGCAGTGGGTCAGTATCGTTTTCATTCGTACCGCTCATACATGTTTAGTCAGTTCATCAGTGTCCCTACCTCCCCCAGCCTACTTGACGTCTCCAATCCCATGTGCATGTTGTCACCATACGGCTTCTACAATGTAATCCGATGTGTGTTCCTTCAGGCAGTTCGTGCCAAGGCAGGATGATGGGAATCGAGTGACCAGGACGACAATTGCCCTTTTACTTTCAGGTAGTGATGATCTGTTGTATCGCCGAGGCTCTGCAGTGTCGTGAAACGCCGGCTTCCCACAATCAGCCGTGGACATGAAGGCATGTCGCAATTCCCATAGCCGTCGCAGGTTCAGGAGTTGTCTTCCTGATGCCACCGTTTGGGAAGGCTGCCCCTGTGCGCGCTCTCTGCGTTCATATAATCGGTGCCATAGTTTGCTGGTGCTCGATTGCATGCATCATCTCGCGCCCTTATCCGTGGCAGGAGAAGGGCGCACCCCTGGACACTCCTGTTGTCAACGACTCCTTCTACTGGCTACCGAATGGCAAGCACGCAGTGCCTCCAATGCCCCACGCATGGTGTTGCCAGTTTGCTTCAGAACTCGAAGTGCCGAGTGCCGTTTTCCACTAAGAGTGGGAATCAGCCTGGAAGCATACATGAACGTTCGGATCGAGGCAAACCACAATGTAGGAACATGTGTCTGTTGTGCCAAAAGTGTAGCTGCGAGCAGCCTACTTTCTTGCTTTGTGGACTTGCATAGTTGGCACAATCTCTAATCTGTGTTTTGTTTATTTCTTGCGTTTGGCCCTTCGGTTTTGTTGACTGCTACTTCCAGCTCGCGTCCACCTCCTCTGCATGCCTGAGCCCGTCCTGCCCCCGTCCACCGACTCCTTGTGGCCTATCCATCCCACTCCACTCAAGGCGAGCTCTGCTCCACTCGTGTGTGGTCGGCTTATGCGCACCAGTGGGGCCCGTGGCCGGCTCGAGTTGCCAATGCCACAACTCACAACTGCCACTCGCGAGCTGTTGAGACAGTTCAGGCCCGCGACTGGAGGTATGAAGTGTGAACAGTGCCGTTTTTGATACATGCTCCGCGTGCGGACCATGTATTCAAAGTGCAGGGATTCAGTACTAAAAACAACGAGGAGTTCATGCACAAATGTATTCATACGTTATATTAAGAATCCCATGTTTTGAAACATCCCATGTATTAAACACTGCCCTGTAGGTCGGAGGAGCGGTCAGAGAGGGCAGGCAGGCAAAGAGGTCTGTGCTACGGCGTGCCACGTGTTGGTTCTGGCCCGGCATGTGCCACCACTTCCCGAGCTGCTCCTGACCCTCACACGAGCGGCCTCCTCCGAGCCACGCCCATCCTGCCCCTCCTCGCGCAGCTCCCTTTCCCGTTTTGCATCTTCCGCCGCACACCCAAAGGAGTGCCGCCGAGAGCCGTAGGCGCGCTAACGGCGATGCAGGCAACGGCGATGTAGGCTTCGGTACTGTGGGAACGCGCGGCTCGTGCTTTCTCCTAGAATTCGCTGTGTCGTTCTCGTTCGACACATCCGCAGATCGGACATGTAGGAAAGTGTGGTCCGTGACTTCCTACAGTTCGGTTTCCAACATCATCGTCAAGCAACATCGCCGTTAGCGTGGCCTTGGAAGAGCGCCGGAGTCCCCCGCACCAGAACTACAGCCACGCTGCCTCTGGAGCGACAGCACCGGTAGCGCAGCGTACCACAGGCAGGCGAACGCCATCCACCGATGTTTCTCTTCCTAGGAGGAGGAGGAGGAGGAGGAGGAGGAGGAGGAGGAGGAAGAGGAAGAGGAAGAGGAAGGGGGAGCAGGAGGAGGAGGAGGAGGAGCAGGAGGAGAGGAGGAGGAGGAGGCGGAGGCGGAGGAGGAGGAGGAGAGGAGGAGGAGGAGGAGGAGGAGGAGGAGGAGGAGGAGGAGGAGGAGGAGGAGGGAGGAGGAGGAGGGGGAGGGGGAGGGGGAGGGGAGGAGGAGGAGGAGGAGGAGGAGGAGGAGGAGGAGGAGGACAACATCCCGAAGTTTCTTGATTCGTGTTTCGTTTTTCTCCTAATATCAATTCCTTGTCCTCAGCCTTCGGCCTTCTCCTTGTGTTCTCCTTCAACTTCACTGCCGCACTTATCGTCTGCCAAGGGCAGTCCAAGGCCTGACGGCCATGCTGCGTGTGCGAGCACGGGAGTTGTCGCCGGAATACAGCCAGCTGGGGTCGCTGGATTCCTTGATGCACTCTCCGTTCGAACCAACCAAGCACGGCCCATACGCGTGTCGTGTGTAGGGGGCTTCATTACCTGAAGGTCGCTCATGCCATGCGTAGGGGCTTCAATGCGTGAAGGCCGCAGAAGCACCATAAGCCCAGCAGCACCGAGCAGCACAACCACAGACCACCACAGACCAACAGCACCACTAACAATCACACAGGCTAGCAGCAGCGCCGGCAGCCCACCAGCAGTCAGGAATGAAAGCAACCGCCACCGACCACCACTACCGCCGACCACTAGCGCGACCGAGACACGCCAGCAGACCAGCAGCACTACCGACCACCGCAGCAAGCCAGCAGCGCCCCAGCCGACCCACAGACGAGCAGCACCGACAGCCCAGCAGCAATCAACAGCAACCCCGACCAGCGCCAACAGACCAGCAGCGCGGCCATCAACCACAGGCCAACCAGCATCGACCCGCAGACCAGTTGCCCAGCAGCAGTAAACAAAAGAAGCACCGACCCACGCCCACAGACCAACATCACCATTAATCGCCACAGAACAGCAGCACCATCCACCACCGACACTCAGACCAATAACAGCACTGGCAGACCAGCAATAACCAGCAGCGATCCCGAGCAGCACCAGACTCCAGCAGCACAACCCACCAATGCTGATGCTCAAGCGGCACAGGAGCAGCACTGACATCTGGCAGCGCCGAACAGAGCAAACTGATTTCATAAACATGACAGTCGTTCACGGACACATCCGATCACTTACAACAGACGACCGTGTCAGCGATGGAATCAGGGAGCTTGAAACCAGTCATTGGGATTTCGCTTTCACCATGGAAACGCGGATAACGACGGCCGAAGGGTGTTGGACACTTTCGGAAGGACACGCTTGCGCTGGATCTGGCAACGATCAAGCATGCCATGCTGCCGCGTTGCTCATACACCTATGTTGGGCCAAAAGATTCCGAGCACCTTCTGCCAGTTTCGCCGCGGTACCAGTGAAGAGAGGACAGCTGAAATTACAATTGCGACCCACGCGCGCTGCGCATGCACGGTGCAACCCGCGAGATTGACAGAGAGAGACAGAGAGAGAGAGAGAGAGAGAGAAACAGAAAACGAAAGAGCACCAACACGCGACAGCATATGATTCTCGCCGGTGTCTTCAACGCACGCATCCACGGTTTCTAAAGACGCAGGCAAAGACAGAACCGACAGTTTCGATCACGTCACTTCGAGATGCTTGGGCTGACGTGGATACGGAAACCCAAACTCGGAGTACTCTCAGCTACGGCATTGTGCCATCCAAGAGGGGGCTTGTTATTGCAAATAGCTGTTTGTGTCGCAAGCCTGCGCGCAAACCAATTAGACGCGCCACAGGCGACAAACACGACCAGCTCGATTGCATACTCCTGACGCGCGCGCGCTTTCCAAGTATTGCACCAACGCCGAGGCCAACAACAGGGCCGACTTGTGCTCCGACCGAGAAGATGTGACCACCGACCTGCGGATACCGACCGCAACAACGGTAACCAATCGGCCACCACGCGACGACGACGACGTCAACGAAGCATTATCCCATCCAAGTTCTTGAGAGGCAAGATCAACAACTCCCACATTTAAAACAACTCCCAATTGATCAACTTGCACGCCAGCGAAGTACCGTCCGCCCCACAATTGCTGAGCGCCCAAATCCAGCAACTCTTTATCGACGCCGCTGCCTCCAGCAGTGCCGCCTGAAGTTCGGCCTGGAGCGACAGAGGCGAGGCAGCGCAGGACAACCCCGAATCATGCCAACGACCCGACCAGGGCTCGGCACGACTCCGCCGCTTTCTCGCGCAGCGACTGCCGATGTCCAACGACGACCACTACAACCACAAGCAGCCGAGCAAGCTTATACAGCAAGAGATCCGCACACAGGACCTGGCGGCACGGCGGGCCCAGATGGCACACCTTCTTCACCATCTCAGAGACTTGACGAGCCTCACGAGCACCCAAACCGTCAAAGCGGTACCCGCACGACTGAGAACGAGGGCACCAAACGCACCACGCGACACGTAATTTAATGGCAGACGTTGACGCAGAGCTATATGAGCACCTGTACAGCTCAGTAGCAGCACCAGCGCAGCAGGAGCGAGCAGGCAACGTCTTCCGCCTTTCACAAGGAAATACTTGAACAAGGAGATCAACATGGCTGAGGCGTGGTAAAGCTCCCCAGCACCAAGAGCCTCACTGCAGAGATGCTGCGAGAGGGTCCAGAAGAATTCAACAGTGCACCTCTCCACTTTTACAGCCTAGCCATCCAACTCAACGCCTATCCGCTGGCCAGGTCGAAGAACACAGTCACCACAGTGGTGCCAAGAAGTGGGAATCAAATGCACGATGCCAATATTTTTCAAGTTGTCCAACCGACTGCTCTACGACACGCTCCAACCAACACTTGACTCGTCCCAGACTGCCGACCAGACGGTCTTCAGACGAGGCCAGTTGACCCTCGTGAACTTTGTAACATCCCACCTCTTGCGGGAGCGAGCAACACATGGGACCACATCATGGATCGCAGCACCCCGTATCAAACAAGCTCCCCGCCAAGTCGAGCACGAGAGCATGTGAGCAGCAGTGAAATCACAGAGCATACAGGTCCAATATGTTTTGTCGTTGCAGCCCGTCTGCGATGGAGAAACACAGCAACGGTGAAGGCATACGTCAGCCCGTTCAGCCTCCTACGGGGTACGCGAAGCAGGGCGACCCACGCATACACATCGTTCAGCTCTTTTTCTAATTGTTCCTGGCCGCTAGGGGGCCAGGAACACTTAGAAACTAGCACGATTAGAAATGAGCTCGATTAGAAATGAACGACGTGTATGTCTGTTCCCCAACGACCTTCTGCAACACGTCCTTGTGTCGCTGGTCACCGCGTGGCCACCCATGGGGCATGGGAGTAAAGTTTGGGCTCGCGGCCGCCGCCCTGCTCACCGACCTTCGCTTCGTCGTCGACGTGATCCGCCCTGCTCACCGACCTTCGCTTCGTCGTCGACGTGATCCCTGACCAGCCAAGTTCCCGCACCTGGTCACGATGATCGACTACACCGCCTTGACAAAAGATTATGCGGTCTTATGATATGTTGGAATCTACTATCCCTCTGACGATTCCTAGCATTGGCATGCGTCCTCCGCGATCCCGCGGAGTAATTCGTCTACCTCTAATCAATAACATTGTTATCTCAAAACAGGATCGGAAATTACGCCGCCCATTCCTATATGAAAAATGGGACGGGATGCATGTCCACGCGGAGTAATTTCTACTTCGCCCACTCCGTTTACTCCGCCAGTCTTGAGTCATGTTGAATGAAGACCGCATAATACTTTTGTCACGGCAATGTATATTTTGCTCGCAGCAAAGCTGCGCGGACTCGAGCTGCATCCGAGCACGACCACGATATCGAGCAGCCAAACGACGAGAAGGATTGAAAGGGCGTGCTCACGCACAGCGCGTGTCAAGGACATAGGTGTGGTATCCTGTCATACGAAGACAGTCTCAAGAAACTCGGGCGACTGACCAACTCCCACGAACCGATGTGCATGGACATACATTACTGCACGACAAATGCATGGGCGTCATACGCTTCTCGCAATCAGGACCTGACCAGCAGGCACTACCCGCTGGCACACCGACTTTGCTCGTCAACAGCGCAGTATCCCCGACAGCATTCTGCAGAGTAGACACGTGGACGTTCAGCGAGCCCCTTCGGCAGCACCTACGGCGTATGCAGCGACGGATGCATGATCACCAGGACAACGCGAAGACACACAACGGACCTCCCCGACCCCCGCACCAGAATGGGATTTACGGCTCCCGGCGTCGCAAACAACAATGCACCAGACATTAATGGTCTTTGCGCCGACGGCACCAGCGACGACGCGGACAACAGCCCGCCACACCGCAGCACATTTGCTACGCCAGACCGGCAAACCGACGGCGACGAAACAGCGCCAATTTAGACCCGAATGGACGTGGGGCCGGTTACATCCAGCGAACCACATTACGCGCAGAGCATTTCAAGAGACACCACCGCATCGACAGTTCGGCGACGGTGCACAAGCGGAGGTCATGGCGCATGGCTTCAAACATCGGTCAAACATCGCGAACCACGACCGCGCAGGGTGCACATGGAGAGCGCTCCAGTTGCAACCACACATGACTCCACACCAACGCGGTCAGAGACAGCACGGCGGCCAACACAGCGCTGAGACGACCAAGTGCATAGTTGTTAAATGTTCACACCAAAGATAACCAGACCAAGACTTCCATCGACCACACTTAACCGTTCACTGACCGCCGTCCACGGTTACCCTCTTAAGATGGCCACCGACTGGCCATACAGGGGTGCAAATTTCCGAAGACATCCCCAAGTGAGCAACGCTCGAGCATAGCTACACCGACCCAAGACGAGCAGGCATCCAAGTTCAATAGCGAGAGCACCCGGCGGACACCGAGAGGACACATGCATTTCGCGCCTGGATCCCCCCTTCCTCCACATCCTCTGCCTCGTCTCCCTCCTTTCTACAATATGCAGCACCATGTTTTTTACGTCTATCGTATGGCATGTTGTCCACATGGGCCATATTCCAACGGCCACAGCCTCGCCCACTTGGTCTGAGCTAGGCCCGCACGGTTGTTTGCAGCGGTGCTCGTTAATTCGTTATTTTGCGTTGTCTGGTTTGGTCGGTGCGTCATGATTCATTGAAGACGTCCCAGCGCCACTGCGTACGCAAGGTCTCTCGCCGAGGGAGTCCCAGTCCCTCTTGCGGATCGAACTTATTGTGGTAAATGTTGTGAGCGCAAAGGTTTGGCAACAGGGGGATTCGCAAAAAGTGCGTTCAGCTCGTGCCGACCATGAAATGTTGTATGCGTGCCATTCTGTCTTTCTTTCCCAACCAGTGCTTTCAACTAAAGGTTTCTCGGACGTATAAGAATTGCTGGGGCCACGTCATGTCCCGGGGTGCCCGAGATTGTCATGATATGGTCGAAGAGTGCCGCTGATTTTTGACGAGGTCCCAGGTTCCCGATCGTGGGTCGTGGTGACAGTTTCCCGCGAGTGCAGAGCGCAGGAAGCAGAGAAAATATAACAGAAAGCGAAGAGCTGCGCGTCGAGAGTGGGCAGTATGTGGTACATAGTAGCGAGTGTAGTGTAAAGGGCGAAATGTATAGGTCATAGCATGTAATGTAGGGGTACAGGGTAGAACGTAGAGATTAGAAAGCGGCGAGTTGAGAGTATATCGTGGAAACACATGTGTAATCAAATTCGTCATCCTTTATTCTCGCCCACTGCGAACTCGCTTTTTTTGCATCTTGCGCACGAGCATGTTGATTGGGGCTTTCCCCGGAGCAATCATTCGGGTACGTGGCCCGCTAGGAGGTTGTAGATCAACGCTATCAGAGGGGCCAGTCCGACACATTATGATGATAGTGGCGGGCCAACGCCACAGTGGAGTTTAGCTTGATGAGCATGCTGAGCATGGCACGCGTCATAGCTGAAACGAGGAGGATAGGCGCGGCAAATGTGGCAAGAACGGCATCCGTGATCGGCATGATTACATGGGCGTGCTTGTCTTGGTCAGACGAACGCGGACAGAATGTGACAATGAAGTGCGAGGTCAGCGTGAGGAACGCTACAGCCAACCCTCATAGTGAGGATGAGCGACGTTCCAAGGTTGCCCTCGCATCCTCCCCCTGCGGCCCCATCCTTGGCCGCTTTCGCTGGCCGCGCCCCGCCCGCAGAGTGTCGACATGGCCTTCCGAGGCTCTTGCGTCCTTATCGTGCGTCCTCAGTGTACGGTCAAGTCGGGCATGTCCCCCTACAGGAGGAGTATTCAGAAATAGTTGAAGAATAATCAGCGGACTTTTTCTCTTCAGTAGGTTTCGGCAAGTTTTGGTGAATTTTTGGGGAATTTTTAAATTTTTCACCCCGAATCCGCCCGTAGGGGGACATACCCGACCTAAGTGTACGGGGTGGACTGTCCGAGGTCGATCTCTTGAGGAGCAAGGGCGAACGTGGCACGATCGTTGCGCACGAGTGGCGAGATTTCATCGGCCCCGGTGGCCCCGCCTACGTTGGCGCTGAAAGCAGCCTGGCAGGCTCCAGGATTGGCACCAGGAAGTTCACATCGGCATTCGCTGCCCCAGTACCTGCAGGGTTTCTCCGAAGGGCTGAGGCGACCCGTTCTCCTCCTCCTCCTCCTCCTCCTCCTCCTCCCTTCTCCTCCTCCTCCTCCCTCCTCCTCCTCCTCCTCCTCCTCCTCCTCCTCCTCCTCCTCCTCCTCTATCTCCTCCTCCCCCTCCCCTTCCTCCACCTCCTCCTCCTTCTCCTCGGATCGCCTACGGTCCCTGGGGAAACCGTGCACCGGTACCTGTGCTCTGTACCAGTTTGGTCAAACTCCTCCTCGTCCTTTTCGGTACCGTTCCCCGAGACGGTGGTGCACATGGCACCACCTTTGCGGCAGAGCGGCAACTACGTGATCTCGCTCGGAATGTTGTGCAGATGGCTCGCGGAGCAGGCCGAGGAGCTACAACCGCTGCGACTGCCTCTTACCCTGCCACGCCGCTCTTTCCTTTTTTTTTTTTTTTTTTTTTTTTTTTTTTTTTTCTCTCTCTCTCTCTCTCTAAATGTTCTTGGTTACTCTCTCTGTCTCTCTTTCCATCTGTCTCGCCCTCTCCCTCTCTCACTACCTCTCTCCCTCTCTCTGTCTCCTGCTCTTTCTGCCTCCCTCTTGTCTCCATCTACTTTGACATAGTATGTCTGTATGTAGGTACTGGTACTTGCATGTGCATGCATAGGTGACATTCTATGTATGTAGATAAGTCCTCTCACTCTCTCTCTGTCTCTCTCTCTCTCTCCCCCCCTGTCTCTCTCTCTCTCTCTCTATCTTTCTCTCTCTCTCTCTATTCTCTCCCCCCCCCTCTCCCCCCCCCGATTCCTCTCCCTTCCCCCTTTGCCTCTTTCCTAACCAATTCGCTCCAGCCACCCTCACCCGAGGGGGGAGGAGGAGGAGAAACCTCAAAATTGGACATCGTGAACCTATAGGACGTCGTGAACACATCACGACTAGAGTTTCCGATCCAAGCTTTCCTATCAAACATAAATGCGGCATTTGTAGCCACACCATTCCGTGGGAGTTCGGGCGGGAGCGGAATTGTGCGAAACGCGTGCTGCTATGTTTCACGACGCCCGGGTGCGAGGGGAGTAGGAGGAGGAGAGCGACGACGACCGTCAGCTTGATTTTGTGAGGCCGTTCATGTGACCGCATCCAGCGAGAGTCGAAAACGTTTCGCCTACGCGCATGCCATCCATCTCATCCTTCTGCACTGGCGGCGTGCAAGAGTGGACCAGGGCGAACGGGACCCTTCTTCTTGAAGGCAGGGGGCCTCTTAGAAGGGATGGCCCCGTTGAAAGCCGAACGCCCCACGAGAAGCGGGAGGGTGGTTTCTTAGAAGCACGCTCCCCCTATCGCCCTGCCCCTTTTGCCCGCCGCACTTTGATGATACCCTTTCGCATTCCGTACCACCCGCTAGAAGGATGCAGAGGATGCAGGGTAGGTTTTGTTGAAAGCGGGGCGCTCGCCTGAATGGCATTGGGCGCTTGTTGTAGTGAAGAAGAGGGCTTGCATGGACGCCTGGGGGAGAGAATCGGGACGGGAGGGTGTATTGCAGCATTGTTGATGCATTTTGGGTTTGCCGCTCTGGTCCTCCTCATCGCCCGCCATCTTTGACGTTGGGCAAGCTTCAAGTACTATGCTTGCAGCGTGTATCGTCCGCCTCCTCGTCCTCCTTGCCCCCCCATCTTCACCTGAACCGCAGGAGCTGGGGGTGGACATATTTCCTGGCTTTGCCGCCGCGGCGCCCGTCATCTGCGAGGACACTGGTGCTGTCAAGGGCGTGCAGCTCCAGGATGTTCCGCGTCGCTCGGCGGGTGGAGAAGGGAGGGATCAGAGGGGGTAGAAATAAGGAGGAGGAGGAGGAGGTTAAGGCCATGTGATGAGGAGAGGGGCGAGAGGGCAAGTTCGGCGAACTCGCGCCATGTCGGATATCCGACCCCTCTCACCCATCCCTTTCCATTGATTTGATGTGCTGATATTTCTCTATCCGCGGAAGCGTGTAATAGCGAAGATGGAACTTCAAGCCGGACCTCATCGTGCTATGCGCAATCGGAAAAGGGGGAGCTGCGCACATAGGAGGAGGAGGAGGAGGAGGAGGTGGAGGAGGAGGAGGAACAGGAGGAGGAGGAGGAGGAGAAGGGGGAGGAGGAGGAGCAGGAGGAGGAGGCGGCGGACGAGCAGCATAATGAGCAGGAGGAGAAGCAAGAGGATGAGGAGGGATGAGCATGAAGACGAACAGCAGCAGCAGGAAGTGGAGCGGCAGGAGCGGAAGGAGCGGAAGGAGCGGGAGGAGCAGGGGAAGGCAGAGGAGGGGAAAGGAGGTGGCGACAACGATGAGGAAATATTCGAATCCAAAGATGTGGCCCACGCTAGAGCGAGAACACCCCTCCCAACGACGGGAGCAAGCCCCAATATTAAAACGAGGCCCACGTTGCAGCGGGAACACCACTTTGGTTAGGACCGAAAGCGTGCGGATTGGACAACACAAAAACACAGCAGAAAACCGGCTCGGACCCATACAATGTGTAAAACACACTGCGCGGACGGGGGGTGCGCGATTCTCAGGCCGCCTTCGGGGGAGAGAGGAGGGTAGTACTACTGTTGATTAATTTCGGAGGGGAGGGATGAGGGAGATGAAACGCAGAGAGAGGATACGACAGGAGAGGGAGAGGAGGAGGACAAGGAGGAGGAGGATGAGGAGGGGGAGGAGAAGGAAGAGGAGGGGGAGGAGGAGAAGGAGGAGGATGACAAGGAGGAGGAGGGAGGAGGAGGAGGAGGAGGAGGAGGAGGAGGAGGAGGAGAAGGGGGGAGGAGGAGGAGGAGGAAGAGGAGAAGGAAGAGGAGGATGAGGAGGATGAGGAGGAGGAGTAAAGAAAAAGAAGAAGACGGGGCGGAGGAAGAGGAGGAGGAGGATAATGCTCGAGGACCTGATCAGGGGTCGTCCCCAGGGCTCGACCAGGGCCTTGTTTCCCTTCCGCCATAATTGATCTCTCTCTCTATATATATATATATATATATTTATTTATGTATACAAGCATATCTACATATATATACTTATATATATATACATATATATTATATGTATGTATATATATATATATATATATATTTGTCTATGTGTGCACATGTATACATATATGTATGCATGTCTATGTATACACATACACACACTGACGCATTCCAAGGGATTTCTCCTGGGCCTCTGGGGCGGCAGTTGGCGGTGTACCAATCACAACTGAGGGCCAGCGGCCAGCTACACCTCGACTGCGAGCGAGGGGGGTAAGTGAGAAGGAAAAGGCCTTCTCAGAAGGCGGCGGGGCTTCGCAGAAGCCCTCGCGCCTTCTGAGAAATTTCCCGTGTCTTCGGGGAGAGCATCGAACACTTGTCAGAAGGCCGGGCGACCGTCGAGTCTTCTGAGAAGGCCCGCCCCTTCTCACTTCCCCCCGGGCTCGCCGCGGAACACGGCCGTGTGTGTGCATACAGGGCGGCGTGCCGTGGGTTCCAGCGTGCGGCCTTCTGTCAATCAGAGGGCGCCTGGGGGGCACCAGGGCAAGTCCGTCTCGGACGCGAGGTTTTCCCGTGCGTTTGCCGCGGTGCCGGCTGCGTCTGGCTTGGGCGCGTTGAGGACCAACGGCGCGGCGGTTCTCGTGGCGTAGATTCGTCTGCGTGGGCGCGCTTGGAGCAAACATCTTGTTCGGTAGCCAATCATGGGAGCCTGGTGTATCCTTTTAAGTCAGTCTTTAGCGTCGACTAGCGTCGATTAGCGTCTCGGAGTCGATGGGATGGCCAAGTTTAGCGTCGATTAGCGTCGATCAGCGTCGAATTAGCGTCGATTTAGCGTCGACTAGCGTCGATTCCGCAAGAGCCGACGAGATGGTATGGGAGGCTCTCATGAGTTGCCACACTTCAGCTTCTCTTGGCGTAGGTTCTCCTCCTCAGGGCCTGGTCTGGGCTCGAGGCGCGCCCATTTCTGCTCGGATGCAACTCCTGGGAGGGGAAATTTGACTTCGCCCTGGTTCGAAATCTGGCTTGATCCGGCTTCATCCCGCTTCATCCGGTTTCATCCCCTTTTTATCCGGCGCTCAGTCCGGCTCAATCCCGCTCCATCCGCGGCCTGCTCCGGCGCCGCAGCCCCCCAGTGGGGCTTGCACTCCTCCCCAGCCCTTCCGACGGAGACCTCCCCACAGCTCTCCCTGGCATCGCTCGGACGTGTGCATTTTTTCTCGGCGCAGATCATCGAGGAGCATCTTGCTCACCTTGTGAAAAAATACTCCGACGGAAGAACCCCACATAAGAATCCTCTGGGCGAATCTGGAAAAAACCATCACCGTCGTCCTCGTGGTTGGTGAGGCGTCCTGGCTGTCTCTTCTGCGAATATTTCCTGTCGCCTTGGCGCGGGCCCCCCTTCCACTCCTTACGTTGTCCCCATCCTCGCCCCCCTGTTTGTTCCGCGCCCCGCCACCTCCTCCCCTTCCTGTTGCATGAGCGCGCATGTCGATGTTCCTCGGCGCCGTCGCCGCCACGGCCAGCACAGGCGCGTTCTCTACTGGTCACGTCGCGCAGCCGTTGGGACAACCCCGCGGGCCAGGCTGTCGGGACAACCCCGCGAGCCGTTGGCGCGCAAGACCAAGCCGTTGGGACAACCCCACGGGCTTCGAGCGAGGCGCAACCGCGCTCAGGCGGAAGGCAGCACGAAGCCCAGCTCTGCCGCGAGCTGCTTCGCCTCCGCCCTGGACAAAACCGCCTGAGACTTCCTCCATATTCAGGCTTGAGGAGCCCAAAAGTGACGACAGTTACAGGCTTCCGATGACCCGCTCGGATTACCAACATGATCTGCGGGCCCCATAGGGAGGGAGCTCCCGCCTGAGACTTCCTCACAATTCACTCAGAAACGAGGCTCCCGCCTGAGACGTCCTCCATATTCAGGCTTGAGGAGCCCAAAATTGACGACAGATTACAGGATTCCGATGACCCGCTCGGATTACCAACATGATCTGCGGGCCCCATAGGGAGGGGGCTCCCGCCTGAGACTTCCTCACAATTCACTCACAGACGAGGCTCCCGCCTGAGACTTCCTCCAAATTCAGGCTTGACGAGCCCAAAAGTGACGACAGTTACAGGTTTCCGATGACCCGCTCGGATTACCAACATGATCTGCGGGCCCCATAGGGAGGGGGTTCCCGCCTGAAACTTTCTTCAAATTCAGGTTTGAGGAGCCTAAAAGTGACGACAATTACAGGTTTCCGATGACCCGTTCGGATTACCAACATGATCTGCGGGCCCCATAGGGAGGGAGCTCCCGCCTGAGAGAATTCACTCACAGACGAGGCTCCCGCCTGAGACTTCCTCCAAATTCAGGCTTGAGGAGCCCAAAAGTGACGACAGTTACAGGTTTCCGATGACCCGCTCGGATTACCAACATGATCTGCGGGCCCCATAGGGAGGGAGCTCCCGCCTGAGACTTCCTCCCAATTCACTCACAGACGAGGCTCCCGCCTGAGACTTCCTCCATTTTCAGGCTTGACGAGCCCAAAAGTGACGACAGTTACAGGTTTCCGATGACCCGCTCGGATTACCAACATGATCTGCGGGCCCCATAGGGAAGGGGCTCCCGCCTGAGATTTCCTCACAATTTATTCAACGATGATGAGGATGAGGATGATGAGTGGTGGTGAAGATGAGTGGTGAAGAGGATGATGATTGATTGTGAGTGGTGGTGGCGATGATGATGTTTGAATGAGGATGATGCCGATGATGATGATGATGTTCGTGAGCGTGTGCGAGAGAGTGCGAGTGATGATGATGATGAGTATGTGAGTGACTAAGCATGTGAGAGAGCATCATTGATGATGCTGATGAGGTTGATGATGAGAGAGTGTGAGTGGGTGTGAGTGGGTGTGTGTGTGTGTGTGTGTTCCTTCCTGTTCCTGCGCGGGGTGTCCAGAGAAAACAAGAACCCCACTTTGGATGTGGGGAAAAACACGCACGAAACCGAACAATGCACAGGGAATGGACGTCCGAGCGATGGCGAGTCTCCTCCTCTCTTCCAGTCTGGTCTGGGCTCGAGGCGCGCCCATCTCTGCACCGAGGCCCCGCCCCCCGCGGCGGGGCCGCGACCTCGCCCGCCCGCACGGCCCATGGCGGCGGCGTGCGGCGGGGCCTGCGGGGGCCTGCGGGGCCCGCGAGAGCCGAGCCCCTCCCCGGGCCTCGGCCGCGCCCCGAGCAGGTCCGACCTCGGGGAGGGCAGGGGAGGCCCTCGGACCCCCACCGCGCTGGCCGACAAAATCACGACGGGAGGCCCTTCGCTGTCTTCGGCCTCTGGGGGCCCGTCCCGGGCCCCAGGACCGCCAAGAAAGGGTTCAGGATAGAGAGCCGGTCCCGGGGAAGGGGTCCAGACCTCTGGGGGTAGACGTCGCATGAAAGAATCACGGCGCCGGGGTCTGGGGAGGAGGGAAGAGGATCGGCCCAGGCCTCCTATAGATGGGGTCGGAGGAGGTGGGGTCGGAGGATCGCGCCGCATCGCCGATGCATCGCCGATGCGGCTCCGATGCGGCTCGATGTGGAGCCCGATTTGCTTCACGGCGACGTCGCCGGTGCATCGCCGACGTCGATGATGCATCGCCGGTGCATCCCCGATGCATCGCCGATGCATCGGCGATGCGGCGCGATCCTCCGACCACATCTACTCCGACCCCATCTGGGAATCCTCTAGTCGGAGAGGGCTAGTTCGAGGTTCAATCCGCTCCAGAGCTTTCCGGAGCGTGCCTTCTGGAACGCTCTGAGAAGGAGCGGCGCCCGAGACGTCTTCCAGAGCCTCCAGATCTCAGAGATTCTCGATGTATCTTTACCCGATGCTGTCCTCGTCCTGGCTTCGTCTCAGGGAAGAGGAGGAAGGAGAGGCACGCATCGAACGGTTTTTCACGGAGCTCAACAGGAATGGGTGTCTGAAGGGATTCAAGAACCGTTCTGTATGTGGGAGGCCGAGGAAGAGGAGGGAAGTTGGAGGAGGAGGAGGAGGCGTCGCGTCCGCCGTTTGGTCGTTCCCTCTGGCGATCGCCGGGAAGGAGGAGCCAGGCATCGGCTACCAGCGAATCTGCTTTCAGTGTCGAGCGTCGGGGAGGAGGAGGTTGCTCAGTTTTGCGCGGCACCTTGACAGCACTCGCATTAGTAGGAGGGCGCCGAATGCTCGCAGTGCAATCGTGTTCCCGCACTTGCTCGCCCGTAGCGTGCGTGCTTGCAGGCACCATCGTTGCCCGCCCTCTCCTTCGGGCCAGTGGGCGCCCAGACGCTGCGTAGAACTCACATCTACAACGGAAATGTAAGCAACGCAGGGGTTGTGGTGTCCGCAAGCGCTGTGGTGCACCCGCGCGTTCCGGTGTGCGCAGGTGCTGCGGCGAACGCGGCTGCTGTGGTGCACGCGGGCGCTGCGGTGCACGCAGGCACTGTGGTGTACGCGCGCAGCACACATCGGGAGCAGGCAGTGCGGTACAGATTTGGGGCAGTGTTTGTGCTATGCCTCGGATCTGGAGGCGGTAGAAGCAGAGTGCTGTGACACCTGTTATTGTGCAGCGTAGATACAACACGGCAGCAGCAAACACCAACACACAATAATGCTCGAAGGACAGTGTGGAGGATGCAAACATTGTGGTGCTGCGCGATGGTGCACGTATGCGCTGCGCAGTACATCGGCGATGTGGTGCATTTGGCTGCGGTGGTGCATGCTGTGCTTCGCTCGGTGGTGCTTGTTGTGATGCGCACAAGCGCTGTGGTGCCGGAACCGCACGGCGAGCAGGGGGGCGTTACGTTACGCCCCCCTCCCGCCCCCCATAATGCGCTTTATGGCCGCGATTCTATCAACGCGCTTTTCCATCGTATTCACGATGTGTTTCGTGAGAGCGTGTTGAGTGGACCATCCGCGTGCTCTTATCACACAGCTGTTCCTTACATCGGCTCCTCCTCCTTATCGTAGCCGAGGATAGCGTGCTCGTCGGCGGAAGGGCACTCGCTCGTAGCTCGTGGCAATCAATACATATGAAGACCTTTCGACCGTCGAAGGGTTATGTATCGTGCCCCCCCCTCCATGTCCGAGATGCTGTTGCCATGTTCTAATGCCTGGAATACCAGTAGGTCATGTTTCCATTGGCGAGCCCACGAGTAAGCGTATGCCTGTCCTGGTCGGTTTCAGTACGTGTATCCGTCGGCCCTCGACTTGTCAAAGCACACTGCTATAAGTTGCCGATTGTTGTCTCGCTCCGGAACCATGCTCTGCAACAGCTTCAATATTCGATTCCGGGGCTCGCAGACAAGAGATGCTACTTTGGACTTCTTCAAAGAGTCATGCGCAGAGCAACTGGCAACAAACGCAATTTGATGTTGCCACACAGCAGTACTCCCGAAAATCGCACGGCCGTTGCGCATGATGACGGCCCCGAGCGCAGGCATGTGGCTGCTGGCGAGACAGATCTTTCGGCAATCACTTGGATCCCAATGCTAGCAACGTTGACCAGTAGATGTTGTATTAGGGAGTGGTTGACACCTAAACTTGCGCTTTCCGTTGCTCAATATCTTCCCATGGCGAAGCAGGCTCCTTGGATGGTTTTCGTTATCTTGTCTAGCCTTGGGATCGCTGTACACTTGCTTGCTTGCTTGTGAGGGGTATGGGGAGGAGGAGGAGGAGGAGGAGGAGGAGGAGGAGGAGGAGGAGGAGGAGGAGGAGGAGGACCAGGAGGAGGAGAAGGAGGATGAGGAGGGGGGGGAGATTTGTTGCAATGTAGGACACCTGGTTACCGTGCAACTGCTGGCGCTTGGTTCAAAAATTAGAGCCCCCTTCCGGCGGTGTATGTACTTTCATCCATGGCCGCTGACGGCAAAACGACGCTCCATATTTTCCCACGAGTGTATTGCAAACGTTGTATGGTAGAGGGAAGAGGTTATGGAAACAAGAGCAGGTGCAGCGAGACCTGCACCACGAAAGGGTTGGATTGAATACGACGTTGCCACCGTCGGAGTTGTATTTTCCAAAGCGTGCGGTCAAGTCTACAGTGAGTTTGTTAATGGCGCGATGACAGACTACATTGGACAATCAGAGCGGGCGGGTAATCAAGATTTGCCCAGTCAGTGACCCAGCGATGTGTGTAACGGGGGTGTCCAGATAGTCGAGCGCAGCATTTTATGACATCACCAAGTCACCAATCGCGAGAGCAAAAACGAGGCGGATGCCACGCCAGTGGGGGCGCGAAGCTCCTACATGGAAAAGCTGACCGAACAACGTGCGAACACCAATGTGTTCCTCGCTTAGATCGGAGAGCGGTGGGATCTAACAGAACCATAACCACGAACGGCCCGTGAGTGAACCGAGGGCAATCCAAGTATTGAGAATCTCCAACGGAGATTCGACGAAACTTCGGGGATGGAAACGGCAGACTACTAAACGCACTGGCGCAAACTGCGAAGCTTTCAAGTTACCAGATTCACGAATCGAAGTGTAGGGCGGAGCTGTTCCAGGGCCGAGCCAGGATGGCAGTAAAATGAGAAGAACCAGCGGGATGATGACATCAGCAGACACAAGAAAATATCAACAGAAAAGGAGTGCGACGAAGACGAGAGCGAACATTAATGCATTTTTGACGAGGATTCGATTCACAAGCTAGACGAGGACTTTTGGCTTATCCGAAAAGGGAAGAATTGGAAAGCGCTCAGGCGCGAGGCCAGCTACACGGCTGTAGAGAAGGTGAAAGGGGTGTGTGTGTGTGTGTGTGTGTGTGCTTACGTGAAGATCTGTAAGTGGTGCTCTGCCGTAGCAGGGGTCATATCATCCACCAGGATGAACTCGGCCATAATGGCCCCGACAGGCCTCGGAAGATAAATGGCGCATCGATCCAGCTCGAGCAGTGGGTTTCACTGGGCAAGAAGCTTGAGAAGGACAGTGAGTCGTACGAACTGCTTTACTGGTGAAGACGGCAGCTCTCAAGGTCATTATGGCGCGCGCCGGGGAGTGGTTCGACGATCGGCGGTGAGGTCGCCCGAATTCACCCAAATCCTCAACGTGCGGACCAGACAATAAACTATATTTGCCATGCGAGAAGTGGGCGCGTAAAGAAACTTCATTGGATGCTGGCGGGAAGCGCGGTGATCCGATGGGCGTTGGAGGAGTTCGCCGGAGAAGAGAGCGTCTGGAATGGGGGCCTCAGCCGTGAAGTCACCGCGAATCATATGGCGAAGAGGGCATCGGGTGGCCCTTGGAGGAAGAAGGCGACGCAGGCTGGAATGGCGACCGAGGCTGGGGCGACGCAGGCGCGGGCGCAGTCGACAACGGAAAAAAGGGCACGACGTGTTACGCGCTGCAGCGCGGCGAAAATGGTCACGCGGCCGGGAGCTGCAGAGCGAATGGCGACGGCAAGAACGGCAGCAGAGGGAATGGGGGCCCAGGCCGGAAATGAGGCTACTGCACGGTTAACTGCAGAGACTACGAGGGGGCTGGCAAGCCACCGGGGCAAACGGGGGGCGATCCAGGTGGCAGGGGGCGCGTGCCGACGAGTGGGCGGGGATGTTTTCTGTCGCGGACGCAACGGCCGCGCTGCCGCCAATTGCGCCAGAGGGGCCAGCGACGTTGGACGCGCCAGCGCTGAACAAGGAATGCGCGACCTCGGGCAGCCCCGGCCAGAGACGGGCACAGGACGCGTTGCCGCTATCTGGGGCTACCCGGATCCACCTGCACCACGGTGGGAAGCGCCAGTCAAGGTAAGTCAGAAACTGGCGCGCGACATGAAACAGCGACCCAAACGCCAGAAGGTGATGCGCCAGATATGCGCTCGTCGCGAGGCCTCCGAACGCGCGGGCGCCCGCGGAAGTGGGCAATTCGTGAGACAGAAGACGAGAGCGCAGTTCCCAGGGCCTGTCCAAACGTAGAAGTGGTCGTGGTCATTGTCGACTGCGGACCCTATGGCGCAGTCTGGCCACTTGACGTCGGGGCGCACGTCCCAGTGAAACCGACGGGGGACTCGACAGACGGTCGCCAGTGCAGCGCAGCCAACAGGGCAGCCCTGGGGGGCCGCGGGCGGCATGTGGTTGCAGCGCGCAACGGAGCAGATGACAATATGTTCTTGCCCATGCAAGTCGCCGGCGTCAAGCAGCGCTGGGGTCTGCGCGCAGAATTGAGCCGGTGGCGGGGCTGCCGCGGATCAGGATGCTCGCAGTAGATCGCTCAGGCAACTGGGACAAGAGCCAGAGGCAGCAGGGCGGATGTCCACGATCTCAGCGGAACCTTCCCGCTCGCCCTCGGGCCCCCGCTGGCCCGTTGGAAAGGGGAAGCTGGCGCTGCAAGTGGATGGGGTGATGGGGGGTGGACCGAGGCGGCGATTTCTTCCAGGAGAGCCTCTTCCTGTGGGCCCCGCAAGTCCTTGGGGGGCCAGTGGAACGCGGCGACGGCGAAAGGATTGGGGGCGAGGGTCGACGCGAGGGTGGGAGTGAATGCGATAGCGGCATGAACGAGAATGAAGATGCGTTGCTAGCGAAGGGGCCAAACAAGTCACGAGCGCAGGCGTGCGACCCTCGCCCCGCAATGGCAGCGGCGGGGGCAGCAATGCCAGCCGAGCGCCCCAGTGCAACTTGCGCCCTCGCTGCGCGCCAGCCAAAGCCATGGGGGGGCCGCGCAAATTGACCGACGGGTCTGGGGCAGATGAGGCATCAGTTTTTCCAGTTGGCTACAAGGGGGATGGACTTGAGGATGTTGAACAGGCCGAACCAACGCTGGCAATGCGCTGCAGGAGTGCAGTTAGCATGGGGCAGATCGGCGATCAAGAGTGGATTACGCAGTTATCCATCTTGAGTAATGCAACGCGTGGTATCTGTCGCTGGGCGCAGGGACGTAAATATACGGAGTGTTGGGGGGTGCTCCATGAGCGCGCTCGAGGGATATTTTTTGTTCGGGGGGCATCGCCTGCAGCGGGCGTCGGGCGTAGTCCAGCGTGGGGCTCGGCAGCTCACGGAGACGGCGAAAGAGCAGCGGGACGAATCCAAATTCAACGCAGAATATTAAAGGTCGAGGTCGGCGCCCAGTCTATAACCGCGCTCGCTGGGGATCGCCATTTGGCGTCGCGGACGGGGCCATGCGCTTCGTCGCTGATCGGCGAAATTGCCGTCGGAATGGGCGGCAGGACCGCGCGCGGGCAGTGCCGCGGGCGCGCGTTCGACAAGGCGTTGCGGGAATGTGGATGACGCGCCATGTTTCGCAAGACTGGGATCCAAGGGGGGCGCGCATTGGAACCTGAGTAGGTATTAGGAGTGGTCCTCGGCATGCAAGAAAGGGCGCGTAGTCGGGGCGAATCGGGGGGTGACCAGATCACCGGAGCATCGCCGGAATGGCAGCGATGAAAAACATGCGGCGTTTCGAAGAGAAGAATCCCATGGGGGGCCCAGGGTGGCAGCCAGGTCCTAACGCGATGCGCAACCGCTTGCGTTCCAGAACAGTTGCGCGCGCGCCTTCGTTGCCTGTGGAATCGGGGCAAGCTCGAGCTCGACCGCGCGTTGTGAGAGGCTTGTCTGTTGGGGGGCCGCGGTGGGCGTCGCGCCTGGGCGTCGCGGGTGCCGCGCCATTGCTGGCGGGAGCGCCCGCCGCCAGCCGTGGCGCGCCGCGTGCGGGGCAAGAGCGATTGAGCGGCTAAAAGCGCAGGGACCACGGGGCACGCGCCAGGCCATCTTCGGCGCATCTGAGATTTGACGCGCCCGCCATAGAGGAATTTGACGGGTGCGAAGAAAGGGGAGCTGGCAAAAGAGCGCGAGAAACAAACGGCGCGCCAGCATCTCGTGGCGATCGCTCGACAGGGCGGACCAACGCATCACTTTGAATCCACGGGGTAAACAGAAGCGAGTTGTTCGACCCAGGAGCTGTTCGACCCCGGGGAGGAGTTGACATGTAAGTGGCGTGCAGGGGCGTAGAGAATGGGGCGCGCGACGCGCCTTGAAAAGCACGGCTTGTGAAGTCCCGAAGCCGATCGAAGATTGAAAGGCCAATCGGAGCGCGCGAGTGGCCAGTCCAGTAGTTCGATGGGCCGAGTTCGAAGTGGCGAACGACCCGGCGATCTGGAGACCAGCTGATCAGTTACCAAAAAAAGAAAGACAGGCCGAGACAAGCAATGGCGTTGAATCCGATGGCGAACCAGTGACAGTTGAGATCGCCCTGCAAGTCTCGCCCATGCGATTCAGAAATGAAAGTTGCAATCTTGGGGCGCGATGCAGTTGGGCACTTGTCAGAAAGCGCGTTCTTCAATGCTGAGAGGGTGGGGTCGGTTTTTGGGCAGCGCCGCGTCCGAGTCAACCGGCATCCGTCAGCGTTGGAGTAGCGTTGACCCCACGATCACCGAATTCAGAAGTGTCCTGTTTATTTGAGACGAGGCTTGTAATAATTGATCGCTCACAAAAGACGCCAGCCCAAACCCGGAGAAGTGAGTGATCAGCGTCGACAGACAGGTCCGACTGCGCGGAACAGAAGCAAACAGCTCTGCAGGCTCACGCGGGCGAGGCGCATTCCCGTGTCAGGGCCACCCGAATGGCCGGCAGGATGGGGCGAACCCCAGGGCCAAGTATAGGCCTCACTGTTTGCGACGAGCATGGAAATCATGTGGATTTCCCATGTCTGAAATGAGGCAGACAGCGCGTGCCCTTGTCACCATCTAATAGGTAATGGCAATGAATGAACGCGCGTTCTGAAAACAACTATTGAACACAAGGCTGATTTACTGAAGCGAGAAATGGATTGATTAAATGCGCCGCCGGATCAAAACAAGACAAAGTACAGATGTGTAAACGCACGGGCCGGTTTACACCAAAATGTTTTCTCATTCCCGGGCCGTTTTTCCAAAATCCCAGATCCGATCGTTACCATGACCTGGGTGGCTCGATCATCTCGCGAAGAGTAAAGCTGCCCTGTTGCTTGTGGCGGGCCCAATGCGCGCAGCGTCCAACAGACTGATGAAGTGGGGCGAAGTGGAGCGAGAAGGGCTTCGGCGCAGACAGATGCAACGCGTTTTGGAGCACGACATGAAGCACCTACTGGGTGCCATGTATTTATGTGCGGAATTTCGAGGCGCAGCGGCATGGTCTTATTTGAGCACCCGGCGTCAGCGTCTCGTCGGCAGACCACGCCCGCGCAAATGATGCCGCAAAACCCAGAGGTGGAAGTCTACCGTGGAGATGCGCGCTGTCGTGGCACGGCCTCTAATTTGCGCGGAGAAGAGAGGTCAGTGACAGACAATTCAACAACCGCGATCATGGCTGATGCGGTCAGGGCCGGAGTGTAATTTTCCAGCGAATGCCGAGCAACCCGCCGGCTTATAGCGACGCGAGGGGAATTCCAACGACAGTTTCGGAAGTGCATCGACATGCGCGCTGCGCGGCCATGATTTCGGAGCAGGATCGGATGCGGTTCCGAAGAAGGCGAAATTTGAATCGCCAGCTTAGTTGAAAATGCGATGACACCATTGCCAGCCGTCGGTGGGCCTAGTAGGAGCAGCGACCAAATAACATAGACAAGGAAAGACGACAGCACGAACGGGCGAATCTTTCCGGGCTCCGACGTGCCACTGTGGCGTTCGCGAGTGCGACGATCGACCAGAGATGCTGGGGCCGGAGAGATCGTGGAGAACAGGCCCGCTGACAGTATATTTGCACGTGGTAGACGGAGAGATTTCAAGTAAGGGCGCATGAACATAATCACGGAGTTTACCTGCGTCGTCGCAGAAGACAAACAGGGCCACCAGTGGTAATGCACGAGATGCGAACATGAGGGCTGGGCGAAAACGACAGCGACGTGCTGCGCGCGCAGTTTCACTGCGCGCCCAGCCTCACTGGCCCGCGAGGGGATCCACATGACCCCCCACAGTGGACATGGGTCGGAATTCTGGCGATGTGAGTGGAAATGAGCTCGTCCAGAGCTAGCGGCGATGCCAGGAAAGAAGAAACGGATAAATTCCACAAGCGTCAGGGCTACGCCAAAGTGAGGGAACGTGCATGTAAAGACACAGGCAAGGCGCCGATTGAATCCATATGGACTGATATGAACAAGGGGATTAGAAACATTCAGAGTGAAGGTCATGATTGGTGTCCCAGCTGGCAACGTGCACCTCGAACGAGAATAACGCATGTCGGATCACGTCGCCATTGGAAGTGTGAGAGCTACTGTTCCCCGTGGAAGTGGCTGAAGAATTTGGGTACTAATGTGTGGGGAATAAAACAGACTGAAACTGGCATCCGCTGGCATACAGAGGGCTTGCTTCCACGCGCCAGCGCAGCCTTGCATGCGTATATGTAATGTTATCACTGGCAGGTTAGGCGGCCTGAAGGCGCGGTGGCCTTTTCATGGCAATGAGCGGCGCGCGTGCTGCACGAATCGATTGGACAGACTGCGATGTGGTGGGAGTTTGTCATACGAAGATTGGGATTGCGCCACGGCGAGCATCGCCATGCGTGGTAAATCACAACAACACACTCCATTGGTTGACAGATCACGGCGGTGGCTCTACCGTTGTAGCGAGCGGGCAAGATCTGAGCTCTTACGAAAAGGAAATCAAGGAGTGGTTTGAGATACAGGCGCGTGTGCTTGTGTGTGTGTGTGTGCGTGCGTGCGTGCGCGCGCGTGTGTGCGTGCGCGCGTGTGTGTGTGTGTGTGTGTGTGTGTGTGTTTGTGTTTGTGTTCGTGTGCGTGTGTGTGTGCGTGTGTGTATGTGTGTGTGTGCGCGTTTGCGTGTGTGCGCGCGTGCGCGCGTGCGCGCGCGTGCGCGCGCGTGCGTGCGCGCGGGGCGGGGCGCGTGCGGGGGGGGGGGGGGCGGGGTGGCGCGCCGATGGGTTTTCCCTACGTAATTGCTGAGTGGATGCAACGAGAAGTGATGCGCGAGGGCACGCTGAGGCGCGAGTTTTTCGAATAACAAGTTACCTGGGAAAATTGTTTAACGATGGGGACTCGACTCTAGGAGCAGCCGGCCACCGATAGTGCCGGGCGCTTGCGGCACGAACGAATTTTTGAGCACCAGACAGATTGGCCATTCAGCGCGCTGTGATGGACCAAGCTAGGCACGTGGCATCACCCACGGTCGGTTCGTGGAAGGCATTAAACAAGCTCGCGCAATGATTGCCAGGCCGCGACCGGGCCAGGCACATGTGTAATCGGCAAGACATGCCTGATTAATTCATCGCGTGGTCTGACATGGACTATGCCGAACGTGAGAAAGCAAGGGAATCCAGTGGCGGTGGAGCGGTCATGTGGGGTAGCCATATGATAACACCGTGGAGTTCGCCTCAGTCGGGGATCTCCGTGTCATCTAGAGAAGTGGAGTGCTCTGGCATTGTGCAGGGGGGGCAGTCGTGGCCCGTGGCCCCAGTCAGTGTCGCGAGATTCTGGGGCAATCTACAAAGTGGAACTCAACAGTGGCGCGACAGCTGCGTCAGCTTCTGCCAGTCGGACAGGACTAGGTCAAATGAGACACATCGTGGCGCGACAGTTGTGGTCGCGAGATAGAGCGGCGACGGGCTGCATCCAAGTAGCTACAGGAGGCCCAAATGATCGCATATAATATGCGGAAACAAAATATGCGAGCAGTGGGGGAAGAAGGATGCACGCGAGGGGGACGTATCTACGCCGTGACGACGCGTGACATGAGGTAGTTCCTGCGATTGAATGAAAAGTATCCTGCAGCCGTTTCCAAGCAAGCCGCCGCGACAGACCTCGCCTCGGCTCTCGCCCCGCGCCCCCGCCCCTCATCAGTCATTCGGGCCTCTCACGATGGCCAGCGCGGGCGCGGCGGGCGGCGACCTCGGCCTGGCGACTAGCCGCGCGTCTCATCGAGCCGAGTCCCATAACCGCGATGAGCGCCGACCGCCTTGACGAAGATGGGGCGCGCGGAGCGCGTGGACAGCCGGGCTCGCAGCGATATCATTCGCAGCGAGAGGGCGCGATGAATGCGCGCCAGGCTGCAGCGCAACGTCGCGGAGGTCGCCGGACCCGCCGCGGGCGATGGCGGCGAGAAGCTCGAGGCGCCCCGGGGGGCCATCGCCGGCGCGCTGGACCGCGACGCAGAGCTATTCGATCGCAACGGGGGGCGCAAGAAGGCTGACGAGGACGCCAAAGGGCAGAGCGACGAGTCACTCAAGGGCGAAACGGCGAGGGGCGCCGAAGAATCCACTGCGGCGCATGACCGCTAACGGCGTCGATCAGTGCGCCACCTGGGGCAATTCGGTGCGCGCGATGCTCGGCGCTAGATGTGGACCGCAGGCGCAGCTCGAACACCTCAGCTCGATGGCCCGGGCTGTCGGAGATCACGGCGGAAACCCTGGGCTTGTATTGTGTTTCTTGAAGTATTGTCGGTGACTTGCCCTGTTCAGTTGCGTGCAAGCCTGCGATTTCATATGTGGATGCTGCTATGATGGAGTTCCTTGCTGCTCGCTTGTCTGCGGTGAGAGTTTGTGTTGGAGATAAATGCAATCGTTTTGGGTATTTGTGCGATGAGGAACCTTGCCTGCACGCGCGAGCCCCCTCGCGTGGACGCGCTGCTGCTGCTGCTGCTGCTTCCAAGTCCAAGTTGCGACGCACCCGCGCCAAGAAGACTCGACATGTGGTTGAAGGCTCAGGGGCTGAATTCCCGCCGCCTGTTCGATGCCTGGTACTATAGCGCCCGGGTGAGTTAGAAACGCCTGCGGGGTAGACCCAGAAGTAGAAGAAATTAGTGATGGGGATGTTCTCAGGCATGCTCAGGGCGATAGGCCGGCCACGCTGCGCCCAACGCAGCTGTCGCCGCCGATCTCTGCGCCAGATTGTCGGGGTGCCGAAGACGCCCTGGGGATGTTGCGCGATGGGGTGAAAAGGTGCGATCGCCCTCGGGCACGGGTTTGTGCTTGCAAAGAATCTGGTACGCAGGCAGATGTTGGTGTCTAGACGGGTGCCTGTGTTCAGACCGATGTTGGTGTCGATTCAAGTTCTCGCAGTTTTGGGGTTGTTGCAAGTCGGCTGCGCGCTCCCAGAACACGGGCTGCTTCTGTCGCATATTCTCAGCCGCGGCCGAAGTGGCCGTCGCCAGGTCCACGAGTAACCTTTGCAGCTTCGGATGGCCCCCAAGTTGTCGCCCAGGCAGATTCGGGCGCGCAGGAATATGTTGGCATTCAGACGCTTGCGAGAGGGATTGTGGATCGGGGCAGGGGGCTGCCCTTGGGGGACCCGTGAGGCGGACGCAGAAGTTGCGCGGCGATATGGATGAAGAGCGGGCGGGGCGGGGTGGCGGTGGCGGTGGTGGTGGTGGGGGGGGGGGGGGGCGCGTGAGGAGGAGGAGCACTCTAGACATGTTTCTGCATCATTATCATTTCTTTTAGCGAGAATAGCTCCAATGTCGAGCCGTGCCAATGGAGCAGTTCCGAGGACACCGCGCAAATCCCTGCGGGATTTGCGGAGATCCCTAACGTTGAGGATGGGGATGGAGGGGATGTCGACCTACGATTGGAGAGTCTTCTTGCGCAGCTGATTGGCGATGGCGTATTGCCTGGCTTTCTAGAGGATCTTGGCATGCTGCTATGTTGCAGAGAAGAGGCACCGTCCCTGAATATTTAAAGTCATTGGGAAAGTACGAGCCCAAGTTGCGCGCTCTCATTGACAGCCATCCGTGCTACAGGCAGTCTGTACACGCACGTTGGTCTTCACTTCATCCTGTAGGCATGGAGATATGTACGATCGTTTTAGGTGCTTGCGCCGTGGAGGGCCTCGCCAACGTGCGCGAGGCCCCACGCATGGACACGCATTGCTGTTGCCTTGAAATCCAAGTCGCGACGCGCCTGTGCCACGCAGACACATCATTCTTTGTGATGGAAGGCTCAGGGTCTGAGGGTCTCAGTAGTATTGGTTTGGAGTATTTGTATTCTGTTGCGGCGTCTTTCACGTTAATTCATTTGTGCATTTTCGACGCGGAATCGCGGCCGTGCGATTGGCGCCATTCTGGTGTTCTCAGCGCGCCGTTCCATATTCCACCGTGCATCATGTTACAGCTCCGTTCGACTCCAGGTGTAGTCGTTCTCTTTTTGGCGTCGCCGATACAACGTTGATTCGCGCATTTGAGTTTCTTCATTTTATGTTCTTCCTTGTTGTGTTGTCATTGCTTGGCCTCGGCCTGCGTGGCTGTTGCAGTGGCTGTCTCTGTCCTTAGGCCTCTGCATCTCGGCTCGTCAGCCTCTCTCTCTCTCTCTCTCTCTCTCTCTCTCTCTCTCTCTCTCTCTCTATATATATATATATATATTCTGATGCTTGGGCCATCCTGCCTCGGTGCTTCTTAGCTGCTTCGCGCGTTTGCCCGTCGTTCGGGAGTGGTCTTTGCAGGCTTTGCAGGCATGCGCAGTCAGAGCCCGGGCGGTTCGCCGCCTGCCCGCGCTCTGCGCAAGCGCGGGGGGCCCTGCAGACGCCGGGGCCGTGCCCGAAGGGGAGGTTGCCATTCAGGGCGGCCCCTCTCAATCGTCGAGCGCGCCCCGGTTCGGCGGCCTCCCGGGGGTGGCTCGGGGGCCCGGGCCCGCGAGGACTTCGCCGGCCGGCCCCGACCTCCGCGCGGGGGGGGCCGGGGGCAGCGCTGGCAAGACGAGTCGAGGCCGGGCAGGCGAAAGGGAAGCTCAGGGCAGGGTTTGCCCGCGGAGCCGCCGGGCCCGGCGCCAGAATCAGAGGGGGGCGCAAGCGAGGGCGAGGATGGCGACAAGAAGGGCTTAGGACGTCGCGCCCGCGGACGAGTCAGGGTCAGCCTCGTCTGTCTCGGAGTTCCCCCTCGGGCTCCTTCGCCGCGTCAGCCGCCGCTCCAGTCGCTGGGGCCAGTGGGCGGGGCTGCGCGAGCGCGTGCTCATCGCGCCTTTTTCGACGTCACCTCGCGGGCGCCTTGTCGAGGCGCGGGGCGATCCATTTCTGCCGCGGTGCCCATTTTCAGGGGGCCCCCCGCTGGGGCCTTGCACCTGACGGAAGGGGCCAGGAGGCGACGGGGCGACCAAATCAAAGGTTGGGCTGGCCGCGAGGCGCGCGAGCTGGAAGACGCGCCGCAGCAATTACCAGGCCTCGCGCACGGTGCTTCATGGCAGTGCTTGCCGCGCACAGGCCCGCTAGAGTGGCGTTGCGCATTAATGGGTCACCGCAGGGAAGAGCGCGGCGAGTGGGTAAAATTTGCGAAGGCCAATCAGGCGAATTCCCCCGACGGCGTCGATGGTTGCCCTGGTCTCGTGTCTCCATGCGCACTCCCCGTCCGGTGCGCGAAGTGGGCATTGGTGGCGCCCCCGAGGCATGCATCAATAGCGCGCCCGATCTGCAGTTGCGAGAGCGCATTAATATGATGGCCGCTTGGTTTGGGACCAGCGGCCAGGGGGCGCCGCCGCGCTGGCCATCTAAGTGCTTTACAATGATTCAATAATCAAGAACGGCCATTCATTGGGCGATGCAGCCAGGGGTGGCAGAGCGCCGTTCCCAAGTGAAGAGCTGGCGCAGGAGTTCGCTAAAATTGGCGACAGTCTGGAGACTCACTACAATACCTTCGACGCGAGCGTCGGGAAGCCTCGCGGGCATGGTCATGAACTGGTGGAGGCGCCGGAACTGACCTGGCAGCGTGAGTGGCTATGAATGACGAGCGAGTCCTTCTGTCAGATGCGTGATTTATGTGGCCAATTTGGGGAACTGTAGAATGTTTTCGATTTTTTGTTTGACGATGGCAGCGCTTGGCGGCGCATGGCGGCGCGTGCGCTTGCGGCCCCGATGGGGCCGGCGTCTCACTCGCGCGCCCGTGGTTTCGCGAAGGTCGGCGACCCCGAGCCCTGGTTTACATGCCCGTGGCCCAGATGGGGCTGCGCGGGCACTAGTTGCCACTAAATGGTAATTCTCGGGACCACCAGCGGCCACTAAGTGCTGCTAAGTTGTAGTTTTCGGAACCGCTAGCGGCCGCTAAGTGCCGCTGAACGGTGCATCTCGGGCTGCTAAGTGACGCTGGGTGGCATTGTAGGTCTCGGAGCCACTAACGTCCACTAAGTGCAACTAAGTGGTAATTCTTTGAGCCGCTAGCGGCCATTTGGGTGCCACTAAATGGTACTTCTCGGAGCCAGTAGCGGCCGCTAGGTGCCACTAAATGGTAATTTTTGGGGCCGCTAAAGGCCACTGCGTACCACTGAGTGCTGTTAAACGGCTGCTACAGGCCGCTAGCAACCACTAAGTGCCACTGCCTGGAAATTCTCGGCGGTCGCGATGGTAAGTCCGAAGTTCTCCACAGAGCCCGCATAACGAGACCGATGGGGTGGAGATTGGCTCCGGCACTATCCCCTCCAGCGCGGGAACCGGCTGGGCGCGCAGATCCTACGGCAGGCCCAGACGCGTCCGGGTGATTACCACCCATGGGCCATCAACCAGGTTTGGGCCGTCCACCCGCGCGCGGGTATAGCCTACGCGTGCAGACGCGAGAGCCGCAACCTGAGGTGGGCTACGCCAAGTGTCAAGCACCTAGATTTAACCTATTCGAAGACCGTCGGAAGGTCCAACGTGGTAATCGACCAGTCAGCCAGGAAGAAGCCCAAGACTAACTAACGCGGTCGAGTACCTGGGGGCTTGGGCCGACAGCGAGGAGGAGGATCACGTCTGGAAGGACAACTGTTACGGGCGGCGCGACGCGATGGCGCGCATGTGCGCTGGGAAAGGGAAACCGCGACATGGAGTTCGCGCGCATCGAGGTGGGCAAGGCCCAGGATGAAGGGAAACGGGGGTGAGGCCCAGGAGGCCCTCAGTGACACTTAGCCTTTGATGAGTTTCCTGTTTCCTTTCTCTCCAACGTCTGCCGCGTGATGAACCCAGGTCGTTCCAACTGAATGCTTATGACAGGGCAGCTGCGACACGTGAAAATGTTGCGGGTATCCCGCCATAGTTCTTGTAACCTTTTGCGTTGCCCAGAGTTTTTAGCGATTGTGTTGTCATCTGGGCGCGCTAACCTGCTCAGGACTGACCACGCAGTGCACAATGTTTGATTGCATCCTGACCACTCGCCAAATCAATCCATGCATGGCCGCTTTTGTCCTGTCGAGTGAACTCCAGCTTTCACCTGCAAGGTGCAATTTGTATGAGGTTGTGCGTAGCCGACCCTGACTGGACCGCCAGGGCGAGGGGGCTGTTTCAATGTAGGTCGCCAGCTTGCTGTGCAACTGCTGACGTTTGGCTCAAGAACTATATCCGCCGTGAGGCGGTGTGTGTGTGTGTACTTGCGGCGCTGACCGCCTACTTTAAAACAGAGCCTTCTGTTGGTCGCGAGTGTTCTGTTAAAGTTGCAAGACCCGCGCGAGTCAAATCATTTCCGAACGAATTTGTTGTAGTTGTTTCGTGTCGTGGGCGCCCGGGGGTTCGACGCATTTGTGGGGCCGGCTCCTTTTCTTGCGTTTTTGTGTTTGAGTTTCCGATGGCCTGCACAAGGCTTCCAGAGGCCAGAAAAATTGATTTTGTTTTGACAGCGGCGGTTGGCACGGTCACGCGCGGTGGCACTGGTGGCGAACACAGGTTGGGGGGGTAGCCGAGGGCAGAAGGTGGCGGCGAAAATGAAAACAAAAATGTCGCCACGATTATTGCCGCGACGCGCGGACTACGAGGGGAGCAGGTCTGGTTTCGACGTCCCGAACACGGTGCTTCTGGCCGACGCCCTGGAGCCGCCAGTGCTGGAGACCCCGGTGTCGCGGCACACTTCGGGCAAGATGGCGCCGATCAGGCCGCGCGGGCTTTCGAAGTCGAGGAAAGTCTGGCCGAGATATTGGCGGCACTTTTTTTCCTCTTCCTCTTTCTCCTCTTCCTCCTCCCCCTCTCGAGTTAAGTCGGGCCTGTTCCTCTACAGGAGGGATGTTGAAACATAGTCCGATGATAGACAGGGGACGTGTTTTTTTGACTATTCTTGGCTATGTTTTGACATAGTGGGCCTATTCCACAGTTCTCGCCCAAAAAACCGCTCGTAGCGGGACAAGCCCGACTTGACTCTCGAACGAAAGAACGGCATAAACACAATATTCCGGGGTCCGCGCGGATTTCTTGGATCGGCGCTGAGCTCCCGTGGCGGCGCCTCTGGCGCTACCCTATAGGCGCGCTGCGCGCGCCAGGGAGGAGGGTGCAGTGCCGACGCAAGAATTCGGCGCGGAGCTCCAGCAGCTCATGTTTGTGATCGTGTTTTCATCCATTGTTTTGCCGATCGGCGCGGGCCCCCCCAAAAAAACCTCCCCCCCCCCCCTCTGGAGCGGATCTTGGCTGTTTTGGGCGCCTGTTTCGAGCAGGTGGAGCCCCTCCCCCATAGGACGCACTGTCGCAAGCAGTCGCACTAAACAGAGGTCCAGAAGCAGACACCCCCCCTTTCCGCCCAATGCCGAAACGCCGAATAAAAAAAGAAAAACGCTCACTTTACGTATTCTTGTTTGCCCTCTATTCCTGATTCCGACTCGTCTCGACGCCGCATTTGAGCGATTTTCCGCTGGAGTGGCTTTTGGTGCGGGCCTACTGGGGTGCCCCGATCGCCGAATGTGGTGCGGTAGCAGCGGCTTGCGCGCTTGGGTTTGGCCCCCTGGCGCCCCCCCCGAGTCACTGACCAACGCACTGAATGGTAATGATTGAATACGTATGTTAACTAAACACAGCCATGCCAACTATTACGTCTTAGCAAAACGAGAACCGGATTTGCTGAGCTACCCTGGCGAATGAAAACAAGGCAGAAGAGCAGTTCCTAAATGCAGAAAAACATTAGTTAAACACAAAACATGTTGACTCAGTGTGGAGCATACTTTTCTAAATGGAAGTCCGCTCGCTCCCACGACCCGAGTTGTATCGATGACGAAAGGTGCGCCAACAAAGATCCCTCTTGCTCAGGGCCGCTCTTGCGTGTAGTTGATCCTTTCGCTCGTGTTCTTGCTCCCGCCTCCTCCTCCTCCTCCTCCTCCTCCTCCTCCCGACGGTGCGGCGATTTTTGAAACCTCGGGCCTTCACCCCCATCCTGCACCACCACGGCCCTCCTCGCCTCCCCTTCTCTCCCCTCTCATCCGCGCTTGCCCCAGCTTTCCCCCCCCCCTTCCCCTCGCCACCCCCCTGGGCTCCCATCCGCAGCTCTCTCTCCCTGTTCTCCCCATCTCCCCCTCCTCATCCATCACTTTTCCTTGCAAGCCTCCCTTTCGCACCCCCTCAGGCGCATCGGTAGGCCGGGCCGGGCGTTCCGCTGGAGACTTCCGCGCAATGTATGGTCTTGAAGCTTGCATTTCGCAGCAGTTTCACGGATCGAGGGTGGGCTGTCTTGAAATTGTGGTTTCCGTCTCAGCGCCGCCACTAGAAGTTTGCAGCAGCTTTGCGGATGGAGGGGGGCCGCTTTTAACATGCTGTCATCTTTCTAGCGTCGCCCACATTCGGTTTTCAAGTTTGCCGCAGTTTCGCTACGGAGGGGGTCGCCTTCAACACGTGGTTTTCTCGCCTCCGTGCCTGCGCACACTC
>CAUYUJ010004603.1:513383-520883 GCA_963575745.1 Prorocentrum cordatum | reverse complement strand
AGCCCAGAATTGCCCATTCTGCTTTTGACAACGGTTGTGGGCAACCCAGAAGTGCCCAGGTACATTCTGCTGCAGGAGCGTCGTCTTCAGCCTCGCGCTCATGTTCGCCTTCGGTGCTTGGAGGTGGTGGCCCTCGGGTGATGGTGGAACCGCCGACGGGCGAGGAGCTGCTCCCCTCCCCGAGCCTCGTGCCATGACCGCCGACGGGCGGTGCAGGGGCCTTGCCCTGGCACGGGTGCTGCCGCCACCACCTCCAATGTTTTCGCAGCTCATGCGACGAGTTCGGCATCTCCTTCATTTTTCACGGCGACTGGGGCGACTTCAGCGCCTGGTCTTTGCAACGGTAGCGAGGTCTCTGCGGACTTCGACGACGCGGAGCTGGTGGATTGTGGCCGCGCCCCGCAGCAGGGCGCGGCTGGACCGTCGCCCCCTTTGGCCGTTGACGGCCCGCTGGATTTGAGATCTGCTCAGGTTTGGGCAGCCGCCGAGGCGGCTCCCGACGGGGTCATGTTTAACCAGCTGTTGAAGCTGCGGCACGGCGCCATCCAGCGGGGTTTGAGGAGCTCAGAGTGCCCTGCGGGGCACGCCTTGGTCTTCGAGACCGTGCTGCCTGGCGAGGAGGACTTTGATTGCCAACTCTGCGATGGCGAGTACTTCGAGCCGTCCGAGCAGTTCGAGTCATGCTCGGTTGTCTCCTGCGAGTGGCGGTTCTGCATGCAGTGCTGGGCCAACCACGGTGGGACGACCACGGCATAGCGCTCTTGGTGGGAGAGCTGGCGGCGCACGGTGGGCCTGGCGCGCGAGACAATGAAACCGAAAACCGTGAACTTGGAGACCTCTTGAATGCCTCTTGGCGCCATCTTAGAGCTCTCTTGGGGCCCTTTTAGAGGAGCTGTTGTGGCCACTTCGGGCCTCTAATGCTATTGGGGTCTGGCCTTTCGGGTCCTCTTGGGGTCATCATGGAGGCCATCGGCCCAAAAAGGCAGCGGCGCCGATTAGCGCCGCCCCACTGGAGCCCGACGGCGTATATTGTTGGGCCGCTCTCGGGGCGCGTTCGGTCGCACTCGGGGCCGCCTTGGACCTCTTCTGGGCTTTTCGTGGGGCCTCAGGCGACCTGGGCGTGGGCCGGCACACGCCCGTGCTCAGTGCGGCCGTGGGTGAAAATGGCTTTCCCAGGGGCCGATTTTGGACGCTCCAACGGATCGCGGCCCCTCCTGTCCAGGTCCAGGGGACGGGATAAGAGGAGGGGTAAACCCCTCCCCGAATAGGGGTTTGTGGAAGAGGAAAGAAAGTCAACGTTAGACCACTGGTCGCCCAAAGGGGCTGGTGGGACCTATGGAAGACAGGCGCCTCGCTCCTTCTCTAGGGCTCCTTGGGTCAACGCCCCGACCGCGCTCCTGGAGATCACCGCGCGGGTTTTTCGCTGCGCCGTGGGGCCGGCTGCCTGCCCGCGGCCCGACCCCAGCAGCCGCGGGGGCGGCCCTCCTGATGTGGGCCACGCGCGCCGCGTGCGCCCTGGGCCTTCGTTCTTTTGTTGTTTGTGCGGTTCGGCCCCTGGCCCCGTGAGGAGTGGAGCGCGCGCGGCGTCTGTGGCCCGGCGTTCGGGCGCGCGTGTCCGAAATGGTTGTTGTTTATTGTGTTTCGTGTGTGCGTGTGTGTGTTGTGTTTGTGTTTGTGTGTGTGTTGTCCCTCTCCCAATCTCTCTTTTGTTCTCTCTCGCTCTCGCTCTCTATGTCCCTGCCTGTCCCTCTCTGTGCATATGTCTACATGCGTCAGTGGCTCTTTCTCTCTCTCTCTCTCTTTCTCTCTTCTCCCCACGGTGGCTTCGAGTGGAGGCGTGTGGAATGCTCGTTGGGTCGCCCGCCCGCCTTTTTTAGCATGGTCTCAGAGAGGGGACAGGGAGAGCGAGAAAGAGAGAAAGAGCGAGAGAGAGAGAGAGAAAGAGAGCGACACATATGCGCGCACACACGCGCACACACGCGCACACGTATATTCACGTACGTAGGTACATGCACGCAAGCATGAACACATGTTATGTATACAGCGGGGGAGGCCAGTGACATCATCAAGGCGGAATAAACAACGGAGGGAGTGAATGACGGCAGGAGGAGGAGGAGGCGAAGAGGGACGAAAAATGGCACCCGCTCTCTGTGTCGGCGCCTCGGGAGGGTACCGATGAGCTTTTGTGGCCAGAGGTGTCCCCCCTCACGCCCGAGCTGGAGCACCTGCAGCAGCAGCCGCGGCTACTGCAGCTGCACTTGCACCTCCAGCTGCCAGGCCTGCGACGCCCCGGCAAAACACAGCAGCGCTGGCGTTCTTGACCTTCTTCGGTCCCAGCAGCTCGTTCGCCAGCGGCGCGCCTCGGGCCCCTAGAGCGGGCCATGGTTCCAGGGAGGTCTTCTCACAGTGTGCGACCTCCATCGTGGGTCTGAGTGTTGGCCCCTCGTTCAGGCCCTCACGGGATCGCTGACAAAAAACAAGATCACGGGTTCCCTTGTGCCGCGTCTTTCGAAGCTCGCGTCCCCTGCGTGTCTGGAGCAAGGGCTGCCCATCGGGAGAGCATTGTGCCTTCGGGCGCCGCCTGCCTGGCAGTGGCCGCTGTCGGCACTGGACAAGACTAGCCTTTGGACAGTGCCTTCCTTCTGTCCGTCCCCACTTTGGGCGTGACAGAGTCCTTTTCGGTAGCAAATCATGGGGGCCTTGTGTACCCTCGCAATTCTGTTCTCAGCGCCGATCCGCGTCGATCAGCGCCTGGATGTGGATGAGACAGCGCCAGTTTAGCGTCGGTTGGCGTCGATGAGCGTCGACACAGCGTCAACTCGCAAGAGCCGACAAGATGGTCTGGGAGGCTCCCATGAGTTGCCACCGAAACAGAAAGCGCCCGTTGTTCTTTGGCTTTCAGGCGCCCGTTTCAGGCAGGGCCTCCCCTCAGATGACGCACTGTCGCAAGCAGTCGCACTAAGCAGAGGCCCGGAGCCAGACCCCCCCCCCTTGCCGCCCACTGTCGAAACGCCGAACAAAAAACGCTCACTCTACGTATTTTTATCTGCCCCTCTACACCTGATTCCGACTCGTCTCGACTCCGCATTCGAGCGACTTTCCGCTGGGGTGGCTGTGGCTGCGGGCCTACCTGGGGTGCCCCGATCGCCGAATGCGGTGCGGTGGCAGCGGCTTGCGCGCTTGCGCTCACTAGTTTTTTGGGGGGGCCTCGGCACCCCGATAGGGGGCCACATGCGAACCCTACCCCTACCCCCCACGACTTCTGAGGGGGAGTGCGGGGTTCACTTCGCTCAGGAGCTCCCGAGCGAATTGAACCCCACCCTCCCCCTCAGAAGTCGTGGGGGGTAGGGGCAGGGTTCGCATGTGGCCCCCTACCCGACGTCGGCAGGGCCGCTGCTGCAGCTGACCGCGCCGTCGCCCGCCGCCTCTCCGGACCGGACGGAGACCTCGGAGGCGCCGGGCCTGGCCGCCGCGGACTCGACGGCGCGCCGGGGCAACCCCAAAGATTCAAGAACGAGCCTCCCTCGGCGACTGCGAAGGGTGTGTAGGGGGGCCACATGTGAACCCTACCCCTACCCCCCACGATTTTTGAGGGGAGGGTGGGGTTCACTTCGCTCGGGAGCTCCCGAACGAAGTGAACCCCACCCTCCCCCTCGGAAATCGTGGGGGGTAGGGGTAGGGTTCACATGTGGCCCCCTGGTGTGAATGCGCCGGGGTGCGGTCTGCGATCGGCGCCGTGGGGGCCCGGAGGGCACGAAGGTGTCCTCGTGGGGCCTCGTCGGGGCGCGGCGGAGGACTCTGTCGAGGTACCCGCCCGACCCCCATGCCTGGCATCGCTCGGACGTGTGCGTTTCTTCCTCGGCGAGGACCATCGAGGATCATCCTCGATCATTCGGCGAAAAACCGCGCACGAGACCGGAAAAGACCAGGAGATGGACGTCCGAGCGATGGCCAGCATGGTGCCCCCCAGGGTGCCGACTGCAAGCCGCACCCTTTGCAAACCACACCCTTCGGAGTCGCCGGGCTCCCTCCCCCTCTCTCGGGGGCGAGCGGCCCAGGGGCGCACGCGACGCTCCCGCAGAAAGTGTAGCGGGCGGGTTTCTGGGCTGCTTTTTCGGCTCCTCCTCCCCCTCCTCCTCCTCCTCCTCCTCCTCCTCCTCTTCCTGCTTCTCCTGCTCCTCCCCCCCTCCTCCCCCCCCTCCTCCTCCTCCTCCTCCTCCTCCTCCTCCTCCTCCTCCTCCTCCTCCTCCTCCTCCTCCTCCTCCTCCTCGCCGGGCCCCGGGAGCGTCACAAGAGCGACGCAGGACGGACAACGGGCCCTATAGGGAAGTGGGCCGGACCTCCAGGGCCCACGCATCGAAAAAATGGTGCCAGCCCCATGGGGAGGGGGGGAGGCGAGAAGGGGCTCGGGAGCCCCCCAGCCTGCTGGGAAGTTTACGGCGCCTTCCCGAGCGAGGGCGAGGGGGGAAGTGAGAAGGGGCGAGGCTTCTCAGAAGGCTCGGGAGCCCCCCGGCCTCCGAAGAAAATGAAGAGCTTCCCCGAAGGCCAGGGGGCTTTAGCTGAAGCCCCGCCGCCTTCCGAGGACCCCTTGGCCTGCTTACTTCCCCCCTCGCTCGTCGCCGACTCTCCTTTCCCCCTTCTCCGGGCTCCTCGTCCCTCCCCCCCGGGGCACCAGGGCAGTGCAAGCGGGGGCCAGCCAGAGCGCCTGACCTGGCAGGACCCTGCAGAAAGCCAGGGTTGCACTGACCCGGCACGAGCGCGCAGAATCCAACAGGATCCTGCGCAGGATGCAACAGGATCCTGCCACGCCCGACTGGCCCAGGTTCGCATTACAGTAAGCCCGGTCAGTAGATCCCCGATCCCTCCTCATCCTCTTCCTGCCCTCCCCCTGTCCCTGTTGTTTCCCCCTCCTTCCCACCCCCGCCTCCTCCTACTCCACCTCCTCCTCCTCCTCCTCTCCCTCCTCCTCCGTCCTCCACCCGTTCTTCCTTCTCCTCCCTCTCCTCCTCCTCCTCCTCCTCCTCTCCTCCTCCGCCCTTTCCCTCGTCCCTCGTCGTCCTCGGGGGGGTTTTCCCCCCCCCCCCCGTCGTCGTCTTCGTCTTCGTCTTCCTCCTCTGATGACGGGTCTCCTGGTTTTCCTGAATCTTCCCCGCCACTGTACCTAGACCTCCCCTTCCTCCCCTCATCGAGCAGCTTGAGGATTGCATCGTGGAATGCCCATACCCTTTTTGGATCGGTATGGACGAACGCCTCCGTACAAGCAGCTACGTGGGCGAAATTACGCGCTATGTCTCGGAAGGTTGACATCATAATCCTGCAAGAAACGCACGGCGAGCCAGAAGACTTACATGAGCTGCGGAAGTTGTACCCGTCCTGGAAAATTGTGGGGTCTTTCCTGGGGACGGCGGGTGCTGGTGGTATCTTGTTCATGGTGCATGAAAGGCTTGCTGTGCGATTCAACAGGTTCAGGTTTGCCCCTGTCGTCCCAGGGAGGATTGGGATCTTGAGGATGTATGGGGAGTTTGGGAACCTGGACGTGTGCAACATGCATGTAGATCCGAGCTGGTCCTTCTTTCAAACTAGAGGTGTTCTGCGAGCTGTTCAGCGACGGCTCCGAGGCAGCACCATTGCCACCACGTTCATCGGTGGCGACTTTAACTTTTCGGCAACTGGTGAAGGTAGATTGCGTCTCTCTGAAGGCCTTCTTGAGATGGGCTCCAACTCCCTCGGTAAGTTCTTCGACGAGTTATTCCCAAGTATGTTAGAACTACACCAACCTGAGTATACCCATAAAACCGTTCATCATAGTGAAGTTGTTTCTCTTGGAAGACTTGATCGTATTTATATGTCTATTCCTACCTCCGATGTCCTCGACCTCAGCCCACTTACTGGCCTTATGGGGGACCTATTGGATCCAAAGTTGCCCAGTGATCACACTTGCGTCTTCGTCTCGCTCACCTCCACTCCCAGGTCCTCACGTCCTACGATTCCGCGGTGGGTCTCACGCCACCCCAAGTTTGGGGTCACACTTCGGTTGCTTCTGGAGGAAGTATGTCTCTCGGAGGCTCCAGCTGATAGGGTAGAGGAGGTGAAGGAGGTGATTTACGAGGCGGTGAGGAGGGTGAAGAAGGCTACGGAGCTGCTGGGCCCCGAGACTCCGTTGCAGAAGATAGCCTGGATGCTCGCCCTTTTGCGCGCTCACCGTGATGGTCGCCTTGAGACCGTTGTGCGAGCAATCCGTGCTTGGCCAGTGTTAGGAGAATACTATGACCGACACGTTTTTCAATGGACGGACAATGTTGGCTTTCATAATCGCTTATCTATTCTTATGAATGATGTCTATGCCTCGGATGAGGACGAGATTCAGAGAGATCCTGAGCTTACTCCCGCCCAGAAAGCCAACGGAGTCCAGCGTATCAAGGAACTGGCGGCTGCGTGGCGGCCGCGACATCGGCGAATTTATCTTCGAGGCCTTGTTGACAGCTCGGGTCAGACCGTTACCGAGCCGTCTGAGTGTGCCAAGCAGCTTGCGGAATACTGGGGTGAGGTTTCTAAGTTTGTGCCGTCCCAGGTTTCCGAGTTCGGTTCTCTGGATCAGTTCATTCAGCCTGTCCCTAGTGGGACTCAGTGGGTGCTGCGGTACGAGCAGTTCGAAACGATGGTCCTCAATAAAAAAGATAGCTGCCCAGGGGTGGACGGTATTCCGTACTCTGTCTGGAAGGCCGGTGGGGGAATTGCCATTGACGCATTGTACCAGTTGTACCTGTCGGGGCTGCAGTTTGGCTCCTTCCCTGCCGAGTTCAACAGCTCTCTGGCCGCATTTTTACCTAAGGGTGATATCGAAGTTACTAAACCTGGCCAGGTAAAACCTCCGGCCTCGACGCGGCCACTCACGTTATCGAATACTGACAATAAGCTGCTGGCTAGTGCCTATTCCGCCCCTCTCCGACAGATCGCGTCCGTGGTCGTTCATCACTCGCAGTCTGGATTTTTACCTGGACGTCAAATTCTGGACCACATTATTTCCCTGGACTCGGAGCTTCGGATCTGGAGAGGCGTCGAAGGACACACCCGCACTGGTGGTGTCCTATACGACGTCAAGGCCGCATTCCCGTCGCTCTCCCACTCCTACCTCTTCTACGTGCTTGATCGGATGCAGGTGCCTGAGTTTTTCCTGCATGCGATTCGGAAGTTGTACGATGGCGTGCGGGTTTACATCAGTTTCAGAGGTTGTGACGAATTCTTTTTCGTGCTTGAGCGCGGCCTCAAGCAAGGATGCCCGCTTAGTGGGCTGCTGTACGTGTTGGCCACTGACCCCTTTATCAGATATCTCCTGAGTCGTGTTCCTCGGGCTCCATGCACATCCATATATGCGTTTGCTGATGATCTCGGTCTTACTTCCCAGGACATTTTCATTACTCTTCCTATAGTATTACCCATTATGAGTTGGTTTAGTACACTCTCGGGGCTGTGTATCCACCCAGGTAAAACTGTCATCTT
>CAUYUJ010004603.1:496217-513283 GCA_963575745.1 Prorocentrum cordatum | reverse complement strand
CCTCCTCCTCCTCCTCCGCCTCCTCCTCCTCCTCCTCCTCCTCCTCCTCCTCGGGGCCTTCGGCGCCACGGGCTGGCGTGGCGTTGCATGGACGGCCCTGCGCGGTTGTCGGCGGCGACCTCTGCGGAGGCCGGTGTGTTGCCTTGCGCTTCGTCGGGGGAGGCGTTTTGTCCTCCATTGCTGCACGACGAACGGGACGACTTCTGCACAGTCTTTGCCGTACTCCTCCTCCTCCTCCTCCTCCTCCTCCTCCTCCCTCCTCCTCCTCCTCCTCCCTCCTCCGCCTCCTCTTATCCTCCTCCTTCTCCTCCACCCTCCTCCTCCTCCTCCTCCTCCTCCTCCTCCTCCTCCTCCTCCTCCTCCTCCTCCTCCTCCTCAGTATCATCATCTTCCTCATTCCCTTGCTCCTTCCACGCTTGCCGCGCCCAGCGCCGCGCCTCCCTATATTCTGCAGGCGCTAAGGGCCGAGAGCCTCTAGAGCCTTTCGCGAACGCGGGAAGGTGCGGCCGCCCCTTCCCCGTTCTCCTCCTTCCCCGTTCTCCTCCTCTTTCCTGCGCCGTGCTCCTCCTTCTGCAGCTCCGCGCGCCGCGGCCGAGTCGCGCGGCGGGGCGGCGAAGCGGGCCCGCCGCCCTCCCTGCCCAGGCCGCCCCCCAGGAGGGGGGAGGGGGCCCTCCTCCTCCTCCTCCTCCTCGCCCTCCTCCTCCTCCTCCTCCTCCTCCTCCTCCTCCTCCTCGCCTCCTCCTCCTCCTCCTCCTCCTCCTCCTCCTCCTCCCCTCCTCCTCCTCCTCCCTCCCTCCTCCTCTTCCCCTCCTCCTCCTCCTCCTCCTCCTCCTCCTCCTCCTCCGCCTCCTCCTCCTTCTCCTCCTCCTCCTCCTCCTCCTCCTCCTCCTCGGGGGTTGGCGGTGGAGGTGGCAGGCGCACGTTTTTGTTCTGGCTCTGACATGTTTACTTGCACGGAGGGGGATGTGCCACCCTTGGCGAGGCCCGAGAGGGATCTGCGCTTCGCGCAAGTCGGGACTCCTTCGCACGCCCTTTCGGCCCAGCGCTGCTAGGCAAAGCGGCGGACAGGGGGGGGGATGCCACACAAGCAGTAAGCTTGCCCGAATGCTGCGCTCCAGGAGAGACGTCGCCCCAGAGATCCGAGGTTTCCGAACATCGGGCCGTTCGGTTTTGGGCCACTTCCGGCTTCCAGGGGCCCTCCACGGTCCCCCGTGACCGTCGAAATACGTCTCGGGATGCAGCGCCGTCCCCGGGGGGAGTGGCGCAGACGCGGGCGGGCGGTGGGGCCCCATGTTGGGCCCCTGCTGGCTCCAAACCGTGGCTCTGAGGTGCCTGTTTAGAGCCCTTCTCTTCTCCCCCCGTGTGCACGGTTTCCCCCGGGGCCGTAGGCGACCCGAGGAGGAGGAGGAGGAGGAAGAGGAGGAGGAGGAGGAGGAGGAGGAGGAGGAGGAGGAGGAGGAGGAGGAGGAGGAGGAGGAGGGGAGGAGGAGGAGGAGGAGGAGGAGGAGAGGAGGGAGGAGGAGGAGGAGGAGGAGGAGGAGGAGGAGGAGGAGGAGGAGGAGGAGGAGGAGGAGTAGGACGAGGAGGACGGGTCGCCTAAGCCCTTGGAGAAACCCTCCACCCCCATGTAGGCCACCTCCCATTGCCAGCCGCCCGACAGACCTCCAGGGGTCCATGCATCGAAAGAGTTGGACCGCCGGCTGTCTGAGGAGGCCCTTTCCCCGAGGAGTCGGCAGAGTGCGTCGAACGCGAAGGCGTCGCTCCTGGTTCTCCGCGTCCTTTGCGCTTGCGGAGCGGGGGTCCGCTTTCCGCGCTGTTGCGCTTCAGAGTATTATGCGGCTGACGTTTCGGGACGCCGAGGCCATCGACGTGGCGATCGTGAGGGTGGGCATCCAGCGCGGCGGGGGGCCTGCGCACTTGCCTCGGCGGGGCTGGCGGGACATCGTCCTGTTATTCGTGGCGGTCGGCGGACGGGACGTCGTCATCGCAGAGCCGCCCTGCAATACGTTCAGCAGGCCGCTCTTCATCTACCACCCTGGACCTACCTCGACCTAAACGGGACTGCAAAGTGGCCGCGGGTTCAAGCCCCGAGCCTGGGATACCGTTGGGGATGCGAACGCGGCGGTTGCTTTCGCGCGCGGGTCCCTGGCGGCCGCGGCCGTGGCATCGTCGCAGCCAATGTGGGGGGATTCCGCCGAGGCTTCTCGAGGGGATCCCGCGCTTATATAGCACATAGAGCCATGTCGAAACCAGACGGGGACCGGGCTGCACTATGGAGCGCAACTCAGCATTGCCAGGTCTCCGATGCGGATCGTTGCAATCTCCCGGGCCCCATGACGTCGGCGCGCGCCCTCCATTAGAAGGATAATTTTCACGTGGGCTGGCCTGCCTTCGTGTCGGCGAACAAGCAGCGCCGTTATCGAGGACCTCTCCCGCGGCACTGCGGGCGCGCCCGCGCCTGCGCTCTCGGCGATCATCGACGACGGCTTGTTTGTCACCGCGGCGTTGACGGCGCACCCGCGGGGCATGATCCTCTGGCTCCGGGAGTGTCTGTTCGCAGACATTTTGGAGAGGTGGCGAGTGTCTCACCGCCCACCAAGCCACCCCAACCCAACCCGAAGGCCCCGAATGGCCCCCCATTCCCAGGGGGGAGGGGTCGGGGAACATGTGGAAAACACACGCATGAAGCCTGTACTCCCCCCCAACCCGACATTCGGGTCTTCGGGTTGGGTTGGGGTGGTCTGGCATGTGGTCCGTGTCCGAGCGGGCATCTTCGCGCATCGCGCGCCCCCGTGCGCTGAGCGCGCCGGCGGACGCGGAGATCGCGATATCGGGGACCCCGCGTCCTCCGGCTGGCGGGGGCCCTCCTGGTCGACGCTCCCGGGAGGACATTCGGGGAGAGTCCCCCGAGTGAGTGCTGGGGGCCGCGGCGGCTTCGTCCAGGGCTGCCCTCGCGCTGGCGTCGGCTGCGGTCTCGCTGGGCCGGGTCGTCGCCGACGAGGCGGGCCCGGGCGGCGCGCGGCCTCCTCCGCCCCGCGGCGGGCCAGAGGGGGGCGCGCCGAGAGGGCGACGGTCGCCTCTCAGGCTGTGCGGGGTGGCGCCCTGGACAGCAGCGTGCACGGCGGCGTCTTCAATCGAGGGCGCAGCGGATGCACCTCAGCTGGCGCCGTCTGACTGCAGGGCGCAGGGCAGGCTGAGTTGGTCTCGCCCCGGCCCGCTGTTCCTTGCAGGAGCCGCGCGGGTATGTTCGACGACCTTTGCCCTCTGGTCCCCATGGGGCGGTTGACGGCGGCCGCTCCTATCAGCAACGCAGGCGGCCAGTTTCGCGTTTCGCGAATTGGCCGGCTGCTGGCGCGACCATCAAGCGCGACCGACTTGAGGAGGTCAAGAAGCACCAGTCCCAGTCGCACAGTCGCAGAGGGCGGTTGCGCAGGGCTGCAAAGGGGACACCAGGGGCCCCCTGATCCGCGAGCGGCTTGCTGCCGACGTGGCCCAGCCTGCCGCGCGGACGCGCTCAGCGAGGAGTTCAGGCGGCAGCTGCTCCAGAAACATCGGGAGCGCGACGCGCCGCTGGACGAGATTCGCAGGGCCGCCGCGGGGCGCGTGCGCGAAGAAGGAGGCTCGTGGGATCTCCAGGCGGCCTCCGACACTCCAGGGGCCCCGCCGCCGCTCGAGGCCTCGGAGAGCCCCCGGGTCGCGGCCCGGGCGCGGGCGGCGCGCGTCCGTGCTCTCGGGGAAGGGCGGCCCCCGTGCGTTGACCTGCCCCTCGGGGCTCGCTGGCCAAGGCACAGGCAACCTTTCATCGAGGATTACAGGTCCCTCCAGCCTTGATAACATAGTGAAGACGCGGCCTCGCGGAGGCCCCCGTCTTTGCACTCGGGGAAGTAGTTCTAGGCGGTGTGGCTTGGTGCGTCTGCAGAAAGTGACCCCCACATCCCCATGATGTTCTTGGCTTCCTCACTTAGGTCGCCCCACGAAGGATCGGGGGCCTCCCGTCGCAAATGGAACTTTGTCCGGGCGGGGGGGGGCGTCGGCGCCAAGTTCAAGCGCGGCGAATTGGGGGCGCTGCCTGAGCGAGCCATCAGCGGAGAGGCCCCGATCTTCGACCGCGCGGCTGTTTTTGTGGTGACGTTGAGGACCGCCCGGCGCTTTCGGGAGAACAGTGCTTCTCTCTCTTTTTTGTTTCGTCTTTGCAGAGGGGGTTCGATAAACCGCGGCCCATCGAAGTGGCGCTGATCATGCGCAGTCGCCCCAGATTAGAAGGTCGAGGTCGGTTAGAGGAGGGCCCCCAAGTGTTCTCTTCGTTTCTGTTGGATGGGGATGGCGCCCTGGGGTTTTCGGTCTGTTTCGGCCGACGGAGGTTTCGCGTTCTCCGGGGGCGTTCTTCTGGCCTCGGCTACATCTCCTCGCGGCGGCGGAAGACCATGGCCACCGGCGCGCGGACCTCTGCGCGCTGGGCGCTGCCTCGTCGGCGCGGGGGCAACGTGGCCGAGAGCGCCCCGGGCCTTCCGGGAGGGGCGCGCGGTCGACCGGGTCATGGAGAGATGCGTCGGACTGGAGCCGTCTCACCGCGGAGGACAGGGGGGGGCAATCCGGGGGGGTGGGGTCGCATTCCGAGGAGGCGGGCGGAACGGGCCGGCCGGGCCTTCCGCTCTACATCGAGGAGGCGCGCGCGCGCTTCGGAAACAAGCTTGCCATCGCTTCTTTGGGCGCCCGGGTCAAAGACGCGGGCGCTCGCGGAGCGGTCTCGCTGAGGCTGCTCTACGACGGCGCGCGCCGCGTCGACGTCAACGCGTCATCTCCGCGCGCCGGATGCGGCTCTTTTTTACCGACGGCGCGGGATATCCGCACATGTTCGAGCCACGCACAGGGGTGCAACGTACCGGCCTTCACGCGAAGCTGGGCGCGAGGCTCGCAAGACGACGCAGATTCGGGAGGGCGGGTGGCCTTCCTGCGCTGCAGGGCCACGAAGAAGGGCTTAGTGTTCGAGGGCGCTTGCGGCCCCTGTGACAACTCTTCTGCTGCGTGCTGGTGGTGTCGCATGGGTGCGGCGGTCCGCGGGTCGCCTGGCGGCGGATGAATTTGTCGCGCGGCCGCTCCTCCTCTCCGACGACTGGCGGTTCGCGTCGCTTGGCGCGCGTTTCGCGAGCCCTGCAGTAGTCCACCCGCGTCCCCCCTAAATCCTGGGCGCCCGAGGGTCCTGGAAGAAGATGGGCGGCGGCGCGGTCGCTGGCTGGGTCGGCCTCGAGATCGACGCGCGCGCAATGTGTCCGATCGGCGAATCAGGGCGCCGAGCAGCGCGGTTGATCGGCTGGCGCGGCAGCGCGCCAGGGGGCGAGTTGCCCGGAGTTCGAGGGGGCTCTTGGTCGCGTGGGATTCGCGCGCGGCGCTGTGGAGCACGGGTTTCCCTCTGACCGTTGCATTGGCTCGCCTCGCTGCCCGCGAGCTTGTCCGACGTCGAGGCGCAGTCGTTCGCGGGTGACATATTCCGGCTGCCGCGGGGCGGCCCCGGGAGGAGGCGCTTCGATTGCCGGGGGCGTCAATGGCGCGGGCGCCCTCGTCAGAGCGGGGGCCGCGGCCAAGGGCGACCTCGTTCCTCTCGCGATCTGTCATCGAGGATAGGAGAACCCCCGACCCTAACAACACAAATGTAGACGCGGCCACGCTGCGGTCCCCATCTGTGTGGATTAGGGAAAATAGCTGTGGGCGGTTTGGCTCGATGCATCTGCGCGACAGAGCCCCTCTCCCCAGGGTCGTCGGCCCCCCTGAACTTGGGCCCCCCCTGGAGGGTCCGGGATCCTCTGTTGGGCCCCCCTGTCTGGGAGACCATCGGGGTCGCGGCGCGCCCGTCGGGCAGGCCTGCCGTCGAGAGCGCCTGCTCGCTCGCCGTCGGGCCAGCGACGCAGGGGGCGCCCGGGGCCTCCTCGTCGCGCGGCGCGCTCGTCGCGGCGACGTCGGCGTCGGAGCGTTCAGACCCCGCCGCCGCCGTCGCCTTCTTCGCGCCGGTGGGCGCGGGGGTCTTGGGGGCGCGCGCCGCGGCGCCGGACTTCGCCCATCCCCGCGCGGCGACCGGGGCGGTCGGGCGCGCGCGTCGGCCGGGTTTCCCTCGCGCCCGCTCTATCGGCGCAGCCCTCGGCCCCTGGCTCGGAGCGGGGGGCCGCCCGGCCGATCGCGGAGCGGGCCCCCGGGGCAGAGTCGGCGGGCGAGCGATCTCTCGAGCGGCGCGGGGCGTGCAGCCTGGATCTCGGGGCGGCCGCGCGCGTCGCGAACGCGGGGCTCGTTTTCCCCGGCCCGCTTCTCGTGGGGGCGCGAGCCCGCCGGCGCGCGCTCGCCGCGGGGGGCGCCCCCCCCCTCGGGCGAGGAGGGCAGGCGCGGCCCGGTGCCCGATCCGGCTGAGATAGGGAGAGGAGAGAGAGAGAGAGAGAGAGAGAGAGAGAGAGAGAGAGAGAGAGAGAGAGAGAGAGAGAGGGAGGGATATATATATATATATATATGTGGAGAGAGAGAGAGAGAGAGAGAGAGAGAGAGAGAGAGAAACAAAACAACAATAAGACCAACAAAGAGGGGTGATACGTTGGATGCGCACATACAAGTATATATATATATGTATGTCTATTTATATAGGTGTATGCATGTATGCGTATGCGTAAATATGTATGTGTTCATGCTTGTTTTCATGTATGCATGCATGGGTGCATACACGCACGTAATAATGAGAGAGAGAGAGAGAAGAGAGAGAGAGAGAGAGAGAGAGAGAGAGAGAGAGAGAGAGAGAGAGAGAGAGAGAGAGAGAGAGAGAGAGAGAGAGAGAGCCAGAGAGAGAGAGAGATATATAGAGAGAGAGAGAGAGTGAGAGAGAGATGGAGAAATATACAATAATCACTAGCAAGAGGGGGTAAGCACAGAGAGAGAGAGAGAGGAGATAGAAAGGGAGAGAAAAATGAGAGAGAGAGAGAGAGAGAGACAGAAAGAGAGAGAAACAAAGGGAGGGATATACATATATATATATATATAGACAAGACAAAAGAGAGAGAGAGAGAGAGAGAGAGAGAGAGAGAGAGAGAGAGAGAGAGAGAGAGAGAGAGAGAGAGAGAGAGAGAGAGAGAGAGAGAAAGCGAGCGTGGCAAGGTCCCTTGGACGGGGATTCGCAGCTTGGGGCTTCTGCAGTTTTGCGACGAGGCCTGGCTGGGCTTCGATTGCGGCATCATGGTGGCCACGCGGGCCAGGCGATTTTCATCGGAGTCGGAGTGGATTCCGCCTCGCTTGCGCACCGCAGATTTGGCTTGAGAGAGTGGCAAGAAAGTGCGCACTCCACAACCTCCCCGGATACCGCCTCCGCTTTCTTTGGCTCCTTTGGGGCGACGGTTCCAGAGGATTTCTCGGGCGAGAATGTCTCATGAAGCGTGGTGTCGCGCGCCTGTTCTTGAAAGGCGCGTTCGCGCGCTCATGGGCGACGTCAGCTTTCACTGGGTTGGTGGTGATGTGAGCCAATCGGCCTCCTCGTTTCGAGCAGCCAAGTGGTTCGCGAACGAGGTTGTCCCATGTGGCCTTATCGTTTAGGTAGGCAAGTCGGCCTGCGTTGCCAGTTCGCAGCGGGCAAAACGGTCCACCCGTGATCTTGCTCAGGCGTTGAAGCTCGAGGTCTGGGGTCACCCGCGCAACCTTGGGCACGAGTTGGCTGAGGGCAGGCTACGTGGCATTCAGGGATGGAGGCGCATGGCCGCAGCACTAGCGCGCAAGTCTCGTTTGAAGGCGCTTGGACGGGCACCCGAGGGAAAGGTGCGCGCTCTTTGGCGCGCGGGCCTGCTACCGGCGGCTGTGCGCAGCGCAGGTGCCAGCCAAGCTCCGCAGCCTGGCAGGGTCGCTGGTCGGTGCGAGGCAGAATGCAAGTGTCACGGCGTTGTTTGCTATGCAGACGGACGAGTTCTACGACCCGATCTTTGACGGCGCCATTGGGTTGGTCAGTCGACGCGCAGCTTGGAGCTGACAGCATTACAGCGTGCATTCACGGGTATCAGGCCGAACCTGCAGCAGGGTTGGAGCTCGTCCAAGTGCCATGGACTTCTGTCTGCTGTCGCAGTGTCTCTACATCGCATCGACTGGGGCATGAAGGTTGCGCGCGTGCTATGCGCGGGTATCGGCGCCGACGTGGGCCTGCTCGTCGCCCCACTCACGCAGCTCAATATGCTTCTGCGAACAAGGCATTGGACGGTGGCAGACGACGCGCATGTTGATGCGCATCCCTGGCAAGCACACCGCGCTGAAGGTTGCATTGCGTCGAGCCCTTCGTGCTGCAGTCTTGGCCATCAGGGACCCGATGCGCAGAGGCTCTGCCAGGTGCCTCCTAGGGCCCGCGCTGCGGCTCCCTGCCGAGCAGAAGATGGCTGGGCATCGTGAGTCTGAGACATGCGAGCGTTGTCTCTCTGGAGCACCTGCGGCCCTGGGGCGCCAGTTGTTCGATTGCGGCTCTTCATGAGCTTCTTCATGCCTGTCATAATGCGTTATGCGCGTTTCTAATGTTGGGCTGGCACCGCGAGACATTCTCTGGCGTCTTCCAATGCTTGTCAAGCGCTTTCTGCTGGCTGATGTATTTTCATGTCCGCTGCTTCACTCTGATGGGGCGGTGATTATCACTCCGCGTGAATGCGGCGCGGGCGAGATCCACGCTGGCCTTAAGAAGCACGATCTGTGGGCGAAGAGGCTTCTTGTCGCGTCCTTTGGGAAGCAGATTGGGATTGTGTTGGAGTCTCTAGTGAAGAGCTTTCTCGGGGCGGGCCGAGTTCGGCCCTCGCGACGAGGTCTCAGGGGATTCACGGGCTCGGGCGCACCACCTGGGGCAACGCATTTAGGCGCGCAGCGCGCTTGGGTTCCCTGTTCTGTCCTACGTTGCTCACCTTCACCCGTTTTCTATGACAATTCGGATGGTCGAGAACAACGCCGTGCAATTTTGGACCGCGGGCTCCAGGAATGCCGCGGCGTCTCCTATGACCTTCCACCACTCCGACTTTGGGAGCCAGCAGGCTCTTCGATCGCTTGTGCCTTCTGCCCCCGCTGGAGTTTTCCTTCGTGCCCACAACCCCAGAGTCTCTATTCTATCACCTGGCTCGCGACGCGCAAGTTATGCTTGCGATTTCCGATATGCCGGCGGATAGGTGGAGGCCACAATTCCAGGCTAAGTGCATGCAGGTTCATATCATGCACTTGGACTCCTTCTCGTGTCTGAACACGATCACGCAGGAAAAGTTCCACATGTGGGCCCCCGAGATGCTCATCTCAGCGGCGTTTTCCCGAACCGTGTGCAACCGCCTATGCGAAAACATTGCGACATGCTTGGGGCACTTCTGCTAGATTCTGGTCTGACGCGAAGCCATGTTGTGCTTGTGGTTGCCTTGCGAATGAACAAGTTGGTCGTTGTTTACGGGTTTCCATCGTTCATCAAATCGTGGGCTCCCAAGTGCACTGCCTCCACGATCGTTTTTTTCTGGCCCTGCTCGCTTTCCCTGTCTCTTTCTCGCCTGTTTGCCTCGTCCTTCCCCTGCCTCCGTGTGTCCCCACCAGCTTCAACAGCCACAGAGTGTTAGATTTGCCTTCGTCAGGGCTGCTGGAGGTAGGTTCAGGGTCGCTCGCCTCCTTCTTCAAGGCACCGGGCCTTTTGTGACGCTTGCTGCGCCTGACGTCCCCGACGCAGGCGCGCCCCCGCCGGCTGTCGCCGCAAATGATGTGGGATGAACCCTTGGGGGCGATGTCGCTCTTCCTCTTCCTCCTCGTCCTCCTTCCCTCCTCTTTTTTCCTCCTCCTCCTCCTACTCCTCCGCCTCTTCCTCTTCCTTCCCCTCCTCCTCCTCCGCCTCCTCCTCCCCGCCTGTGCCTGCACCCCCCCGCCAGGCGAGCGAGGACAGCTGGCAGCTGCCGCCCGGGGAGCAGCCGGGCCAGCCGCCGTTGCTGGGCGCGCTGAAGCCCTGGGGGGCCTCGCCGGACAAACGCGCGACACTGGTGCTGGTGTATCCAGCTGCGCTGCCGCGCGGTGCCGCCACCGCGGGCGGCACTGCTTACCGAAACCACCCCCAGCACGGCGCGAAAGTCCCAGACCCCCCACAACAAAGCTCGGGTTGGGGGGCGTGCGGGTTCCACGGTGGCTTCTCCCCGGGCGCCCTCGAGGGCGCGAAGTTATTCGCGCTTCGCGGTTCGGCTCCGGTTCTTCCTAATCCTCCTCTTCTCCCTTCTGGGTGGGGCTCGCGCAGCGAGAAGCGTCAAGTCAGGGGCCGTTGCTTCTCGATGCTCTGGAACGCCCCCCCGCTGGAAATTGACAGGCTCGACGGCGACTTCGGGTTGGGCTGGGGTGGCTCGGTAGGCATTCGGCTCGGGCTCGCGGGGAGGGGGGGGGGGTTGAGGGGGGACGGGAGGGGGAGGGTCCATGGAACCCCCTTTCTCCAGGCTTTGCGCGTTGGGGCCGTCTCCTGCCCCGAGGGCCAACAAACGCAGGGACGTGGCCGCAGAATGCGAACGCATCCTGGGCTCCATGCGTCGGGGGGCCTTAGTCATTGCTTCGCAGCGCGCGGAGAGGGGCCGACGCACACCGACCGCTGCAAGCGCGTTGGCGGACTTCCCGCGCGCTGCCACTGAGAGCGAGATCTGCCTCGCGCTCGACCATGCGATTGCGCAGTATGGCGGCTTGCACCTAGTCGCGCACGGCGGAAGCGTGCGCGAGTGCCGCATCGTTCGGGACAAGGGTCTCTACGGGATATTCGAGTTCAAGAGCGAGGAACTGGCCAAGATAATACTCAGCGCCTGCAGCCGGGGTAACGTTGTGATGAAGGACGCGATGCACAAGAGATGGTACTTGCACGCTAGCCGGTCACGTCGGGTCACGGTCGACGTCCGCGAGGCTGCCGACAGTGGAAGGAGCCTGGCAGTCCCAAGCGCAGGGGGCGTGCCACACAGTCTCCTGCGCCGTCTTCCGAGCTTGAAGGCGGCATGGCTCAGCATGTGTTTTTCTAGTCGGCCCAGCTTAGTAGGTCGACCCTGCCAAATCAAGGGTACCCTTGTGGTGTCCTGCGTCTCGCGACCCATGCCTCCTGCATTCCTGTGGCCACGTGGCCCTTGGAAGGGTCTTGTGTCCTCTCGCGTGTCCTCTCCAATCAAGTCCGACTGCAGCCAGTGCCGCGAAGGAGGGAGCAACTGCCCGACCAGCAGGTGGCTCCCTGAGGTGTCCGAGGCTGCAGGCTCGAGGGGCATCCCAGGACGCCCCTTCGTGCTCGGAGGCGCCCCCCCCCGACGGATCCTACAGTCAAGACGCTGCGATAGGGACTACGAGTGCTCGTCGGTCGTTGAAAGTCGGTATTTGTGGATTCCCACACCCAGTATACTTCTAGATCCTTCCAACTTCAAGAATCGATCTGCTCTCGCTGTGTTCTATTATTTGGGAGGGCCTGAACCCAATCTACTTGATCCACCTTCCTTGTGCATGCTCTTGCCTACCTCTTCCGACCGACGAGTACAGTCGGACCGAGGTATCAGGTCGAGGTCAGTTCGGGAAGAATGCCCTAATATTATTCGTGTTCGTTGGATGTTCTTGTGCACCCTGGGTGAGGGCGCCCTCGGATATTTTTCGGTTTGGGCTGGCGGAGGGTCTCCTGTTCTTGAGCGATGTGCTTATGTCCCAGGTCCGACCGTATGAGTATGAGCATGGCCGCATGACAGAGTCAACGAGTGCCAGCACTACGTGACGAACTGCACATGGGGGCACGACTGTATACGACCACGGCTCTGGTTCTCTGCTGCGCCTTAAAGTCGAGGCCACGAGCCACGGACAGATGCCGAGACGAGGCCCAGCTTGGGGCTCAGGAAGGGGATCCGGTGTGCCGCTCCTGCTGCCTGGGCCGGGGAACCTGGTCGTGGCCGAGGCTCCCCGTGGCCAGAGGAGCCCCTTCGTTCCTGCCTCGGCGTCCCCTGTGGTGGCACGGGGGCCGTGACGCATCGGTCGTTGAGAGTAGGTACTCTTGGATTCCCACATGCCAATCTACTTTGGGCGCCTTCTCACTCCAAGGATCGAGCGGCTTCTCCCTTCCCGACCTCCCAAGGGGGCGGACGGAACCCAATCCAATCCACTTCCAACGCCTTCCTGTTCCATTCAGGCGATCGCAAACATGGATCAAGGGGGCGTGGATTAGCGACGGGTCCCGTTTCCATGGGAAGTCGCGGATTTCCGCCGCCGAGCGAGGCGGCGCCGGCCGCACTTTTGGGGAGGGCACCTCCCCCGATCCATGCATTTGGCGACCGCGCGCCAAATCCATGGATCGCTAATCCATGTTTTCGACTAGACGTAAGAGTGACCTTTCGCTGGAGTGACCTTTGGTGCGGGCACAGATTGGCCCCCAGATGGCAGAACGCGCAGCGGCAGCAGCGGCTAGCGCGCCTGGAGTTGGCTTCCCCGCGGCCCCCCCAAAGCCGCGCACCAAAGGTCTTACCCAGGGTCACTCTTACGTGTAGCCGATGTTTGCGCGCCGCCGATCCATGTCTCCACCCGCACTTCTTCCGGCCGATGGGCACTCGGTGGCCCTGCCTCGAAAAAGGGGGCTCTGCTCGCGTCCCCCCCCCCCCCTGGCGTGGGCCTCGGGCGAGCGTGTGGGAGGGTGGGGGGGGGGGCTCGGCCAGGGCCTGCGCCCGCCACCGGCCGCTGTGTCTGAGAGAGTCCTGTTTAGCCCGCGGAGGAGGAGGAGGAAGGAGGAGGAGGAGGAGCAGGAGGTGGAGGAGGAGGAGGAGGGAGGGAGGAGGGAGGGAGGGAGGGAGGGAAGGAGGAGGAGGAGGAGGAGGAGGAGGAGGAGGAGAGGAGGAGGAGGAGGAGGAGGAGGAGGAGGAGGAGGAGGAGGAGGAGGAGGAGGAGGAGGAGGAGGAGGGAGGAGGAGGAGAGGAAGGAGGAGGAGGAGGAGGAGGAGGCGGCGGATGCGGAGGAGGAGGAGGAGGCGGAGGCGGAGGCAGAGGAGGAGGCGGAGAAGGAGGCGGAGGCGGAGTTGGAGGAGGAGGAGGGGGAGGAGAAGGAGGAGGAGGCTGAGGAGGAGGAGGAGGAGGAGGAGGAGTAGGAGGAGGAGGAGGAGGAGGCAGAGGAGGAGGATGATGAGGAGGAGGAGGAGGAAGAGAGGAGGGGAGGAGGAGGAGGAGGAGGAGGAGGAGGAGGAGGAGGAGGAGGAGGAAGAGGATTTGGAGGAGGAGGAGCAGAAGGGGGCTTGGATTAACGACGGGTCTCGTTTCCATGGAACATCGCGGGTTCCCGCCGCCGAGTGAGGCGGCGCTGGCCGCATTTGGGGGAGGGCACCTCCCCCGATCCATGTTTGCGCGCCCCCTATTTTCGTTTTGACATTGAAACGTCGGAAGCGCCGTACCGCTCAAGTGAACGAATGTATGTTGCATTCGCTTCGAATCGGGGCGTGCCAGATGTTGCGGGGGCCCGCTGTGGCGTTGGAGCAACTGTACGTTTTAGGATGAGGTTGTGTGATGGCCAGGCCCGCTGTGGCGCTTGGGCGCCCACTGTTATCGGAGGGGTGAGGGGAGGTGGCTGGGCCCGCTGTGGAGCTCGAGCTTCCGACCTTGACACTTTGCTTGTCTTTGTCCTCCTCGCCCTCCCTCCTCTTCTTCTTCCTCTTCCTGCTCGTCCTCCTCCCCCATCCTTCCTGCCGCCCTCTCCCCCTCTTCTCGTCCTCTTCTTTCTCCTCCCTCCCTCTCCTCCCTCATTTGTTCTCCTATATCACCTTTCCACCTCCGTCCCCATCTCTCATCCTCCCCCCCCTCCCTTCGCCTCCTCTCTCCTCCCCTCGCTTCACCCTGGGACAATCTCTGCCCCGTAGAATCATAGTGTCTGCAGAGCCACAGCTCCGCGGATAGCATAATGCCTCAAGCGCAGTGCCCCGTGGATCCAATTCCCTGTGGGCCCAGGGTATTAAGACTGCGCCCATGTTTTTTTTACACACGCGGGGAATTTGATCCGCGAAACAAGACATTCGCATCGGCGAAACTGCTACACACCCAGAAGGGATCCAATTGGATCAATATGTGTTGTCACAGTTGTACGCCAGCCGGAAACATTGGGGCGGTGTTATACGAACCATCACTGTCACTAATGTGTTGCTCTTGCTGTTACTATAATTGCTAATGTGGCCATGCGTATTCAGAACTTTTTGTGTTATTGCTACGATGTTATTGCTATTTACTGTGGGTTTTACCATTCACATGTTCATTACGGTTTCTGTTTTTCTGGCCATGAGTGCTACTTCTTTACGATTCGTACGACTAGTTCTTCATTGATGCCGCAACGCTTACCACTATTGATATACACGCTAAGTGCAACGACTTACCTCGTTAGCTGAATCCTATGTTGAGCCGTACTAGTGCTACCATGTCTTACCCATTTCCGCTCTGCGATTATGTCGTGTGCTGTTTGTATTTCATTGCTATTCCTGTTCTTCTTATCGTGATGCTCAGCGTCCTTTTTGTACCACTACGAGTGCGACGGCGGTAGGGCGTTTTTGTTTATCCGACCACGACTGCTGTTACGACTACCACTATGTCTTCTACTGCTATCGCACGTACGACAGCTACTTTTGTTATTTGTACGGCCACTACCGTTACATACCACTATAGATACGATTGTTGTTCTTGTACGGGCGATGCGTTTTCGATTGGTAGTACCATTAAACCAACACCAGTAGTAGCATTACTGACAATAACATTCGTACGGCCGTACCACTTTACTGTAGCAGATACTGTATTACTATACCTGAACCAACTACCTGTAGTAGCATTGCTGGTACGACTGTCCTTGTTTCGACGACGATTTCCACTACTACGACCTATACGCTTACCGCCTACGACTGCGATTGTTACTACGGTGGCTCCTTCTAGTTCTTGCGCTACCACCACTACCACTATCACTACCACGACCCCTGCCGCTGGTACTACTATTCGTGCTACTATGATTAGTATTACTACTACTACGGCTACTACTACCATTACTACTATTACTACCACTACTGTACGGCTGCTACTACTACTACTACTTTTACTACTACTATTACTACTGCTAATACTACTAGTACCACCACTACGATGACTAACGTTACTACGGCTACTACTACTACTACTACTACTACGACTACTACTACTACTACTACTACTACTACTACTATTTCTAGTACTGCTGCTATTACTGATCCTACTGCTACTACTACTACTACTACTACTACTAGTCCGACTAGTTATCTGGCTATTTCTTTTGTTACGACGAGTACAATTACAAGTAGTAGTAGTACTACTACTACTACTGCTGCTGCTGCTCCCATTATTTCTGCGATCGCTAATGCTGTTACTATTTCTATGATGGTTGTTTCTGCTACTACCACTACGACTACTACGACTATGACGACTACTACTACTACTATTACTACTACTACTACTACTATTACTACCGACCTGCCTACCACTGCTACTACTACTACTACTACTACTACTACTACTACTACTACTACTAGGACTACGACTATAATACGACTACTACTACTACTACTAGTATATTTACTTATACCACTACTTCTACTACTACTACTCGGACTACTACTACGTCTACTACTACTACTACCACTACTACTACTACTACTACTTCTATTATTATTTCTACTGCTAATATTACAAGAACTACGACTTCTGACAACTACCTCCACTATTACTACTGCTGCTACTATGTAGACAGCCACTACTACTACTACTACTACTACTACTACTACTACTACTACGGCTGCGACCTTACTATTGCTATTGTTACTTTTGCTGCTATTGCAAGTACGACTACTGTTACATCTACCATTACTATTACTACTACTACTACTACTACCACTGCTACTACTGCTACTACTGCTGCCTCTACTGCTACGACTACGGCATCTGCGACTACTACTACTACCTTTACTACTACTACTACTACTACTACTACTATTCCTATTATTACTTTTACTACGACTGCTAGTACTACTTCTACTACTGTTACGTTACTACTACTACTACTACTACTACTACGTCTACCACTCCGACTACTATCACGCCTACGACTGCGACGGCTACTACTTCTACTGCTACTACTTCGACTACTCCTACTACTACTTCTTCCTTCTACTACCCCTACTCCTTCTCCTACTTCTACTCCTACTGCTACTACTTCTGCTACTGCTACGACTAGTAGTAGTAGTCGTAGTAGTACTACTACTACTGCTGCTACTACTACTACTACTACTTTTAGTACTCCTACTACTACTACTACTACTACAACTGCTGCTACTACTACTATTACCGCTACTGCTACAACAACAGCAACTACTACTACTACTACTGCCACTACGGTTCCACTAGTACTACCACTATTATTATTACTACCAGTACCACTACGACTACCACAGCTACTACTACTACTACTACGCTTACTGTTGCTACGACTACTACGACTACTACTACTACGACTGTTACGCTTACCACTACTACTACTACTACTACTACTACTACTACTACTACTACTACTACTACGACTACGAGTACGACTACTACTACTACTACTACTACTACTGCTACTCCTACCCCTACTCCCACTCCTACTGCCACTACTACTACTCCTACCACTACTGCTACAACTACTACTATTACTACTACTACGACTGCTACTACCAGTACTACTACTACTACTACTACTACTACTACTACTACCTTTAGTATTGCTACTAGTACGAATACTACTGCTTCTACGATCACTACGTTACTACTACTACTACTACTACTACTACTACTACTACTACTACTACTACTACTACGACTGCTACTACTACTACTACCACTACTACTACTCCTACTCCTACTGCTACTATTACTATGCCCTATTATTACTATTATTACTACTACTACGTTACTACTAGTACTGCTACTACTACTACTACTACTACTGCTACTACTGCTTCTACTATCACTACGTACTCTTACTACTACTCCTACTGCTGCTATGCCTGCTACTGCTACTACTACTTCTACGCTTACTAG
>CAUYUJ010004603.1:488717-491217 GCA_963575745.1 Prorocentrum cordatum | reverse complement strand
CTCCTACTCCTACTCCTACTCCCCCTCCTCCTCCTACTACTACTATTACTACGACTACTACTTTTATTACTTTTACCACTACTACTACTACTACTACTACTACTACTACTACCACTACTACTACCCCTACTCCTACTCCTACTCCTACTCCTACTCCTACTCCGACGCCTACTCCTACTCCCCCTCCTCCTACTACTACTCCTACTACTACTACTACTACTACTACTACTACTAATAATAATAATAATAATACGAGTACTAGTAGTACTGCAAGTACTTGTCATAGCACTACTTTTTTCGGTTACTACTACTACTACTACCACTACCACTACAAACACCACTACCACTGGTACTACTACTCCTGCCTCTTGGGGCCTCCTGGGCCCCCTTGGGGTGTCCTGTCAGACCGTCGGGCTTCCTCCGGCCACCTCTGGCTTCCTGCGGTGTACCGGGCCATTCTCGACTCGTCTGGCAATGCGTGCGCGGCATTCAACACGCGCTCGCCAGTTCCCGTCGGCAACCGCCATCGCGGCCGCATCAGCTGTACCAAACCGGCTGGCCGGTGTGACTTCGGCCCCCAGTTGTGCCAGCTTTGCTTCTTATGTTGTGGGAGGGCGGGTGGGACTGGCCATGCCATGCTTGACTCGCTCGAGCTGGCTAGCTTGACTCCTACTCCTACTCCTACTCCTATTCCTACTCCCCCTCCTCCTCCTCCTCCTCCTCCTACTACTACTACTACTACTACTACCACTACTACTACTACTACTGATACTCCTACTTTTACTTTTACTTTTACTTTTACTTTTACTTTTACTTTTACTACTACTACTACTACTACTACTACTACTACTACTACTACTACTACTACTACTACTACTACTACGACTACTACTACTACTGCTGTCCTTGGGTGCCTTTTCATTGAAGCAGGGCGACATCGCCAGCCGCGATTGCTCCGCGACGCGCTGCCGCCGAGGGCTCCGCCCGCTGCCACTACTACTACCCCGGCTGCTAGTACTTATGCTACTGCTACTACTAGTAATACTAGTCCTACGACTACTGATACTACTTTCAGTACTCCTACTACTACCACTACTTCTATTACAGCAACTACAACGACTTCTACTACAACAACTATTACCACAACAACTACTACTACTACTACTACTACTACTACTACTACTACTACGACAACTACTACACTAGTATTACTACTATTATTATTACTACTAATACTACTACTACTACTACTACTACCACGACTACTACTACTACTACTGCTGCTACTAGTACGACTACTACGACTACTACTGCTACGACTGCTACGCTTACCACTACTACTACTACTACTACTACTACTACTACTACTACTACACTTACTCCTACTATTATTATTAACTATTACTATTACTATTACTTCTACTAATACTACTACTACTCCTACTACTACTACTACTACTACTACTACTGGTACTACTTCTTCTACTAGCACTACGTTACTACTACTACTAGTACTACTACTACTACTACTACGACTAGTACTACTACGTTACTACTAGTTACTTCTACTACGTTACTACGACTACTACCACTACGACCACTACTACGACTACGACCACGACGGCTACTACTTCTACTGCTACTACTACGACTACTCCTACTACTAGTACTACGTTTACTACTCTTACTCTTATCCTTATTCCTTCTTAGAATATACTCCTACTCCCCCCTCAGGCCGGCAGATAGGGGCCCCATCCGGGTGGTCCCATCCTAACTTGTAAAAAAATTATCCTGGCGAAAGACCCAACCATAAGCAATTGTTGGTAACGCGTTGTGGGTGCCGCTTTCGGTGGGGCTCCATATGGGGCCACGAAGCGCTGCCTTGGATGGGGGAACCGCATGCGGACTGCGCCACCGGGGCGGGCCTTCGGTGGAGCTCCCTATGGGGCTACGAAACGCTGCCCTGGGTGGGGGAACCGCATGCGAACCCCCACTGGGGCCTTCGGTGGAGCTCCCTATGGGGCCACGAAACGCTGCCCTGGGTGGGGGAACCGCATGCGAACTGCGCCACGGGGGCATTCGGTGGAGCTCCCTATGGGGCCACGAAACGCTGCCCTGGGTGGGGGAACCGCATGCGAACACCCCCACTGGGGCCTTCGGTGGAGCTCCCTATGGGGCCACGAAACGCTGCCCTGGGTGGGGGAATCGCATGCGAACACCCCCACTGGGGCCTTCGGTGGAGCTCCCTATGGGGCTACGAAACGCTGCCCTGGGTGGGGGAACCGCAAGCGAACACCCCCACTGGGGCCTTCGGTGGAGCTCCCTATGGGGCTACGAAACGCTGCCCTGGGTGGGGGAACCGCATGCGAACACCCCCACTGGGGCCTTCGGTGGAGCTCCCTATGGGGCCACGAAACGCTGCCCTGGGTGGGGGAACCGCATGTGGACACCCCCACTGGGGCCTTCCGTGGAGCTCCCTATGGGGCCACGAAACGCTGCC
>CAUYUJ010004603.1:452789-488617 GCA_963575745.1 Prorocentrum cordatum | reverse complement strand
CGGGGTCAGTCCGGGGTCAGTCCGGGGTCAGTCCGGGGTCAGTCCGGGGTCAGTCCGGGGTCCGGGGTCAGTCCGGGGTCAGTCCGGGGTCAGTCCGGGGTCAGTCCGGGGTCAGTCCGGGGTCAGTCCGGGGTCAGTCCCGGGTCAGTCCGGGGTCAGTCCGGGGTCAGTCCGGGGTCAGTCCCGGGTTATATGGGGTCAGTCCGGGGTCAGTCCGGGGTCAGTCCGGTCCGGGGTCAGTCCGGGGTCAGTCCGGGACCAGTCCGGGGCCAGTCCGGGGCCAGTCCGGGCCAGTCCGGGGTCAGTCCGGGGTCAGTCCGTCCGGGGTCAGTCCGGGGTCAATCCGGGGTCAGTCCGTCCGGGGTCAGTCCGGGGTCGGTCAGTCCGGGGTCAGTCCGGGGTCAGTCCGGGGTCAGTCCGGGGTCAGTCCGGGGTCAGTCCGGGGGTCAGTCCCGGGTCAGTCCCGGGTCAGTCCGGGGGTCAGTCCGGGGTCAGTCCGGGGTCAGTCCGGGGTCAGTCCGGGGTCGGTCCCGGGTCAGTCCGGGGGTCAGTCCGGGGTCTGTCTGGGGTCAGTCCGGGGTCAGTCCGGGGTCAGTCCGGGGTCAGTCCGGGGTCAGTCCGGGGTCAGTCCGAGCTCCGCGCGGGGTCCGTATGGGCCGGGGTCAGTCCGGGGTTGGGTCGGATCCGGGGTTTGCCTGAGGTCTGTCCAGGGTCTGTCCGGGGTCAGTCTGGGACCAGCCTGGGTCAGTCCCGGAGTGACCTGCAGGATTGACCGTGCAGACCGACCCTTTGAATGACCCGTGTGTATATAGAGCCTGGTCGGATCGAATTCGACGCAGCCGAGCCGACCGCCACATTAGGTGCACGCGTATGTGGGAGCGCCCGAATGGCAAGGAGAGCGGAGAGTATTTTAATGCATGGGAAATGAAAATGCAAGCGGGCCGATCTAGTTTTCGGAATTGCAGAAGTCGGGGACCGAAACTTCCGATCTAGTTTAGCCGAGACCTAGTTTCACCGATTCTATTTTTAACGAGCGGAGTGTAAGCTATCATTCACTCGTGCTTTGGGGCCGCGCTGCCAGCATCGGGGTGCGGGCGGCGTGCTTGCCTAGCGTGGTAGAGGTGAGCACGTTTGAGCAGTGTTCGGTGCCAGCTTGGACGACGTGGACGAGCATGTTTAGGTGACGTCGTGGACACGACGCTGGAGGGAAGAAACAAGGGGGAGCGGAGCGAAAGATCTAATGACATTCGCTTCACAGTTGGAGCTTGGGCGCGAACTGAGTTCGCGTGGACGCGGCACTTCGAGTCCAATACTTTGGCTGAGGGTTCTCATCGGGGCCATCTGATTAGGTGTTGCACCTGTTTAGTTGCTCGCATGTTTGCGCTTGGATGCTAGTGAGGACATGTGCCGAGCTGTCAGGAGGTTGTACAAGTGTGCAGACGCGAGCGTGCTGGAGGCTTGAGCGGGAAGGCCTTCCCGGACGAGCGTTGGCAGTATCGCTTCGTGCCCTCGCTTCGCTCCCGATGCACGACTTGCCCCTTCCTGCCGTCCGCCTTCCTCCAAGGACTCCTGGTGCCCTGCGCTGCTTCTTCCCCAGCCCAGCCCGTCCGTGCTTCCACATAGCGAGGACGTGGGGATCGCCAAGAGCGGAGCGGCGAAGGACACCTTCGAGCCTGGCATGCGGCTGCTCGGGAAGCAGACCATATTGACAGAGGGTTGGGCCGGGGACACTGTGATCTTAGCCCACTTGGCGGGCGTCGAGACAGACCTCGGACGATCCTTCCCCTCCAATCCGTGCCATGTAGATGGCGGCAGCTTCAAACATGCATGCGAAAGGAATGGGAGGGTCTCAAAGAAGTGATCATGCATCGCGAGCCGCGCACACGCCGCATGCGGCATTGCAGGATTCAGCGGGGACCTTTCAAAGGGCCACGCGCCTTAGTCGGCCCACGCAGGCGCGGACAGCAGAGTGTGGCCCAGCCAGGGCTGACAGAAGCTCAGAACCAAAGCAGGCACCTGCCGCAGATGCATGGGCCACTCTCCAGGAACGGCCACGCCTCTGAGAAATCGAGGAACTGTCTTCGCTTCCTCGGCGGGCGGCGTGCGGAAGGCGGTATACGTAAAAGGCCATCGTGAGGCGGCTGAAGTAACATTGAGGCGTCAACGTGTTTTGGTTCGGGGTTGCCGGAGTCGGTCACACGTTTGCCCTAGACGAGGAGGCAACCCCGACCCATCAGGAGCCCTTGTGGAGTGACTCAGATACGCCCTGGCCTCTGCAAGGGCCCGAGGCGTGCGCCAGGTGCTGTTACTGTCAAGAGCGTGCTGTCTTGTTTTTACGTCGCCATAGCCAAGAGGGAGAGAGAGCGAGAGAGAGAGAGAGAGAGAACAAACAATGACACGTATACATAGATATACATTATATATAGAGAGAAGAGAAAATATAGAGAACTAGAGAAATAGAGCGAGAGAGAGAGAAGAGAGAGCGAGAGGACATCGTCGCAGGCGCATCTGCCTTTGATCCTGGTGGGCAGCGGAAGCGTTAGCCGTGGGGTCGCCACTCTCTTTTTGAGAGCCGTGAGCTCCGGGAGCCCATCCGCCCACGTCCCAGGCCCCAACCCGCTCGCGGGGACCCTGGCCAGCCCGCGCTGACTCTTGGGAGAGTGGGCACGGCAGGTTCGCGTCGTGTCGACCGGCGGCGACCCCAGCACATTCGTTTGAGGTTGAACGCCGCCCGTGGCCCAGAATCGGCCTTTCGTGGAACGATCCGGCGTTCATGGAACGGCCGATCGCCCAAGCTTGACCGATCCACGCGGTTTCAGGAACCAACGTCGGGGTCGACACGACGCGAACCTGCTGTATGCTGGTTGCGTGAGAATCGGCCCCGAACCAAAATTAACCTGCGAGGCACCCAACCCTTGGTAAACATGCGGCGTCTGTGCCCAGGACTTTTTCGGATACGAGCTAGCATGTTGAAGGACCCGCCACGCGCAGGAGCATCCAGAAGGGAACCCAGAAGATCGCGATCGGAGCGTCACGGCAAGCATTTGCAGTCGCGACGTGGCAGAACCGCTCCGCTCGCGCGTGGAGCAACCCCGGCTCCGGCGCTGCGAGTTGTCCCGCGTGCAAGAGAGGGGGGAGCCAGAAGGGGGCGGCCGCAGAGGGGAGGGAGGGGGGGGAGGAGGAGGAGGAGGAGGAGGAGGAGGAGGAGGAGGAGGAGGAGGAGGAGGAGGGGAGGAGGAGGAGAGGAGGAGGAGGAGGAGGAGGAGGAGGAGGAGGAGGAGGAGGAGGAGGAGGAGGAGGAGGAGGAGGTGGAGGGAGGAGGAGGAGGAGGAGGAGGAGGAGGAGGAGGAGGAGGAGGAGGAGGAGGAGGAGGAGGGAGGAGGAGGAGGGGAGGAGGAGGAGGAGGAGGAGAGGAGGAGGTGGAGGAGGAGGAGGAGGAGGAGGAGGAGGAGGAGGAGGAGGAGGAGGAGGAGCGGGGCGGCCGGGCTGCGGGGCAGCCCCTGGCAGTGGCGCGGGGCGGCGTCGCGGGCGCACCCAGGGGCGGGGCCAGCAGACGCAGCGCGGGCGGAACCCGGCTAAAGCGAAGGGGCGGGAGCAGCGGGCGGCAGGCGGACCGGGCGCCCGGGCGGGGGTGCCCAGGGGGCGGCCGCGGGGGCGCGCGGCGGCGGGCCGAGCGCGTCGGCGCGGTGCGGCGGGCGCCGAGGCAGTCTCGCCAGGGAGCGCGCCGGCGCGGCAGTGCAGGGCGGGCGGCAGGGCCGCAGAGCGCCACCCTATAGGCAGTGCTGGGCGGTGCAGGCCGGCGGGGGGCCGGGGGGGGAGGAGAGGCCGGCAACTGGGGCGCGTGGCGTGGCGGGCTGGGCATGCCACAGCGCGGCGCGGCGGGCGCCGAGGCGGGCGCCGGTGGGCGAGGCGGCGCTGCAGTGCAGGGCGGGTGGTGGGGTTGAGCAGCGCCACGAGGCAGCCGGGCACTGCAGGCAGGGCGGGGTTAAGGAGGAAGGGGCGGAGAAGCGAAGCCACCCCAGGGCCAGCGCACGCCTCACAGCCAGGGAGCGGGCGGCGCCCACTGCAAGTGACGCACGGGCGTGGGCCCCAAACGGGGGGAGGCAGAAGCGGGAGGGCCAACGCTGCGGCACGGAGGAGCGCCGCCAGCGTTGGAGGAGGGGAGCAGCCCGCGGCCAGAGAGGCTCCGGGATGTGGGTAGAGGCCCCCGAACGCGCGAGACGCCACACTTGGGGGGGGCTGCTGCGCCAGCGCGTTGGGGAACGCGACCTTGAGGGCAGCGCGATCTGCAAACCAAACGTGTATTGGCCAGCAGGCAGCGGGCGGGCAGGGGCGCTTCGCTGGGGCATGCCGGGCACACCTGGCAAGGGGGTGGGGGGACGATACGCCCGCAGGGGAGCACCTAACTGGCGCGCAGGCAGGTGGGAAAGAGGGGCCGGCCCGGATGGCCGGGCGGCCGGGCGCGCCATCAGGGGTGGATGGCGCGGCTGGGGTTCGGTGGCAGGCGCACCGCCGGAGGTGGGGTGGAAGGCGCCACGCGGTCATGTCGGCCGTCACATATCAGGTAAGTCAGGAAATTCCTAATTGGTGCGCTGACGCGTGGAAGGGGTGCGGGCGCCTCCTGGGGTGGAAGGCGCCACGCGGTTGTCGGTCGTCGGAACCAGGTGCGTCGGGAAACAAGTAACTGGTGCGCAGGCAAATGGGGAGAGCGCGGGCGTCTCCAGGGATGGAAGACGCGACGCAGTCGTCATAGGCAAGGCTGGCCGCCATCGCGCTGAAGGGAGGCCGTCTGAGCCCGTCCGCTGCAGGGCCCCGGTCGCGTGTCGTCCCTGAAGCCCTCACAGCCGGGACTGGCCGCCAGCGGGCCAAGTAGGTTCACTGGGCCGCTTACCCCCGTGTCCCTTCCCGGCCGCCCGGCTCTGGCGGCCCTGTTGCTGTTGCCACGCCGCCTTCCAATCGACGTCCAAGTTGTGGTTCGAACACAGGGCGTGGACGTCGTAGTTGGTCTGGGCCAGTTCACCCAGGAAGTCGTGGCTGAAGTCGTCGCAGCCGCAGGAAAGGCCTCCGTGGCCACTGTGTCGTACTGCGCGGCGCAGTGGTCGCCGTCTCCAGGCGGGCGGTCGTTGACAGGCACCGGGCGCAAGGATGTCAGGGTCGCCTCAGCGACGATTTGGTCCACGGGGTCCCCGGGTGGTGTGCCTCTCCAGGAGAGCCACGCCATGTGGGTGTTGTTGCTGGGCCCGTCCCAGATCGTCAGCCAAAACGCATTCACGCGCACGCATGGGTGCTATCCTCTGCGCGCCCCCTCGACTGGACCTGGGGCCCGCCCCCGGCCAGGGCCAGGCGACAGCCGCTCCCCGTTTTCATCGGCCCGCGTGTGCCAGCAGGCAGCCCCGTGGTCGCCCGCGTCGTTCATGTTGACGATGCAGGCACCCAGTGGGATGGAGGGGGGGGACCCTGGCGGAGCCCTGAGCTGCTGGGCTTCACCACAGGGATGTGCCCCTCACGTGTTGTGCGGCCGCTGGTCCGGGGCGCACCGTCGTCGGAGCGAGGAGCCCGCTCGTCAGGTTGGTCGCCGGGCGAAGGCGGGGACGGCACGCTGGCTTCGCGGGGCTCACCGCGTCCCAGTCCGGGTCTGCTGACGCGGGGCCGGTCTCTTCTGGCCTGGCGCCCCAGGCCGCGTGCCCTTTCTCGGCGCCTGCTGCGTGGTGCGTTTCACTCACAACATCTCGCACAGCCTTTGTGAGCAGTCGCCCCAGTGGCCATTGTGGTGAGGCCGTCGAGGTCAAGAGAAAGCGGGGCTGGTCTCGTCGTCCCCCGGTTCCGGGCTCTGGCTGGCTGGCTCGACCGCCCGCGTGGCAAGTCTTCGGGGGGGTCTGGTCGCTGCCCTCTCTGGGCGGACCGTTGCGCAGCTCTGCTGTCGATGCATCGGGGGGGGCGTGGGCCAGTCCTGCGCCGCGCGTCTGCCGTGCCCCCGCCACAGGACGCGAGAGTGGACTTACAAGGCAATTCAAAAACGAACGGAGGTAAGGTTCTACGCTACGCCAACATCGTGTGCCACGACGATGCCTTTCTTACCCCACAAGGGGGGGCTGCCCTGTAGACTGGGATCAACTCACAAGCAAGCGTACCACGCGTGGCTCTGGGATGGCACCTGGACTGTCCTCGGTCTGCTCTGGCGGCGCCGATTTGCCCGAGGGCGCTCCAGGATGCGTGCCCTCGGGCCCGTGGCGGTTGGCCAGCTCGGCTGTACTCGCGTGGCGAATGTCTTGGCTGTCGAGGAAGGCGGCCAGTGTCGTGGCGTCGTACGGGAGCGGGTCTGTGTCCTCGAAGGGGGTGTTGCTTCCCAGGAGGGCCTCCCAGGCGGGCCGTAGGTTGTCGTCTCTGGCCCCACCTCTGTGCCGGCCCCTGGTCAAGGTTCCCCAGGCGAGGGTGTCCGCCGGGGCCGCTCGTCTCCGTCGACGGAGACGAGCGGCCCCGGCGGACAAAGTATCTCTCGGATCCGAGGGATACTTGTCCGGCATCCCGCTTGTAGGGACCACGCCCCCGTAGATCAAGGCCAGGAAGTCGAGACTCTCGCTGCGAGCCCAGCACCTTGCGTCCACTGTGCGGTCACGGCATCTACCTGGTTCATTGGTACGCCGCTCCTCGACGAAGCCACGCCATGCCTCGTCGACGTTGCGGTGGAGCTTGCGGGCGTAGCCTGTCGCGATGTGGGCGACGTCCAGGCCATGCTGGTTGCGCCTCGTGGCAGGGCGAACCTCGTCGGAAGCTGCTAGGGAGGCTGCCGTGCGGCACGGCAGGTCCGGACAGGCCGGGGGCGGCAGCGGCGCGAGGTCGGCCGGCACCGAGCCGGGCTTTGCTGGCCCGGCGGGCAGGGGAGGGAGCGCGCAGCTCGTGGGCAGTGTCGGGGGGCTGGTGCGCCGGCCAGGGTGCACCGGGCCGTAGGAGAGGGCACGCCCGCAGCGTGTCATGTCCGAGCGTGCGCAGGAGACTGGCAAGCGCTTCGACGCTCATCCACATGGGTGCCTCGGCGACACCACCGGGGAGGGCCGGGGCGTATTCGTCCCAGGCCCTTCGTTGCCTCCCAGCCAGTCCAATCGCCCATTCGACCAGGTGTGCGCACGTATCTGAACTGCAAGCATGTCTCCTCCCATGTCCACTCGTCCAAATCCAGCTGCCCAGCGTTGAGCACCGCGCCGCTCTCCCACAGGGCCGCGAGAAAGTTCGCCGGGTGGTCTGTGCTCGTGGCTGTCGGCGCTGCATTGTCGCTGTCCTCGTCCAGGTTCCCAGCGCAGAAATTGACCCGGTGCAGATTCACCGAGGAGCCACAGCTGCACCTGACGTGCGCGACCAGGCCCAGCAGCTCCTGGCGCGTTCGTTCGCTGAGTCGGCGGTCCTGGAGCTCGGGCAGAGGTGGCGGCAGGCCGATGTCGGGCAGAGCGGGCGTTCAGGCGCCGTCGTGGAACCACTTCCCAAGGGCTTCCGTCTCCAGCTGAGGAAGTGGGGCCCCACTGGTCTCGCTGCACGTGCCCCTCGGGGCCCGGCCCGCGTCGAGAACTGCCAGCCCTCGCCGGGCCACTCCAGGCGGCGCTCTTCGGGCGGCAGGAGGGCTGTCGGCGTCCTCCTCCGTGGCGCAGGGCCAGAGTGGCGTCGCCGGTAGGAGCCTGTCTTGGCCCGCGCGCGGCCAGCCTTGTCGGCCCGTCGCCCCTGGGGTTCCCCAGAGTTCCCTCGGTGCGAGGGGAGTAACTGCAGCACACACACACACGCACACATTCACACACACGCCACCACACACACATTCACACACACAACCACACACATTCACACACATCCACACACACAGTCACACACATTCACACACATTCACACACATTCACACACGTCCACACACACACACGCACACACACACACACACGCACACACACACACGCACACACACAGACACACACAGACACACACAGACGCACGCACGCACGCACGCACGCACGCCGACGCACGCACGCACGCACGCACACACACCACACCACACCACACCACACCACACCACACCACACCACAACACATCACAAAACAACACAACACAACACAACAGAACAGAACAGAACACAACACACCACACCACACCACACTACACTACAATACAATACAATACAAGACAATACAGTACAATACAATCAAACACAATACAATACAATCAATATAGTACAATACAATACAATACAATGCAATACAACACAACACAACACAAAACAATCCAACACATAACAATACAATACAATACAATACAATACAATACAATACAATACAATACAATACAACACAACGCAAAACAATGCAATGCCATGCAATGCAATACAACACAACACATTACAATACAATACAATCCAGGACAATACAATACAATGCAATACAGTACAACACAGCACAACACAGCACAACACATTTCAATACAGGCAATGCAATACAGTACAACACAACACAACACAATACAACACAACGCAAGAGAAGACAAGACAATACAAGACAAGACAAGACAATACAAGACAAGACAAGACAGGACAATACAACACAACACAACACAACACAACACAACACAACACAACACAACACAACACAACACAACACAACACCACCACACCACACCACACCACACCACACCACACCACACCACACCACACCACACCACACCACACCACACCACACCACACCACACCACACCACACCACACACACACACACACTCACACACACAAGTGGAAGCACAACGCCCCAAGGGGAGCCAGGAGGTCTCGGCTGGATCTGCGTACCACTCCATTCCGCGGGACCTCCCAGGAGCGAGCGAACGTGGCGACAGTTTCGCACTTTGCAGTCACCCAGGGAGACGCGAAGTCTCGGCTGGACCTGCGTACCACTCCACTCCGCTGGAGCGAACGTGGCGACAGTTCCGCACATCGCAGCCCCTGGGGAGCCGCGAGGTCTCGGCTGCATCTGTGTACCACTCCACTCCGCGGGACCTCCCCGGAGCTCACCAAAGTGGCGACAGTTTCGCACTTCGCCCCCCCCAAGAAGCCGCGAAGTCTCGGCTGGACCTGCGTACCACTCCACTCCGCTGGACCTCCCAGCAGCTCACCAAAGTGGCGCCAGTTGCGCATTTCGCAGCCCCCCAGGGAGCCGCGAGGCCTCAGCTACATCTAGGAGCTCACGAAACTGGCGACAGTTCCGCACATCGCAGCCCCCCAGGGAGCCGCGAGTCTCGGCTGGATCAGCGTGGGACCTCCCAGGAGCTCGCGACAGTGGCGACAGTTTCGCACTTCGCAGTCCCCCAGGGAGCCGCGAGGTTTCGGCTGGACCTGCGTACCCCTCCGCTCCGCGGGGCATCTCAGGAGCTCACCAAAGTGGCGACACTTCGCATCCCGCACCGCAGGGAGACGCGAGGACTCCGCTGGATCTGCGTACCACCGCTGGACCATCCAGGAGCTCACGTCCGTGGCGACAGTTCCGCAAATCGCAGCCCCCCCAGGGAGCTGCGAGGTCTCGGCTGCATCTGCATACAACCCCACTCCGCTGGACCTTCCAGAAGCTCACGTCCGTGGCGACAGTTTCGTTCTTCGCAGCCCTCCAGAGAGCCGCGAGGTCTCGGCTGGACCTGCGTACCACTCCACTCCACTGGACCTTTCGGGAGCTCACGTCCGTGGCGACAGTTTCGTTCTTGGCAGCCCTCCAGGGAGCCGCGAGGTCTCGGCTGCATCTTCGTACCACTCCACTCCGCTGGACCTCCCCGGAGCTCACGAACGTGGCGACAGCTCCGCACTTCGCATGCCCCCAGGGAGCACGTGGGCGCCTGGGGACCGCCGGTTGGACGGCGTGTCGCACGGAAGCGTGGTGGGCCAGGGCCAGCGGAGCGACACGCTGACCAAAAGTTCTCGACCACTCTCGCGCAGCGAGAGGCAGAGCATCGAGCACCGTCGGGTGACAGACCGTCCGACGGCCTCGACGACCCCCAAAGAAGTCGCGGGGCGGTCCATCCCCCGCGGGGTGCTGGGGCCTGGTAGTGGCGCAATGGTCTCCCGAGACTTCTCGGCCGATGATCCTCAGGACGTGTATTAGCTCAGTGTGTGTGTGTGCGTGTGTGTGTGTGCGTGTGGGTGTGGGTGTGTGTGTGTGTGTGTGTGTCTGTTTGTGTGTGTGTGTGTGCGTGTGCGTGCTTGTCTCCGTGTGTGTTTTTCCTGGCCAGCTCCGCCAGTAGCACGAAGCTCGTGTCGGGCCTCGTGCCGCCGCCCGCGCCGTATCGCAGGGCTTCGGTGGAGAGCACACGCGTTGGCGTTCCACGCTCTGCTCCGACTCGCGTGAGGTCGCCTGACCGTGTCTGGCCCCCCGTGAGCGCGATGAGCGCGCCGAGGTCGAGAAGGAGGAGGAGGAGGATGAGGAGGAGGAGATCTAGACCTCGCAGGTGTGGGGTCAGAGTAGATGGGGTGGAGCATCGCGCTGCCTCGCCGACGCCTCGGCGATGCAGCTCGACGTGGAGCCCAGATCGTTCCACGCCAGCGGCGCCGATGATTCGCCGACGCATCGGCGATCCATCGCCGATGCATCGGCGATGCATTGACGATGCGGCGCGATCCTTCGCCCCCATCTACCGTTTGGGAGGCCTCTGGGATTCGGGGGGCGAGAGGTGCCCGCGGTTCCATCAGCGAAGACGTCATGGCGCGCTACGGCCTCCGAGACGGAGTGTCACCACAGCACTACGGCCTCGGGGTCAAGGAGGTGTGGGAGATCCCGGAGGAGAACCACGTGGCCGGGACCGTGGTCCACACAGGAGCGGGGCATTGCTTTTTCCCACGCCATCCTGTGGTGTTGGGTCCTCGTTTTGAAGAGACGGCGCCCCACAGGGATCTCCACCGAAGGCCCCAGTGGCACCGCCCGCATGCGTCCGCCACACCCAGTACAGCGCTTCGTGGACCCATAGGGAGCTCCACAGAAGGCCACAGTGGCACCGCCCGCATGCGCCATCCCCCACCCAGTACAACGTTTCGTGGCCCCTTAGGGAGCTCCACCGAAGGCCCCAGTGGCACCGCCCGAATGCGTCACCCCCACCCAGTACATCGCTTCGTGGTCCCATAGGGAGCTCCACCGAAGGCCCCAGTGGCACCGCCCGCATGCGTCACCCCCACCCAGTACAGTGCTTCGTGGCCCCATAGGGAGCTCCACCGAAGGCCCCAGTGGCACCGCCCGAATGCGTCACCCCCACCCAGTACAGCGCTCCGTGGTCCCATAGGGAGCACACCGAAGGCCGCAGTGGCACCGCCCGCATGCGTCACCCCCTTCCCAGAGCGGCGTTTCGTGACCCCATAGGGAGCTTCTCCAGTGACACCGCCCGCATGCGTCACCCCCACCCACTACAGCGCTTCGTGGCCCCATAGGGAGCTCCACCGAAGGCTCCAGCGGCACCGCCCGCAAGCGTCACACCCACACAGTACAGCGCTTCGTGGCCGCATAGGGAGCTCCGCCGAAGGCCCCAGTGGCACCGCCCGCATGCGTCCGCCACACCCAGTACAGCGCTTCGTGGACCCATAGGGAGCTCCACAGAAGGCCACAGTGGCACCGCCCGCATGCGCCATCCCCCGCCCAGTACAGCGTTTCGTGGCCCCATAGGGAGCTCCACCGAAGGCCCCAGTGGCACCGCCCGAATGCGTCACCTCCACCCAGTACAACGCTTCGTGGCCCCATAGGGAGCTCCACCGAAGGCCCCAGTGGCACCGCCCGCATGCGTCACCCCGACCCAGTACAGCGCTCCGTGGTCCCATAGGGAGCTCCACCTAAGTCCGCAGTGGCACCGCCCGCATGCGTCACCCCCTACCCAGCGCAGCGCTTCGTGGCCTCATAGGGAGCTCCACCGAAGGCCCCAGTGGCACCGCCCGCATGCGCCACCCCGACCCAGTACAGCGCTTCGTGGCCCCATAGGGAGCTCAACGGGAGGCCCCAGTGGATGCACTCGCATGCGTCACCCCCGCCCAGTGCAGCGCTTCGTGGCCCCCCAAAGGGAGCTCCACCAGAGGCCCCAGTGGCGGTATTCTATGCATCCCCCCTCCCAGCACAGCGTTTCGTGGCCTCATGGGGAGCTGCACCGAAGGCCCCGGTGGCTGTACTCGAAAGTGTGGCCCCATAGGGAGATCTACCGAAGGCCCCCGTGGCGGCCCCATAGGGAGATGCACCGAAGACCCCTCACACTTTTCGCGGGCCCGTAGCGCGGTCCACCTAAAGCACCAGTGGCAGCGCCTACATGGCGGCCCCGCCCCACATCGGCACACCCTTCGAATGCTTCATGGCCCCGTGAGGAGATCCCCCGAAGGCGATACCCGCAACGACGGTAACTCACAACTGCATATGGTTTGGTTCTTCGCCTGTATAATTTGTTTGACCTCTGGGCGCCGTGCAAATATTACACCTCTGGCGGCAGAAGGCTCGAAGCAGCTTGTGGAGCATTCGAGGCAGGACCATAATAGAGTAGCTGCACGAGTACTTATTTACTACAGACTGCAGTGTAAAGAAACACGGGATGCAGTCGACCCGCATAGCAAGCTCGAGCGACTTTTCCGAGGGCACCCTTGCATCCTTTCCCCTTCGGCTCACCCTTTGCCGTTTCCGCTGGCTGCGCCCCGCTCGCAGAGTGTCGACATGGCCTTCTGAGGCCCCTGCACCCTTAGCGCGCATCCTTATCACACGGGTTGACTGTACCATGCGGGAGATCAAACCACGGCCAGAGACCGCGTGCCACTACCAGAGACCACGAGCGACGACACGAGACATCGACCAGGGACGACACGCCACCGGTATTGCGCAGGCCACCCATCGGCCGTAGAAGTCGCACGACGTGGAAGAGGACCCGCACAGACACGCTGTTTGGGGAAACGTGCGACGGTCTCTTGTCCCGCCTCGGGACAGGGGGCAGGGGACCCTCATCCGTCGGCCAGGATGGGCAGGAGGAAGACATGAGTGAAGTTTGGGCGTGAGTGTCTGGAGGGAGGTTCGCCACTGGTGCCTTCTCTCCCCCCCAGGGGCGTTTTCCAACAGCGGTGTTCCTGCGCAGCCCTCGTGCTCATGCTTGCCTCATGTGCTTCCTTCGCGGTGGCCGCACCTTCGTGGGACGTGGTTTGGGCGCCGATAGCCTGGAGGGAGGGCCATCGTTGGTGCACTCTTCCCCCGCTGTCGTCTTGCACCTTCGGTCTTCCGCGGCACTCGTCAAGGACGCAAAAGAAACCTCAATCGAGAGTTTGACGCAGACGACCTTGACAGACCTCACTCGTGGGGAAGGAGCGGAATGAGAAGCATCAGTAGCGGCCTCAGGAGGAGGGAGCATTCCCTCCACCTCTTTCTCCTCATCCGCCTCATCCATCCATCCATCCATCCACTCCCATAGGTGAACGTCTCCCTTGAGGTCGTTCATCTCTAACTCCACGCAGGCTCCGTGGTTTGCACTCTGGTATTTGAGCCAGGTACCGCGCTGGTGCCGCACTTGGGACACCCCGCGTCAACCGTGAGCGGTAAAATGGCTACACCCTGGCCGTGCCTACAGCAGACACCGCCCTGAGGTGGAGACCTGAAGCTGGAGATGTGTTGGTCAGCCCCTGAGCCATTCTCAGTGCCAGCTGCATGCTACGTTTTCGCGAGCGTGGCATCCGAAGATATTTTTTGTTGGGGGGGGGAGCAAGGCAAAGCATGCAGTGCTTGCCGATCATCGTCTGCGAAAGCAGATCACTACGGCGGACTCCATGCCCGCACGCTCCGAATTTTTAGGGGCCATGTCGGGTCCAGCCAGCCCGTCGCGTTCTCGAGCCGCATATCCCCACGTTGGCTGACGTGTGCTGACTTTTCAGAACGTTGGCCCCAGAGCTTCCGACCTCCTCCTCCTCCTCCTCCTCCTCGTCCTCCTCCTCCTCCTCCTCCTCCTCCTCGTCCTCCTCCTTCTCCTCCTCCTCCTCCTCCTCCTCCTCCTCCTCCTCCTCCTCCTCCTCCCCATCCCCAGGACCGCATCTTCACCGCGGATCGTAGCCGACTCTCCTCCAAGGGCCCGACGCCGGAAGACGGCTCACCGGGTCGGGGCCCCGCCTCGAGCCCACAAGCGGCGAGCACGGCTCGGGGTCGGAGCCCCCGGGGCAGAGGCAGCGCGGGGCAGCTGCGTTTGGAGTCTCGGCCCGTCCGCCCGCTCTTGGAGCTCGTCCTCGCTGGCGTCTCTCCTCGCAGGGAGAAAGCGCGTATCCTGCTGTCTACAGGCAAGGGTTCTCGGACATCTCCTCTGTGCAGGCCCCTGCTGCCGAACAAGCCCCCCCCCCCCCCAGAAAGCCGCCCCCCCTACCCCCCCTAGGGGCTAACCCCCCCTCCCGGGCCTGGATGTACCGCCTGCCGCTGGGATCGTACAAGTGGTCGCCAGAGAGGCTTGCCCACGGGATTCCTCTAGCTCAGTGCGTAGGGGATTGGCCCACTGCTCCCTCCTATGTTGCTTCAGATGATCGCAATGGCTCCCTCACAATGTTTGCCTCGACTGGTTGCAATGGCGTCCCCTGCTTTTGCAATCGCTTCATCTGTTATTGCATTGGCTTCCCCTGCTATTGTAATGGCTTCCTGCGGCTATTCCAATTGAGTCCCAGCAATCGTCCAACAATCGTCAGATGGTAGAGGAGAGCAGGGTAGACGAGTGGATCAGCAGAGCAAGGCCGAGTAGAGTAGAGTTGAGAAGAGAAGGGTAGGGTAGGCTCGAGTACAGCAGAGTCGAGTAGAGTAGGGTAGATAGTAGATGGTAGATCGTTGAGTCGGGTCGAATCAAGTACAGTCGAGTAGATCGGAGTGCCAGCTTGCTAGTTTTTCAACTTTTTAGCCCCGTGGTTCCGCCCCGCTCCTGCTCCTCCCTCACCTTCTTGCTTCCGTCTCACGTGCGACAGAATTCTGTGCAGTTTGCTATTCGCCGCGTGGCCGCCTGGGCTGCAATTCGCTTTTTCTGTGTTGTGCGCTGTTCTTACGACTGTCGTTGTGTGACGCCTAATTAACTGATGGCAGCCCCCCTCGCCTTGCTTCTCCTCCGACTCCTCTCCCGCATCATCCCACTTGTGACCGGCTGGCATCACATAGAATCCTCCTGTGCAGCTTCGGCCTTCACCACTTTCGGTTGGAGTTGCGGATCTTTTTCGCGATCTCGTTTCACGTGGTCCCCCATGCGAACGTTGCCCGCGCGATCTAAAACCATGCCTATCTTGCGGAGCATTAAACCAATGATAGTATAGTCGGTTATCGTAGAATAGATTCGGGTAGGGAATGGTAGGACCAGTAGGTTAGAGCAGAGCATAATACTGCCGAGAAGGGTAAATGGTTCAGCAGAGTCGGGTAGGCAGAGTCGAGTCCGATATCGTTGAGCAGAATAGGCAGTAGAGGAGGGCAGATCACAGTAGAGCAGAGTGGGAGTAGAGTCGCATAAGGTAGGAGTAGAGTGGAGTATACAAGACTAGGGTAGGGTAGAGCAGAGTAGAGCAATCACCCGAGATGTACCCAGACCCTTCTCCACGAAAGGTGAATATTTGCATGAAAGCTCCATACAAGGACATCGCCAGCTCTGCACGATCTGCGCTCGGGGGGAAACACGCATCTGGGTGGCGACCCCCCCCGGGATTCCCCTGGGACCCCCCCGGCCCCCCCCCCCCTGGGATCCCCCTGCAGGACCCCCTCAGGCCCCCCCCCCCCAGCGCGGGGAAGGCATCAAAGAGAAGGGGTTCCCTTCGACTCCACTCCGATGTTGTTCACCTTTGCTTTGGACGGCGCGTATGAGGAAGAGGGCCCAGGCAAATGGAACAGAGGAGGACGGAGACGACGACTCGAACGAAAAGCCCGACTCGAACGGAAAAGCCCCTCGCACACGCCGACAGGGTCGGCGGATTTGCATGACAGCTCCTAACACAAGAACACATCGCCAGATAGCACGATCTGCGCTGCCCTCATCTCCGCCGTGCCTCCCACGAGCCTACGAACGTGGCGACGATTGCGCACTCCGTAGCCGCCCAGGGAGCTGCGAGGACTCGGCTGGATCCGCGTGGCCCCCGACTCTGCTGGATCTCCCCTGAGCCCACGAAAGTGGCTCCAGTTGCGCAGTTCGCAGCCTCCTTGGGAGCAGCGAGGTCCCGACTGGGAGCGCGTGGCCCTTGACTCCGCTGGACCTCGAAGGAGCTCGCAAAAGTGTCGCCAGTTGCGCAGTTCGCAGCCACCCAGGGAGCAGCGAGGTTTCAAATGGGTGCCCGTGGCCCCAGCTCCACTGGACCTCCCAGTTGCCCACGAAAGTGGTGACAGTTGCGCGTCTCGCAGCCAAGCAGGGATCTGAGAGGTCCCTTCTGGGTGCGCGTGACCCTTGACTCAGCTGGACATCCCATGAGCCCAGGACCGCGGCGACAATTGCGCAGTTCGCAGCCACCCAGGGAGGAGCGAGGTCTCATCTGGGTACGCGTGGCCCCCAACTCCATTGGACATCCCAGGAGCCCACGAACTTGGCGCCAGTTACGCCGTTCTCAGCCACCGAGGGGTCAGCGAGTTCTCAAACGGGTGCGCGTGCCCCCCGAATCCGCTGGACCTCCTGAGAGCCCATGAAAGTTGCGCCAGTTGCGCAGTTCGCAGCCACCAAGGAGGCTGCGAGGTCTCGGCTGGATGCGCGTGGCCCCTTACACAGCTGGACCTCCCAGGAGCCCACGAACGTGTCGCCAGTTGCCTAGCTCGCAGCCGCCCAGGGAGCAGCAAGGTGTCGGCAGTATGCGCGTACTGCCCGACCCCGCCATGCCTCCCAGGAGCGCACGAAAGTGGCGCCAGTTGCGCAATTTGCAGCCATCCAGGGTGCTGCGAGGTTCCGTCTGGATCCGCGTACTCCGCTACTCCGCAGTGCCTCCCAGGATCGCACGAAAGTGGCGCCAGTTGCGCAGCTCGCAGACCCCCAGGGAGTTGCGAGGTCCCGCCTGGGTCCGCGTACTCCGTGACCTCGCCGTGCCTCCCAGGAGCCCACGACAGTGACGACAGGTGCGCAGTTCGCAGCCACCCAGGGAGCTTGGAGGTCCCGCCTGGGTCCGCGTGCTCCGCGACTCCGCCATGCCTCACAGAAGCCCACGAAAGTGACGACAGGTGCGCAGTTCGCAGCTACCCAGGGAGCTGCGATATCCCGTCTAGGTCCGCGTACTCCGTGACCCCGCCGTGCCTCCCAGGAACCCACGACCGCGGCGACAGTTGCGCAGCTCGCAGCCACCCAGGGAGCTGCGAGGTTCCGTCTGGATCCGCGTGCCCGGCGTACCCTGCTACTCAGCCATGCCAGGAGCCCACGAACGTGGCGGCAGTTGCGCAGCCCACGTGCCCAGGGAGCTGCGAGGTCCCGTCTAGGTCCGCGTGCTCCGCTACTCCGCCGGTCCTCCCAGGAGCCTGCGGAAGTGGCGACCGCTACGCAGTTCGCAGGTCACCCAGGGAGCTGCGAGGTCCCGCCCAGGTCTGCGTAATCCGCTGCCTTCCAGGAGCCCACGAACGTGGCGCAGGGAGAGGCAGGCGGAGGGGGGAGGAGGAGGAGACGCGCGAGCAGCGCTCTGTCCAAAACGAGGACCTGGCACGGGAAGGTTGAGAAATACGGCAGGAGGTAGGAGGCAGGCAGGAAGGAGGCGCAGGATGGCGGGAGGAGTCGCGACCGCAGGATGGTGGAAGGAGGAGCAGGATGGTGGAAGGAGGAGCAGGATGGTGGAAGGAGAACTTGACACAGGACGGTTGGGAATCAAGTAGAGTAGAGTAGAGTAGAGTAGGGTCGGGTAGGGTAGATCGTACCAGTTTAGAGTAGGTCAGATCAGAGTGGAGAAGAGTAGAGTAGGGTACATGGTAGAGTAGAGTCGGGCATATTAGAGTAGAGTAGAGTCGAATGGAGTAGAGTCCAGTACAGTCCAGTCTAGTTTACTTTAGTTCAGTCGATTCCACTTTGACTCCGTCACCTGATCGATTTGGAGTCTGCGCCAGCTGATATACAGGTTAGTCTACCTCATCGCTCAGTTCCCAAATTAACTTATACGATTCCAGCCAAACTGGTATTCCTCCGCCCTGTCATTATTACTGAATAGTAATAATATGCGAACGCACGCGTTCATCTCAAAATGTAATGTGGCAAAGTATGGCACCGAGTCCACCCGCGCGCGCACATGTCAAACTCATACCAGCCTCCTTCATTCTGGTGCAAGCAGTTCAGCATCATTTATTCGAAACGCCGCAGGTGTGCCCTCACGACTGCTGCAGATGATCTGTCCGCGCGTCATGTGCTGGCGTCGAGGGGAACCTATAGGTTTCCGCACTTCTGTTCGGAACCCGCTCTTTTCACTTCACCGCGTGGAGCATCAGCGTTGGTCCAGCATGCGCCCGGTGCGCGAAGCCGTATCACATCTTACCGTTCGGGCGGCCACGCGCGCGCCGCCGCGCGCGCATTGCCGAGCTCCGTTCAGAACCGTTCTGGCCTTCGAGGCATTTCAAGGCAGAGCCTTTCAGACACATCTGCGAAGCCATGTGCTGTTGAACATGCCAGAGTTCTTGAAGGTGTGCACGCGCGCACGTCTCCACCACCATCCACATTAGCTCTGTCGCATCACCGCCGTCATCGTCATCGTTGATCACCGCCACGGCCGCCATCGTCTGTAGAACCAGCTCCATCACCGACACATGGACACCATCATCGTCGTCATCGTCACCAGCATCGGTGCCGTCATTGGCCTTGACGTCGGCATCGTCGTCGTCGCCACTACCACCACCGTCGCCGTTGTCGGCGTCATCATGACACCCTGCCCGCTGGAGTCACCAATCCGCACTTGCGTGCCCGCGCGCCAGCGCTGCTTGTGAGAGACACGTTGGGAAGCTTCCATCCGTGAGCGCCACCGCGGCCGCATCCGTTGTGCCAATCGAGCTTGCCGCCCAACGCACGAGCGGTCGCGCGCCGGCGCGGCCGCACGGACGCGCTGGCAAGCGCCAAGCGGCAACCGCAATCGTGGCCACATGGCTTTTGCCAAGCGAGATGCTTGGCATCGCTCGGACGTGGGCATTTTTCCTCCGGCGAGGACCATCGAGGAGCATCCTTGATCATTTGGCAAAAAAACCACGCACGACCCCCCCAAAAAAAACACAGGGAATGGACGTCCGAGCGATGGCCAGGATGCGGGCGGGAGGGCGGGATGATTGCTCGAGCAGTGGAGTTGACAATCCACGAGTTGACAGAAATTAATGTCATTATAGGTTTCACCATCCAGAGGCGTCGCCACAGGGGCACCATAGAGTGGCTTGGTCGCTGTGCCATCTCGGCATGTGTGAGAGACTACGACGAAAAGAGGGCCCCGGCTTCTTCAACGAAGAAGTGCGTCATACATGCTGCCCTTGATTACACCAGGATGGACGTACACCAAAGGCAGAAAGGCACAGCGAGGACTCAAACACGCAAGGCACCAGCGCTTTCCTCTGGCACGACCACACAGTAGACACATCGTAAAATATCTTGGCATAAGAAAATACAGGGGCACGCTGGTCATCGAGCTTTGAAATTCCTGATGTGCTGCAGGGCTGCTGTGTGCCCGCAGGTCCATCGGGGGATTAGAGATCTCTGTGTGACACCTGCTGGCAGGCCGTTTTTCTATCTGACGTGCCCATTATTTTTGCCGTTCAGAGCGAGGCAGTATTTCTACATGAGTCGCATGTGGAATTGCATTCGTGTTAGCGCTACGTTCGCCAGATCACCCACTCGCCCTCCCGACCTCCTCACCTCCATCCCGAACACCCAGGCCCTGCCTAGAGGAAGAGACCGCCCTCCATGGGTGCTCCCGCTGGATGAATCCCAATTCATATTGCAATGGGCACCGGGGGACATCTATGATTGGCTGAGGAGGTGTCCCTAGAAGTCTTCTAAGTGGTATGGTGTTTGGTGCGGGCTGTGTCCATTTTAATCGTTTCCCCGCTTGCGCATGTGGTGAGCATCCGAGCACGCAAAATCGGCCCACAGTCGGGTGGCCTCTGGACATGTCGACCTACGGCGGTTCCTTCATCTACCACATGAAGCCTAACTTGATCCACATAGGCCCGATTTAGTTGAGTTTCAGTTGAGCGGTTCGACGGGACGAGTGCCTTGTTGTTGGGTGGACTGCTCACAGGTGCAGGCCCGTCGGCTGAACTGATCCGTGCAGCGAGAAGCAGCATAACAGCGTCGGCGGCAGCTCTGCTGGAGCGGCGCCATGTGATATTCAACAGCGCTTGTGGTCATTGTGTGCAAGGGCAGAACACATTGAATGTGTCTGTGTCGTCTCCAGCGGCATTCGGGCCTGTATATTTCCAATCTCCACCCTCCAGCTCTGGAGAAGACTGCGGTGCCACCCCCCATATGCAGGCATGGTGGTGGGCCTGGGCTACAGCAACCCCTGGATGAGCCCATATCAGGACCTGTACCCACGCTGCGGGCTTGTCCGACTGGCCTCGGAGTGTGACGGGGAGGAGTTAGTTACAAAGACAAGGAAAGGAGGACGAGGAGGAGGAGGACGATCTTCGCGAGGCCGCGAGCTCAGAGCTCCCTCATGCGGCCCAGGGCCGGGGGGAAGGTGCTCCAGGGCATGGCGGAACGCCCTCGGAGCGTTGAGGGGCTCTGTGGCCCGACGCGGCCAAGAGGGGGGGGGAATGTTTACGAGGGAGCGGTGGACGTCTGGCTGGATCTCATGGCCTCTCCTTCTTCTTCCTCGTCTTCTTCTTCCTCTTCTTATTGCTCCTCTTCTTCTTATTCTTCTCCATACTACTATTCTTCCTTCTTCTTTTAATTATCATTAGTATTCGTATTATCATCCGCATTCTTATTACTATTACAGTAACATCATCGTTGTTATTATTACAGTCTCATGTTTAGTAGTTTTATATTACTGATACTACTACTACTACTACTACTACTACTACTACTACTCCTAGTACTACTACTACTACTGCTACTACTACTACTACTACTACTACTACTACTACTACTACTACTACTACTACTACTACTACTACTACTACGACTACGGCTACGACTACGACTACGACTACGACTACGACTACGACTACGACTACGACTACGACGACGACGACGACTACGACTACGACGACTACTACTACTACTACTACTACTACTACTACTACTACTACTACTACTACTACTACTACTACTACTACTACTACTACTACTACTACTACCACTACTACTACTACTACTACTACTACTACTACTACTACTACTACTACTACTACTACTACTACTACTACTACTACTACTACTACTACTATCATTTTGTGTTAGTAATACATTATACTTGTTGGTCTGATTCTTCCCTTTTCTTCATCCTCCTCCTCTTCCTCTCTCCCTCCTTCCTCCAGTGCCTCCCCTGATCCCCCCCTCGGCCGCACGCGTGCCTCGGGCCATGGGCTTGCGAGCCCCCCTCTCGGACGCCCCCCTCCCGACCACCCCCGACCTGGCACGGCCGGGGCGCCCGAGTGCACCCTCCGGGGCTGGCAGGCCTTCGAGGCCCCTGACCTTCAGTGGGGGCCCACGCCAAGAAGCTCCTCCTCCTCCTCCTCCTCCTCCTCCTCCTCCTTCTCCTCCCCTGCGCGGGACGACAGCGTCCCAGACCTCCAACGTACAGCGGAGACACGAGCCGAAAAAACACCCTGCTTGCCTCCAGGGTGCCCTGGGTCTCTTGGGCTTCGCTGGTTTTGCGATGGAAGGCGTGCCGTGCTCACACCAAGCATCGATGGACGTCCTCGGGTCTCAGGGTTGGCTTTCTTGTGGAAGGTTTCTTGTGATCGGGCCTCCACTGTATCCTGGTCCGACTTTGTCCTGGTCCTGGCCTCGGCTTGACCCCCCTGGCCAGGGCCCCTCTCCCCCCTGGCCAGGCGGGGAACAGAAGGAAAGGCGCAGTGACGTTTTGCCCGGCCCGGGTCGGCCAGCATGTGGTTCTTTTGGCACGGCTTCGCGTGAACCGGCACACTTCACCCCTGTTGTGCGCATCCCTGTGGCCGCAGGCTTAAGCTGGGCCGTAGTCAAAAAATAATCAGGGGACGATTTTCTGAGTTCCTTGGATTTGTTTGGGGATGCTTTTTGATCTTTTTCCTCCAAAATCCGCCTGTACGGGGGCATGCCCGACCTTACCGCAGGCACGCATCGTGTGCTGAGCGAGGGCATCAGTGCTTGTCCGTTCCAGGCGCGCGTGATGCGACGTGGCTTTTTGTAGTTGATCCAGGCTGCGAGTCGTGAATGCGCATGGTACTAATTGCACCGCAGTGGCGCCCGCAGGAGTTCCAGCGGTTCAAGCACCATCCTCGTGTCAAGGCGGCATTTTTGCTCAATGGAGTTCGCACTTCTGCTTTTCGTGCAATGACGGACCCTGGTGGTCAGTGTTCTGGATGATATCTCTCCCTCCCTCTCTCCCTCCCTCTCCCTCGCTCTATATCTCTCCCTCCCCTCCGTCTCTCCCTCTCTCTCTCTCTCTCCCTCTCTCTCCCTGGAAACTTCAAGCACCCATTCTATCTGCAACCTCTTAGGGACTTCTCCCGAGTTTTGCAGACATCCCCATTGCGATCGCGGTGCCTGCGCGCATGGTCCAAGGTTTTGCCGCCAAGTCCGTCAAGTACCTGTTGCATGTGCTTTTTTAAGTTTGACAGGGATGATGTGTGTGGCGGAGGGCATGCTTCCTGGTCAGCCGCCGGTCGAGTTGGGGAGGGCGTGTTTGTTACAGGGAGAAGGAAGAGAGAGGTGAAAACCCCTTCCCGCAGGGGAAGAATGAGGTGGAAGAGGAAACGCTTTAGACCACGTTCGACCAGAGGGCTGGTGGGAGTCGCGCCGCACCTTGAATTCCTTTACGAGAGATGCGATTGCACGGTCCCCAGGTCATCCGAAGGCGTTGGTCAGACAAGATCGGGCTGGGCTGGGTCCCGTAGCCATTTTGGCTCAAGCCCTTCTGGCTTGAGGCCCGTGTCGGTTTTGGCCTGGCATGGCGGCCGGAACGCCACCCAGAGGCGGGGCGGCCTCGGTGGGCACCCGCTCCGCGTCGTGCGAGCGCTGGCGGTCGACCGTGGCGAGAGCGCAGGCGGAGACCAGCCTCGACCTTGCCTCGATGCAGCGCGCCCAGCAGCACGCAGCCGTGCTTCCGGAGGTGCAGGGCGGCGAACGGGCTGGCGCTCCGCACCCCGGGCCCTCGTCGCGGAGATCCTGCTGCAGACTTGCCAGCCTCGACCGTATCCCTGTCCCTCATATTGACACGCCAAGAGGCGATGACAATCTTAGGGATCCGCCTTCAAAAAATAAGGGAATCCCTAAGATTGGCATCGTGATGAGGAGGTGCCCAACATAGGGATAGGGAGATGTTCCAGGCTGGTAACAGATGTCGCAGGCGACCGTGGGCAAGGACCACCAGGCCGCGCGCGAGCGGTGCGCGAAGGCGGCGGCCGCCTCCCGGGAGCGGCACGACCGCCGCCAGGAGCTGCTCGAGGGAGTGCAGCAGGGCGCCAGGCGCATCCTGAGCCCGGGCCACGCCATGGAGAGGAGCCGCAGCCCGAGCCCGTGCGCCCTGCGCTCGGAGGCCCTTCTGCGGGGGGCCACGAGCTCCGACGAGAGCGCGTTCGAAGAGGCCGGGGCCCTGGTCGGCGCCAGTGGCGTGGGCCTGGACAGCGACGGGAGCTCCTCGTCCTCGGCTTGCGAGGGCGGCCGCGCGGGTCGCGTTGGCACCCGCAGCGGCACCTCCAGGGTGGACACGCTGCTGCAGGCGCTCCAGATCGAGCTCGCGGACGACCTGGAGCGCGCCGCGAAGTTCGGCCTGTACGAGGCGTACCTCGCAGAGGTGGAGAGCATGCGGGAGATACTGATCACGTTCCACTCGGAGAGTTGCCCGCTCCTTGACCAGCAGGTGGCCACCTGGATGGACGGCCAGCTGAGGGAGGTCGACAGCAGGCAGAAGATGGGGACCTTCGAGACGAGCGACTGGTTTGTGTACCACATGATGCGTCAGGCCCATGCCAACAACTGCAACATGACCTTCAAGCTGGACCTCTGGGAGGAGAAGACCCGCAACCTCTGCGCGGGCGACCCGCAGCCTTGCCCCATCTGCTTGGAGCACGACTCCTGCGACGGGCCCTCGCAGACGCTGGGGTGCTGCCACAAGCCCTGCAAGCGGTGCTGGGGCAACTGGACCAAGCTCATGCACGGGATGGGCAAGGCAGCGTTCTGCCCGAGCTGCCACCGCCAGGAGTCCCTGGGCTCTCTCAGCGCTCCTGCGGAGGCGGCGGCGGTCCGGGCGAGATCGCCCCGGTCTCCATCGCCGCCTGGCACGCAGATCAGCTTGGGACTGCGGACACCCTGTGACAGCGGAGGCGGGCGCTGTGTCAAATATATCTCCAGGTATCTGGACGGGGATCTGGTCGTGGGTGATGAGGAGGGATGGAGGATGCGGATGTGGCTCAGAAGAGTCCAACAGAACCCGTCCGGATAGCTCGAGCGCCCCTGCCATTGTTATATAGAGTTTCGAGCATGTGTCTAGTGACATAGGCATCTTGGTTGCTCATTCCTCCGGCACAATATGCACGGGTTGTTTTTGCAGTGGTAGTGTGGGTTGTTCGCTTGCGTTCTGTACGCCTTGTGCATGTGATGAGCAGACCGAGGCCATGCAGTACACTTGCTCGTTGCCACCTCTCGTCAAGGTTGCGCTTGGACCTCCCGTTAGGTTCCTTCGCAACCTCCCACAGGACATGAATAGTCTTGTTTTATTTGAAGGGTCGGTTGGACCACCTGGGCATGCACATACAGCGCCAGCATCTGCCCCCTGTGCCCCCGCGTCTGTCCTCCTTCCTCATCTGCCTCGTCCCTAGCGGTAAGGCATGCGACTGCGCAACACTGCGGAGGAGATGCTGTTTCGACGCATGGCCACAGAAACGTGCAGTCCAATTCCGTCTCCCCGGCGTGGTGCTTCCTGACGCGCGGGAGTGTTGCCTCTTCGGCGCCAGACCGCGAGGAGTCGGGCGGTCGGTGCCGAGAGGAGTCATGCGGTCCGTTGGGCGTCGGCCGTCCGCAGGGTGGAGTGGGGGGGCTACGGACAATACCGAGCAAGACATGGACGGTCTTACAGCCTGGGCCCTGCAGAAGGAACCCTTTTCGTTGGGGAGGGGCTCCGTGTTCCTTGATTGTTCTACAGTCTGCCTTCTGTTTTCCTTAGGTTCTCCATGGGAAATCGAAGTTCAACTTATGGGAGAAAGGGGCCTCGTTCCTTATTTAGCGTTCCTCAGGTCAACGCCCCCACTGTATTTCCGCAGCCCGCGTTTTTTGTTTTCATGTTTCACCGGAGCAAAAGGCACTGCAAGAGTTTGCCCAGTTCTTGCCAGCCGCGGATTTGTCTTGTTCTCCAGCGCCGCAGACCTGTCCTGCAGTGGCAGCCGACCAGGGACTGAAGCACGTTCCAGAGGCGAGAAAAAAAAAGATCCGGCTGGGCCGGGTGAAATATTTTGGCGAGGACGGTTTTGCCCGTACGGCGACGCGTCGGGAGGAACGGTGGGCCGAGATGATTCGATGTTCCAGGACGCGTTTGTCAGGACTGTGCCTGCGCGCGCTCCATATCGATGCTATGATCTGGTGCCGCCTCGGATCCCGACCCCTGGACGTCCATGGAAGTGCCTGGGCCAAACAAGAAGATTCACAAACACATATCTCAGAGCGTGAATTACCTCCCCCGCTTTCGCTTCCAGGCAAAACCAAGCCATACCACGCGCCTCCTCGTCAAGCGGCCTGACCAGTACAGGCCACAATTTGGCATCGTTTGGTATCTCTTGGAAGCGAGGGTGGTCAAAAGCGAGGTAGGTTTGTTTTCCCCCGAATATCACCCTTTTGCTGCAGAATCCCCGAGAAGCCTTACACGGTTCGCGGCGGGGGAGTGCTACGCTGGGGGGTCGCCTTGGGCCACGGGCCTCGGGAGCCCGGGCTCCTGCACTGGGCGTGAGGAGTTTGACACATAGCCCTTACAGATAAGTTGTCTATGTGATTGGCTCACGTGTATATATATATATATCCATATAAATATAAATATTATTGTACGCACCTCTCCGAGGGAGTAGAGCTCAGAGGCGATTTCCGCGTACGCGGGGCGCCGCGTCCGCGAACCTGCTAGAAGCTGAGCGCGCGCGAAGCGCGCGCGATGGTTCTAGTATATATATATATATATACACACATTGTCTATGCAATGTCTCTATGTGCGGTTGTCTATGTAATTACCGATGTAATTGACTGGAAGAGCGCCAACGCAGCGCCGGGAATAAGAGAAGGGGGGGGCCCAGCTTGCAGCGATCCCCCCCCCTCCTCCCTGGGAAAAGGGTGAGGGGGCTTCCGAAGCTCCCCCCCCCCCTCCCCCCCTGGTGTTGGCATTTTTTAGCTGGGGCACCCTAGCGAAAGGGCGGGGGGGTCTTGGAAGCTACCCCCCCTCCCCCTCTTTTCGGGGCCCAGGGTAAGCCCGGGCTCCCCTTTCCAAAGGGGGGGGGGTTCTTCCGACGCTGCCCCCCCCTCCCCTCATGCTGTTGGCATTTTCCAGCCGGCGGGCCCTGGCTGAGGGGGGCGGCTTCGAAGCTACCTTTCCCTTTTGGGTTTCGGCGCCCCTTTGGTTTTGGGACCTCGCCCTTTTGGTTTTCGGCGCTCCCCTGGTTTCTGGCACCCGTTTGGTTTTCGGCGACCTCTTTTGGTGTCCTGCGCCGTTTTGGTTTTCGGCGCGCTTTGGTTTTCGGCGCTCCGTTTGTGCTCGGCGCCCCTTTTGTTTCGAGCGCCCTTGTGGTTTTCGGCGACCCTTCGGTTTTCGGTGCCCCTTTGGTTTTTGGCACGCTTTTCGTTTTTGGCTCCCTTTTGGTTGTCGGCGGGTTTTCGGCGCATCGTTTGCTTTCGGGGTCCCTTTGGTTTTCGCAGCCATTTTGACTTTCGGTACCCTTTTGTGTTTCGGCGCCCCTTCGGTTTTCGGCGCCAATTTTGTTTTCGGGGCACTTTGGTGTTCGGCGGCCTCTTGGTGTTCGGTGCCCTTTTGGTTTTCGGTGCGCGTTGATTTTTGGCGCCCCTTTGGTTTTGTGCGCCCTTTTGGCTTTCGGCGCCCCTTTGGTTTTCGTCGCCCTTTTTGTTTACGCAACCCTTCGGTTGTCGGCAACGTTTTGGTTTTCTGTGACTCTTTGGTTTTCGGTGTCTTTTGGTTTCCTGCACCGTTTCGGTATTCGGCGCCTTTTTGGTTTTCGGCGCCCTCTTGGTTTTCGTCGCCCTCTTGATTTTCGGCGCCCGTTTGGTTTTCGGCGCCCTTTTGTTTTTCAGCTCTGTCTTGGTTTTCGGCGCTCCTTTGGTTTTCAGCGCCCCTTTGGTTTTCGGCGCCCATTTTAATGACAACCCTTTGATTTGGGTGCCGTTTTGGTGTTCGGCGCCCTTTTAGTTTTTTCGGCTCCTCTTTGGTTTTCGGCTCCTCTTTGGTTTTGGGCGCCCTTTTGGTTGTCGGCGCTCTTTGGTTTTCGGCGTCGCTTTGGATTTCGGCGCCCTCCCTTTTGTTTTTCGGCTCCCTTTTGGTTTTCGGTGCTCCTTTGGTTTTCTGGCGCCCTTGTGGTTTTCGGCAATCTCTTGGTTTTCGGCGCTTGTTTGGTTTTCGGTGCCCTTTTGGTTTTCGGCGCATCGTTTGTTTTCGGCGTCCTTGTGGTTTAGTTTTCGACGCCTTTTTTGGTTTGCGGCGCCTTCGTGGTTTTCGGCGTTCCTTGTGGTTTGCGGCGTCTTCTTTGGTTTTCGGCGCCCTGTTGGCTTTCGACGCCTCGTTGGCTTTCGGCGCCCCTTTGGTTTTCGATTCTCCTTTGGTTTTCGGCGCCCTCTTTTTTTCGGCGTTCCTTTGGTTTCCGGCTCTCCTTTGGTTTTCGGCGCCCTTTTTGATTTCTGCGCCCGTTCGGTTTTCGGTGCCCTTTTGATTTTTGGCGCCTCTTTGGTGTTCGGTTGGTTTTCGGCGCCCTTTTTGTTTTCGGTGGCCCTCCGGTTTGCGGCGCTCCTTTGGTTTTCGGTGGCCCTTCGATTTTTAGCCAAAGGGCATGGGGGGGGCTTCAAAGCTCTCCCCTCCCATTTAGCCCATAAGGGGTGGAAGGGGGGGGGGGAGGGCTTCCGACAGGGGGTCCCAAGGCAAGGGAGGGGGGAGCTAAGCCCCCCTCCCCCCCTGTCGGAAAAAGAGGGGAGGGGGGGGAGGGGGAGTTTCCTGAGCACGAAAGGTGGGAGGAGGGGGGGGGGTCGCTTCCGCAGGGGGGAAGACAGATGGGGAGAGGGGGGCGGCCTCCAGGCAGAGGACAACGCCGCACCTGCGGACGAGGATATAGAGGAAGAGCCCGATGAGGACGGAATGGGAGATTTTATACACAACCGGACGGCATTTTAGCAGACGTGCGTGCTCGCGTCCGGCGACTTGCTGGTGCGATGATGACGAGGACGGCGCAGATCAGCGCCGCCCGACATTTCGTCTGTGCACAGAAGCGCTTCGCAACGGCAGCGGCGGCGACGCAGACCAGCGGGCGTGGGTCGGGCCTCGCCGAGAAGCCTGATGCCAGGTAGTCGTGCGCGAGGAGGCCTTACCAGCCTCGAACTTATCCCTCTTCCCAAGATCGACACGCCACAAGGCGATACCAATCTTAGGGCTGCGCCCTGAAAAAATAAGGGAATCCCTAAGATTGGCATCGTGAGCATAGGGATGGGGATATGTTCCAGGCTGGTAAAGGCCGGCTGGTCAAGATTGCTTGAGGCGGCCCGCCGCAGCTCCGAGTTCCCCAACACCCAAGACGGGGAGGGCCAGGTCCGCCGCCCGCAGCTCGGTCGGGAGAGCGGCAGAGGCGCTGGCGAAGTCAAAGGCTTACAGGAACACGAAGCACGTGCGGCACGGGAGGCCGACGACGACGAGCATGGACGACCGCGGCAAGTGGAGCATCGACCTCAAACCCATCCTGGAAACATCCGAGGACAAGCTCTACCGCCGGTGCATCCGCGACAGGACCTCGGATAACAAGACAGGACATCTGCGTCATCAGTGTTGCAAAGGTCCGGCGAAGCGGAAACAACAGGGGTGCGCCTGCTGCACACGTGGGGGGAAACCGCGGGGGGAGGCGCGGGGCGTGTATGCAGCGCCGCGATTCCAGCGGGATTGACCGTTGATTTGGTTTCGCACGAAGGTCGGTTAGGTTGCTTGCCCAAGGTCGAGGGCCGCGGCGGTACAGGTGCGGCCGCAAGGGCTGTCAGAGATCCACCGTGCCGCACGCTGATCATCCTGTATGGGAGCTGTCACACGCATGCGCTTTGCAAGAGGCAGGTGGCTATTTTGCTCAGCGTCTTAGCAGGGGGTAGCGAACCCACAATTTGCCAGAAGATTCCCTCCGCAAGCCACAAGATCATCGAGAGGATTTCTTACGCCGTCCAGAAGCAGCGTGGGCAGTTTTTCAAGGAACTCGAAGTGACCACCGTGTTCGGCAGTGGCTGCGATCACGATTGGGGAGACGCCGAGGCAGATGAAGCTGTTTTCGGTGAAGCTGCAAGGCAGACGGCCCTGAGAGCGTGGAGTGGGAGCAGTGGGCAGGCGTCGTTGGGCAAGGCCGACCCGCGTCGCTGGCGTTGGTGTAGACCACCGCGATTTGCACGGCGAAGCGGGCTCCTGGATCAGGAGCGATCGGGAGGGTTGATTTGGGGCCCGTTGCCAACCACTTCCTGCAAGGATGGCGTTTCATCCTGCGTTCGGATCGCGCTGAGAGCCACGCCATGCGGGTCGAAGGTGTGCTACACGATTCGGTGCGGCAGTGCAACAAGAATATCAGTAGCATCGGGAAGTGGATTTGGATGAAGCCATGATGCGCGCGCGTGGTAATTCATGAATTTCCGAATGGTAGGAAGTTGCGGACCAGGTCATGGATACCGCCTAGAAGTGTATCCGTCGTGCTCCTGGGGGGGGGGGGGACGCAACGCCCACGAATTCAGAAACACCGGCAACTGCTATCCGCATAGCTCCGTGGCTTTATTGGCACAGGGGCGAAGATCTCTGGGCCGACATGGGGCCGACGCTCTCTTCAAAGTTCGGGCGGAGGTAGATCCATTACTGAGCAGTCCTCGGCAATGTAGCCGCCCTCCGCGCGTCCCCTCTTTGCCAGACACATCGCCTCACCACTCGGACGCCGTAGCTAGACCCATCGAAGTTATCTTCGTTTTAGGGTTTACGTCACGAGGTAGATCTTGGCGCGCGCGCGTGTGTGTGTGTGTGCATGTGTGTGTGTGGGGGGGGGGGGCGCGCGCGCATGCATCTTTAAACCGATATAATTGTACACGTGTGTAGACATGTGCATACCATGAACTTGTAGAGTACCTACAACCAAGCAGAATACATGTTTTTTTTGTACGAGCGCGTCCAAAGACTCCCCTTTTTCGTTTTTCGAGGGTCAAGGGCAAGGTTTACCAGATTGCTGTGTTGAACTTTGCTAGCCACCCTCAGCTGGAAAGTCGGCACGCCTGCCGTGGGGGAAACACGCGGAGGTCGACATGACCCCCACGTGGGCTTACTCGGAGTGGAGGATGGGGGCGGAAAACGGGGGACGTGGAGGGTGGAGCAAGAAGGGGGGAGAGCGAGGGAGGAAGAGGGGGGCTCAGCGTTCCAGGCTGGAACACTGGGGCGAGGAGGGCGGCGTTGGGCGAGCGTCGGCATGGTGGTGGGCGTGCAGTCCCGCCAGGCGATCCTGGAAGGCGGCAAGTGCATCTCGTACGGCGCCCGCGTCCTGAACGAGGGGGGCGTGCAGGCAGTGCCGAAGCTGACGTTCCCCGGAGGCGACTGCGCAAGTGTTTTTGTTGGGTCATCCTTGGTGGCGCGAGGGTGGTCGCGCGGCTTGGGCTGGAGAGTTGCCCTTCCCCAGGGCGACCTCACCAGGGCACGAAGATAACCGCACATCGCGGGGCGCGATGCGCGAAGGCGGCATAGGTGTTTCGGGGTCAGCCACAGCTGGGGCCGGAGGCTTGGGAGCCGTGCGGAGCCGAACCCCCCCTCTCCCATCCTTCCGCTGCCTTGGGTTTGGGAGTTGCATGGTGGCGGTTCTGGATGCGACGCTGTCCCAGCGGATTCGCCCGGGTTAGCAGTGACCCTGGTCAGCCCGTTCCCGGGTTTTCATGACGGAAGGAACAGGAACAGCCCGAGTTTCGCGAATGACGTGCGACGAACTGTTCCGCGCCTTCTCGGCCTTTCGGGCCTGGGAATTCGGGAATTCTCACGGTTCGACCCAGTCCCGCATCGGGGATCGAGGATTGTGCCACGGCGCCAGATGTTGAGGTCGCAGGAACAACAGACACGCGTTGTCCCGCGCATGGTTCCGAGCGAATTGCGAAGGCAGAGAACCGATGCGCAAGCGGCGGGCGTACGAGCACCTTGCGATCGTTCTTGTAATGCTCCAGAGGGGTAACGCGTGCTACCCCCCCAGACCCCCTCCGTAACGGTAGCGCTTGCGAGCCGGGCACAACAGTGAATCTTTGCAGCTTCGAAAGGGCAGTGGAAGGAGTACACAGGCGTTCCGTCGCACGCAGGCGTCGACGCGCACGCAGGCACTGTGGCGTACGCGTACGCTGCGCTGCACATGGCTACTGGTAATGTGCGCAGGCGTTGCGGTGTTCACAGGCACTGGGATGCGTTGTGATGTCCCCTTGGGATGTGGTGTGCGCAGGCTTTGTGGTGTACACGATCATTCTGGTACACGCATGCACCGTGATGTACACAGGTGCTGTTGCGCACGCGGCTGCTGCAGTGTGTACAGGCACTGCGGTGTACACAGGCGGCGCGGTGCTGCGGTGCGCGCGGCTGGTATGTTGTATGGAAGCATTGTGGCGAACGCAGGCGGCGCTGTGTTTCACGCAGGCACTGGGATTGTCGTGTGCACAGGGGCTGGCACGCAGGCGTTGGGCATTGTCGTGTACACAGGCGATTGATGTGCACACGGGCGATTGGCGTGCTAGTGGCTCGGGCTCACCCTGGCGGGTGCACGCCGCGGCCGCCGTTGCCGCTTTTCCCCCGCCCCCCCCCCACGGTAACAGGCGTTACCCCCTATGCTCAAACAAACGACTACCTGGGATGGACTTGAGGGAACGTCCAGTAGTAAACAGAGGGTCTGGCACTCCCCCGCGCTCCTCCCCCTCTTCTTCCTGCTCCTCCTCCTGCTCCTCCTTCTCCTCCTCCTCCTCCTGCTTCCACCGTCCTCCTCGATCCTCCCCTCCGTCTTCTGTTCCTGCTCCTCCTCTGCCTCCTCCTGTGAACTATGAACTGATGGCGCTCGGGTCGTACAGACGCCGCCATCCCCCCTTCCGGGGCACTTGCACCTGCTCCTCCTCCTCCTCCTCCTCCTCATTCTCTTCCCCATCCGCCTCTCCAGTGGGCGGAGGGATGGGGGGAGAAGAAAGAGGATGATGATGATGCTGCTGATGATGATGATGCTGATGATGATGATGATGATGATGATGATGATGATGATGATGATGATGGCGATGGTGATGGTGATGATGATGATGATGATGATGGTGATGATGATGATGGCGATGGTGATGGTGATGGCGATGGTGATGATGCTGATGATGGTGATGGTGATGGTGATGGTGATGGTGATGGTGATGATGATGATGATGATGATGATGATGATGATGCTGATGCTGATGCTGATGATGATGATGAGGAGGAGGAGGAGGAGGCATTGCGCAATTGGCCCTCGGGCAGGCCGCGGGGCATCGCTGAGTCGTCAGCATAACATTGGAAAAAGGAGCACGTCTTTGTGTTTGTTAGCTTCTGGCCGTCTGCCAGAGGGGGCCCGCGAGTGCCGATGGACCTGAGGCGGCACGGCAGCGAAAGAAAAGGAGGGAGGAGGAGGAGGAGGAGGAGGAGGAGGAGGAGGAGGAGGAGGAGGAGGAGGAGGAGGAGGAGCAGAGGGGTGGAGCAGTGCATGGAGGAGGGTGGGGCAATGTGTTGCCCCAGCGCGCCCATCACCCAGCCAGCGCAGGCATGCTTGCAGGATGCAGCGCGGGATTCCTCAACGTCCCCAAGATCAAGGGGAGCCACACCGCCATGAAGACCGGCATGCTCGCTGGCGAGGCGGCGGCGGAGGCGCTGATAGACGCACCCGAGGACTGGCGCCATCGGGCGAGAGCAGGGGGTGGGAGGAGGGTGGCCCAGATTCCTCCTCGTGCCCTTGATCCTCCCCACGCCTTCCTGACATCTTGTCTGGGGTCGAGCCACGTGGCCCCGTCTGGGGTCGAGCACTCTTGTTTTGTGAGGCATGGAGGACCGCTTCCGGTGGGGGGATCAGAAGGGCAATGCCGCGACCAACAAGTTGACACTTTCTCATACTTACTTTCTGATGTTTCGGAAACTTTCACTTTTTAGGCAAAGGGGCGCCCAAGACATCGATGTTGGTTCCGAGGTTCTTTCCGAGCTTCATCCTCACAACGTGTTGTATTGCTCAACGCGGGCTGTAGGCACACCTTTCCAGCGCAGGGCCGATCTGCTTGACTCGCGCTGTGGGGGACCTGCTGGCTGGAGCGGGCTCTTGCCCCCGGCTGCCAAACACCTACTGTGCTCGTGTGTACGCTCGGATTGGCTCGTCAAACTCAGGAGGGGAAAACATCACACAGACACAATTAATCGTCGACCCCCAAGAAAATAGGGGAAAATATGGGAACTGGGCGGGAAGACGAAAACCCAGAAGATATGGGAAAAGATGTAGAGTATTATCTTTTTGATTTGTGTGTATGCATTTGTGTGTCCTGGGGCCCCTCCACAAACTGCGGTCGGCAACTCTTGGACAGCGTGTCGCTCCGCCGGTTCTGGTCCACCACGCGTCGGCGCGACACGCTACACCCTGCGAAATGCTTAAGAAATCATGGGTTAAGAAATTCATAAGTCTCAGAACTTGACCAAAAACCCAGCAATTCGATTCACATCCTTGGATTTGCATGGAAACGTGAAGAATAATCGAGGCTCTGGCCGACAACGTAAGTTTTCTTGAGCATCGCCTAAGGTGTATCCACTTCCGGCCCCCAGGCGTCCACGTCCCGAGCCTCTCCCAGCCTCCCAGCCTCCCAGCCTCTCCTCCTCCTTCCTCCTCCTCCTCCTCCTCCTCCTCCTCCTCCTCCTTCTCTCTCGCGCAGGGCACAGCGCTTCGCCGGCGCCGCCGCCGCAACACGCGCGAAGCAGAAGTTCCCGACCGTGCTGCCCCGACTCTTCGCGCTGGGATTTCGCCAGAAAAGCCCTCGCCTCGACCAGGGCCGCCTCGCTTGGCCGTCCTCTCGTTCGCCGAGCGGTGTGCAAGGGTCGCAGCCGGGCCGCGGCGCAGCCCAGAGCGCTCCGACGCGCAGCTCCCTCGGGGCCCAGAGCGGTTGTGGCACACGTCCTCGCCGATCCCGACCGCGCGGCAGCGTCGGAGGAGACGAGCTGGTCCTGTGACCTTCGAGGCTTTGTCTCATGATCCCAGGGTTTGGCTTACAGTGTGTGAGCCCGCGTTGACGCTCAGAAGGCGGGTGAAGCAACTGGATTTCAACGCGCGGTTGCCAGGTATGCTTTCGCACAATGCTTGGCTCCATGCTTGCGCTCATCACTCAAGTTAAACATGTGGATCTTCTCACATGGTGTCCGGGGTGGCACGTGTCATCGGTGTGCGGTCTGGGAACGCATAGCCCGTGCTGGCGCTCAGAATCAGTGAAGGAAACGGCTTTGCGCGCACGGTTGTTTTTTCCCGCTGTCTTCCAGGTGGCAGGTGTCATTTGTGCGTTTTTTACAGCGCATGGCTCCATGCTGGCGCTCAGAATTCAAGTGGAACAAGTGTACGTATCCCAACCCTCCCTTGGTTGGGTTCTCGTTTTGAATAGAGCAGTGGGATCGCTGGCTCCCTTCTCCTCCTTCTCCTCCCCCCTCGCTCTCCTCTCGGCTCTCGCCTCTCGCATCCCTCTTGCTGGCTGCGAAGTGTGACACCGCCGCCACTTTTGAGGGCTGCTGGGGGAGCAGCCAGCACAGTGGGGCCCCACGCGGACCCAAACGGGACCTTGCCATCCCTGGCGGTCTGCGAAGTATGAAATCGTCGTCACTTTCGAGGGCCGCTGGGGGAGCCAGCACAGCGGGGCCCCACGCGGACCCAAGCGGGACCTCGCCATCCCTGGGGTGTTTTGAGGTGTGAAGCGTTCGGCATTGAGGGCTGCTGGGGGAGCCAGCTCAGTGGGGCCCCACGCGGACCCAAGCTGGACCTCGCCATCCCTGGGGGGGGGCAGCACAGGGGGGCCCCACGCGGGCCCCAACGGGACCCCGCCATCCCTGGGGGGCTGCTGAGTGTGAATCAATCGATACTTGTGAGGGCTTCTGGGGCAGCCAGCACAGCGGGGCCCCACGCGGACCAAGACGGGACCTCGCCATCCCTGAGGGGCTGCGAAGTGTGAAATGGTCGACATTGTCGAGGGCTGCTGGTGGAGCCAACACAGCGGGGCCCCACGCGGACCCAAACGGGACCTCGCCACCCCTGGCGGTCTGCGAAGTGTGAAATTGCTGCCATTTTCGAGGGCTGCTGGGGGTGGGAACACAGTGGTGCCCCACGCAGATCCATGGCGGGCTGCGAAGTGTGAAATTGTCTTCATATTCGAGGGCGTCTGGGGGGGTGGGGCGACGCAGTGGGGTGCCACGCAGATCCAATCGGGACCTCGCCATCCCTGGGCGGCTGTGAGGTATGAACATGTCGCCACTTTCGAGGGCTGCTGGGGGAGCCAGCACAGTG
>CAUYUJ010004603.1:447983-452689 GCA_963575745.1 Prorocentrum cordatum | reverse complement strand
TCTCTCTCGCCTCTCTCGCCCGACCTGCGGGCGCAGCTCGCGCAGAAGGCCTCGGCGCTCCGCGGCTTCGCTCCGTGGGCTGCCCTTGTGGGCCCCGCCCTCGTCGCCACGGACTCCCTCCGTGCTTCGGACGCCCGGCGCAGGACGGCCTCGACCCCCCGCGAGCCTCCGCTGGCTGCTCTCCCTCCCGAGCCGCCGTGCACGCCGCTCTCCCCCAGGCGAGCGGACACGTGGCCCCTTCTCTGGCGGCCGTGCGCGCGTGGTGCACCCCTCTCGCCTTGCCGCGTCTGGACGGACGCCGGGGCGCTGCCTGCGCCGCGTGCGGCGCCGCCGGGCGCGGCACGCCCCCTGCGCTATCATCGCTCCCGCGCGCGGGCCGGCCAGCTCCGCTCTCGGGGGGTGCTCGTGCTCGGGCCAGCCTGGCGCGGGGGCGGTGCCAGGTTCAGGGGGCCACAGGCGAACCCCACCCCTGCCCCCCACGATCTCTGACGGGGGGGGTGGGGCTCGCTTCGCTCGGGAGCTCCCGAACGAAGTGAACCCCACCCTCCCCCTCAGAATCGGGGGTGGACAGACCTCCTACCCTGACACGTCGATTAGTGAATTGTCCGTTTTCGGTTCTCGAGAGGGCGCCGCGGCCGTTATTTTCCAGGCTGGCGCCCGCCAGGTTTGGGCCCGAGGTCGTTTTCACTAAACCACGTTTTACTAAAGGGGGGTCTGTCCATCCCCGGCAGAACTCGTGGGGGGTAGGGGTAGGGTTCGCATGTGGCCCCCTAAGGTTAGCAAGGTCTGGTGCGCACCGGGTCAGCCGTGGCGCACGGCCGATCTGGTGCGCGCCGGCGAGACGCGTCATCTGCCAGGTCTCGCCCTGCACGGGTGTTTGCTCCTGCAGGTGAGCCCCGTCCCCGACGTGCCATCCGCCGCGGGGACAGGAGCTTCGTGCTCGTGTACAGGCTGAACCTGTGCGCCAGGGCTGCGTCGAGGAGGAGGAGGAGGAGGAGGAGGAGGAGGAGACGGATACGGAGGAGGAGGAGGAGGAGGAGGAGGAGGAGGAGGAGAAGACGGACGAGGAGGAGGAAGGTCGTGCCGCTGCTCGATGTCTCGATCTGTTCCACGTCTCGCTGGGCCTGATCCGAGGGTGGCTTGTTCTTGACCGTGCTGGCGTTCGAGGAGGTGGATCAGGAGGAGGAGGAGGAGGAGGAGGAGGACGACGACGGCCAGGCAGCATATGCTTCTTCATTGCACTCGCATTTGTTGGATGTTGTTCTCTCGCTCCTTACGGTAGCCACCTGGCTGCTCTTCGCCCCCAAGGGCCGCTCTCTTTTACCGCAGATTCTGGCACTTCCTTTTTCGTACTGGCGGCTGCCTTAATCCGAGTGCCAAGGCCTAGCCTAAGCCTGCGATTCTATTCCTTGAAGCCTAGCACTGTTTTCCAGGACGCGACAAGCACTGTTCTTCATGCCCCATCAACGTCAAAATGGAGGAGGAGGAGGAGGAGGAGGAGGACGAGGAGGAGGAGGAGGAGGAGGAGAGGGAGGAGAGGGAGGAGAAGGAGAGGGAGGAGGAGGAGGAGGACGACGACGACACGGGCGACGAGGAGGGAGGAGGAGCCGGGGAGCCCGACCGCCGGGGGCAGCGGGGGCTCTCTGCCGCCGCAGGCTCCGCCGCCCCCCCCCGCCGCCCGGCTGCCGAGGCACGCCGGCATGTGGCCCGGGCTGTCCTACGGCGGGCTCACTATGATGGTGACGAGGGAGTGCCCCCAGGGGAGTGTTTGGCTAGGGGAACAAAAAGTGGCATAAACATAAAGACTCGGAGGTCCGCGCGCGGATGTCTCGGATCGGCGCTGGGGCCCCCCGGCGGCGCCTCCGGCGCCGCCCCTGGCGCGCTCCGCGCGCCACTGAGGGGGGTCCAGCGCCGATCCGAGAAATCCGCGCGGACCTCCGAGTTTTTATGTTTATGTCACTTTGTGTTCCCCTATTGGCGCCATGGTCGTGTCTGGGAATGCCCAGGGAGTGTTCGACGCCCAGGAACTGCCCAGGGGATGCCGCGTCAGACGCGGCGAGGGGGAGGGTCCCTCTGGCGAGCGGGGCCCAGGAACCCGAGGGCACCATCCTCGGGTCAAGGCCACGGTGGGGGGGAATCTGGCGCGGGTCTGTCTGCGGGGAGCCCAGGGCCAAGAGTTAGAAGTCTGACAACGCGTGACGAACAGAGGGTGTGCCTGCAGGAAGGACGGGGCCAAGAAGTTAGGACAACTCCTGTTGGGACCTGGTCTGAATTTGGGCCAGCGTTTCGTCAGGAGCCAGCCCCCTCAGTTACATGTTGTAGAACACGTTCATTCAATTAGGGTCTCCACCGGCGAAGGCCAATAACAGTAGTATAGACCCTTACAAAGAGCCCCCTCCCCTCCTTGTTTGGACAAGCGCGTTCCATGGCTCGCAAAGTAGCTTCTCGCAAATGGTCTGGATCCATTGCACCGGGGCAAACCAGCTCCATCACATCGAACATCATATGTTTTTTGGACGTCTGCGAGCAGGCACTGTGCGAGTAGTGGAACGTGTTCGGTGAGTGTTGGCTTTGCCCGTTCGCACCTGGATTGTGGGGATTCCTTCAGCGGTCGTTTCGCGGACAGGGCCAGGACGAGGATAAAAATACGTTCCAGAGTGTTCCAGGCCGCTCTCAGAGCGTTCTGGAACGCTCTGGGAAGGCCGCGGCGCCCGAGTCATCCTCCAGAGCCGCGGGATCTCAGAGGCTCTCGGAGTGTCCTCACCCGAATTTCTCTTCGTCTTGGCTTCGTCTTGTGTTGGACGCTATCTCGAGCTACTCCGAGCTATGTTTGTGCCCTCGGTGTATCCTCGCCCTAATTTCTCCTCGTCTTGGCTTCGTCTTCTATTGGGCGCTATCTCGAGCTGTTCCGAGCTACAGTAATGCCCTCGGTGTATCCTCACCCAAATTTCTCGTCTTGGCTTCGTCTTCTGTTGGACGCTCTCTCGAGCTGTTCCGAGCTACAGTAGTGCCCTCGGTGTATCCTCGCCCTAATTTCTCCTCGTCTTGGCTTCGTCTTCTGTTGGGCGCTATCGCGAGCTGTTCCGAGCTACAGTAGTACCCTCGGTGTATCCTCGCACGAAGTTGTCCTCGTCCTGGCTTCGTCTCCGGTTTTGGCACCCCCGACTCCTGTCCGTGTGTAGGGGCCTCGTGGTCGCCGCGACGCAGGAGGCGCAGCATGGAGGGCTTCCCCGAAGGGCTTAGGCGGCCCCTCCTCCTCCTCCTCCCTCCTCCTTCTCCTCCTCCTCCTCCTCCTCCGCCTCCTCCTCCTCCTCCTGCCTCCTCCCTCCTCCCGCCTCCCTCCTCCCTCTCCCTCCGCTCCCTCCTCCTCCTCCTCCTCCTCCTCCTCCTGCTCCTCCTCCTCCCTCATCTCCTCCCCCTCCTCCCCCTCCTCCTCCTCCTCCTCCATCTCCTCCCCCTCCTCCCCCTCCTGCTGATCCTCCTCCTCCTCTTCCTCCTCCTTCTCCTCCTCCTCCTCCTCCTTCTCCTCCTCGGGTCGCCTACGGACCTGGTGGAAACCGTGCAGACGGAGGAGGGGGTAATGTCGGACGGGGCTAGGACGAGGACAAATCGTTTCCAGAGCGTTCCAGAACGCTCTCCGGGCGTTCTGGAACGCTCTGAGAAGGCCACTGCGCCCGAGACATTCTCCAGAACCGCCAGATCTAAGAGATTGCTGATTTATCGTTGCCCGGTGTTATTCTCGTCCTGGCTTCGTCGTATAGTCCAATCGCCGGTAAGGACAAACCCAAGATCTGAATTTCTTGCGACAGAGGGGCGTAAGGATTGCTGTTGACGGATCAAGCGGGCCGGCCGAGCTGGGATCTGGCCTTGGGATCAACGCTACCCCCCGAGCGACCTTCAACTTACGCTTGCCGGTTCGTGCCCAGATCGTTGTTCGCTTCCCCCATACCTCAGGATAAAGCGACATGATGGTGGGCTCCTTCTTCGTCGGCGCCGTCCTTATCATTTCCTCCCCCTCGTAACCAAGGGCTTGCATCGGTAAGAGGATGCACGTACGTCTACTCGCTATGTCGATTGCGTCGCCTTCCACTGACTGCGTCTGCACCTCTATGTGCCTATCACCCCATCCACACACCACACAGTGTCTGGTTGAGAGCCGCATCGTCGGTGACGCCGATTAGTAGCTGCGCACGATCCTGCAGTACCGATGTAAAAGCGCCACAGATCGGTGAAAGCGGCTGGTTCCGACCTCATGTTCGGCTCGCTGCATTCCATTACAACTCCTGCGCTACCGCGCTCCCTTTAGTGGATTGGCACACGGGCCCTTTGGGATCAGCACGTAAAGGGGAAGGCGTCGAGAAAGGTCGCGAGAAGGTATAATCTACATTGAACCCGTTTGGGTTACTTGTGGAGCCAGCGAGTGAAATGGGTCTGTCGGAGCTTGGGAGAAGGCCAGGATGCCCACGTTGCCCTGCAGGAGCCTCAGGGGGTGGGGGCCTGACAGTATGATGGAGACCTCCTTTCCCAGTGTGATGGAGCCAACGCACCCAGAATGCAATGAGCTGACATCTGGCACCTGTACCTATGCGACCACCAGAACTCCTGAGCGGAGGGGGACTTCGGGAACGGGTGTGTGGTGTCGGATGGGGGTCTCCGCTCGATCGGGGGCCCCCCTCGGGGTCCGACAATTGGCACACATGCTCATG
>CAUYUJ010004603.1:415483-442983 GCA_963575745.1 Prorocentrum cordatum | reverse complement strand
TTTTCAGGAGGGCCACTCGGGGGAGAGAGCCCACCGCCTCGGCATGAGCACTGTGGCTGTGCTTGTGGTCGATCTGGCCCTTCTGGGACGCTACATCGACCACAAAACCGGCACGAAGCTGGCTTCGGTGCTCCGACAGTTCTTGGCATGCGCAAGATGCGGAACCCGAGAATCTACTCCACCACCACGTCGATCCCCCTCCCTCCTCAACTCTCGTCTTCCTCTCCTCTTTCCTGGAAAAGGGAGGGGATGAGGGAGGTGATGGTGGCGTATACCTTTAGGCCCCGTGCAAGAAGACATCCCCCAGGGTATGTCCTCGATGTGGTTGTGCTCGCTTCCCAGACATGCGACGTTTGGATTTTTTAGTACGGGGCCCCTGGAGGTCTCGACACCTTCCCCGGGACCAGATTTCCATCCTCAGTCGTTTTTTGACCGTCCCGAGGCCTGGTAAGGGCTCCCCCGGGGCCGGATATGATGAGCAAAAACCTCCCGTCGTGAATGTTTCGCCGCGCGGGCATGTCTGGGTTGCTGTCCCCGCAGCGAGGGGCGCCTCTTGCTGCCCCCCAGAGAAGAGCACAGTCAGCCCGCATAGCGAGGATGGGCAACCTTCCCAAGGGTACCCTTGCATCCTTGCCTTCTCGGTCCACCCTTGGCCGCTTTTGTTGGCCGCGCCCCGCTCGAAAAGCTTCGAAATGGGCGTCCGAGGCCCTTGCATCCTTATCGCGCATCCTTTTGATACGGGTTGACTGTATCGCCGATCTGTGGGCGATGCATCACCGACGCACGCTCGATGCTTCCCGCCTCCCTCCCTTTATCGAGCGGGTCTCCCCCCTCACCTTGCCCTTCACACTTGGAGTCCGCGCCCGAGGTGACCAGAGGCAAGGAGCCCTGGACCTTCAGGCGGGCAGCGACGCGCAGGGCGGGCGAACTAGTCTGTGGAAGAACGGCTTTTGTTGAAGCCAGAGCTTCGTTCGACAAAAGACGAGCTCGCAGAGTAGACCAGGCTTATTGTTGAGGGCAGGCCTGCCTTCAAAAAAGTGGTTCTGACAGAGTAGACAAGTCTTTTTGTTCAAGGCTTGAAGGCAGGTCTGTCATCAAAAAACCGTTCGTACAGGATGGTCCGCCTTTTGTTGAAGGCATATCTGCCGCCGAATATGCAGTTGTCATGAAGCAGAAAAAGAACTTGTGTTGAAGGCAGGTCTGTTTTCAGAAAAAAAAAAAAAAACATTCCGGCAGAGCAGGCCCAGGCTTTTGTTGTTGAGGGTAGACTTGCCCAACAAGAAAAAAACATCCTCACAGAGCAGACGAGGCTCCTTGTCGACAGCAGGTCTGCCCTCAAAAAAAACAGCTCCTCGGAAGGCATACTGCTCAGGCGACTTGCCCTTGTCGGGGATGTGGAGGGGCATGCGTTGGAGTAAAGGGCTGAGTAAAACGTCCGACCCCAAGAGGGGGGAGGATGGAGGATGAGTCGGACGAGCTGGAGGAGGAGGAGGAGGAGGAGGAGGAGGAGGAGGAGGAGGAGGGGCGCAGCCGGCGGCGCAGTCCGAGCCCGGTGGCATCGGCAGGCTGGGGCGAGGGCGGCGGCAGGTCCGCGCGTGCTCGTCCGTGGTGGCGAGTCCCTCTCGCGACGCGTGGTGCCGGCGCGGGTCGGCGTCCCTCGTCGGGGGCGTCACCACCCACCAAACCACCCCAACCCAACCCGAAGGCCTCAATTTGCCCTCCATTTCCAGTTGGGGGGGGGGTCTGGAAACATCGAAAAAACACATATGGAACCCTTACCCCCCCCAACCCGAAATTCGGGTCTTCGGGTTGGGTTGGGGTGGTCTGGTAGGTAGTCAGGGCGGCCAGGGGGGCGCTGACCAGGGGGAGGATCAGCAGCAAATCATGGGAGCCTGTTGTACCCTCTTGCTTCCGTCTTCGGCCTCGATTGGCGTCGATTGGCGCCTGGGAGTCGATGAGACAGCGCCGATGTAGCGTCGGTTTGCGTCGATCTAGCGTCGATTGGCGTAGACTGGCATAGATTAGCGTGGATTCGCAAGAGCCGACAAGGGTATGGGAGGCTTCCGTAGCCATTGTGGCTCAAGGCCCAGCAGTTGAGATTCTTGGGAGACGTGCACCAACACATGATGTGGAGATCCGCTGATGCAGAAAAGCTTGAAGGGGTCTCGGCAGGGTGCCTCCTCCGTCAAAGGTGCGATCGACAAGTGTGGGGCCGCAAAGCAATGGATTGCAGCGCTGCGCCTGTTGCGCGAGGCGTCCCAACCACATGCGGATCTAAGCCTCAGTCTGTATTGTGTGACCGTCGGCATATGCGGAAAGAGCAAACAGTGGCGACATGCGCTGTCGCTTTTCAGGGAGCTGGCTGGCATGACGCTGGAGCCAGACGTCATCTGTTACAGCAGCAGTATCAGCGCGTGCGGAAATGCCAATCAGTGGCAGCAGGCGCTGTGGCTGCTCAGGGAGATGTGGTCGCTGGATCTAATGCCAGACCACATTAGCTACACCGCTGGGATCAGCGCGTGCAGCACAGGTGCAGAGTGGCAGCGGGCACTGTTCTTGATCAGCGAGATGCGGGAGGTGAGATTGGAGCCGAACGATTTCAGTTACAGCTGCGGGATCAGCGCCTGCGGGAAATGCGGGCAGTGGCAGCCTGCGCTGTCGTTGCTCAGGGAAACGTGGGAGGCGAGGTTGAAGCCCAATGTGATTGGCTGCAATGCTGCGATCAGCGCGTGCGAAAAAGGCAGGCAGTGGGAGCAGGCGCTGTCGCTGCTTGGCGAGATGCGGAAGGTGGACTTGGAGCTCAATGTTAGGAGCTATTGTGCTGGCGTCAGCGCGTGCGAAAAATGTGCGCAGTGGCAGCAAGCATTATCGTTGCTCAGCGAGATGCAGGGTGCGAAGTTGGAGTTGGACGTCTTCAGCTACAGCGGTGGAATCAGCGCGTGCGGGAAAGGCGGGCAATGGCAGCAGGCGTTGTCGCTGTTCCACGAGATGTGGCAGACGAAGTTGGAATTGGATGTCGTTTGCTGCAGTGGGGGCGTCAGCGCATGCGAGAAAGGCGGGCAGTGGCAGCAGGCGCTGTCGCTGCTAAGTGCGATGTGGGACGCGACGATGAAACCAGACGCCGTTATCTACGGTGCTGGGATCAGCGCGTGCGAGAAAGGCGGGCAGTGGGAACAAGCGATGTCGTTGCTCAGCGAGATGCGAATAGTGGAATTGCAGCTTGACGTTGTATGCTCCAGTGGCGCGATCAGCGCCTGCGAAAAATGCGGGCAGTGGCAGCAGGCATTGCCATTGCTCGGCAAGATGCGGGAGGCGAAGTTGGAGCCAGACGTCACCAGCTACAGCGCTGCGATCAGCGCGTGTGAGAAAGGTGGACAGTGGCAGCACGCGCTGTCGCTGCTTAGCGAGATGCGGGAGGTTGAATTGAGCCCAAACGTCATCAGTTACACCGGTGTGATCAGCGTGTTCAGCGTAGGCGGGCAGTGGCAGCAGGCGTTGTCGATATTGGGCGACATGTTAACAGCAACGCTAGAATTGGACGTCTTCTGCTGCAATGAAGGAATCAATGCGTGTCTGAAAGGCAGGCAGTGGCAGCAAGCGTTGGCGGTGATGGGGCAGATGCAGTGGCTGAAGGTGGAGCTGGACGTCTTCAGCTACAATTGTGGCGCCAGCGCGTGCGGGAATAGCGGGCAATGGCAGCATGCTCTGTCGCTATTCAACGAGATGCGAGAGGCGAAGGTGGAGCCAAATGTTTGCAGTTACGCCTCTGGGATCGCCGCGTGCAAGGTAGCTGGATCGTGGCAGCAGGCGTTGTCGCAGTTCGGCAAGATGCAGGAGGCGAGCGTGGAGCCAGACGTCATCAGCTACAACTGTGCGATCAGCGCGTGCAGTCATGGCGAGCAGTGGCAGCGTGCACTGGCGCTGCTCAGCGAGATATGGGAAACGATGATGGAGCCAGATACCATCAGCTACATCGGTGGGATCAGCGCGTGTGCCAAAAATATGAAGTGGCAGCTGGCTCTGTCGTTGCTTGGCGAGATGTTGGAGGCGATGTTGGAGCCCGATGTCGTCATCTACAACGCTGGGATGGGCGCGTGCGAGATGGGTATGCAATGGCAACAGGCGCTCTCGTTGTTGAGCAAGATGCAACAGGCGAACGTGGAGCCGAACACCATCAGCTACAAAAGTGGAATCGGCGTGGGCGAAAAATGCGGGCAGCGGAAATGGGCGCTGGCGTTATTCAACGAAATCGAATTGGGCATTTTTGCTCAGCGGAAGGCAGAGCATCGTTGCCTTGCCGATCCAAACACAGTAAAACAATGACACCTGTGCTTGCGAGAACGGTGGGCAGTAGACGCGAAGGTGACCACTGCCCAGCGAGTCTTGAAAGTGATATTCTGGGCCAGACACCACCAGCCACCGTCTTTGCATCAGTCCATGCGCCACGGATGGGGGATGATAGTGGGCCCTACCATTACTCCCTACCATTACTCAGCGAAATATGGCTGGGGGCGGCCAACTTTGACGGAGCATACTGCAGCGTTGAGGTCATCGTTGGCGGACAAAAAAAGATGGTATGGGAGGCTCCGACGAGAGGCTCTGACGAGTTGCCACCGAAGGGGGGCATGCCATGGCTGGGGGCCATGATGTCTCCCCAGATCTCATGGCGCCTCTTCTTCTTCTTCTTCTTCTTCTCTCAGTGCGCCTCCAGGCCCCTGACCACCCCCCTGGGCCGCGCACATGCCTTGGCGCGGCTGGAAAGACATGTGGCCGCATGTCTTTCTAACGCTCGGCTCTCGTGTGTCCAGGCACGCTGATCCTCCACATGCGTATCAAAGAAGTGGCTTCCGCATGTTCCGCATGTGAATCCAGACACGTGTGCTTCCAGCTTCCTGGTAGCATTGACGCCGGCCCACTGCGACTGATTTCTCTGAGCCCGCACACGCGACGACAGCGCCTTCTCTCGTACCTGGCAGCGGGCCAGCCTGAGCCGCCGCTGTTCTGGTGTGGGGTCAGTTGGGCCCTCTCGCGATCCCTCCTTCTTCGTCTCTGTGTCTTCGCCGCTGTCCTCCTCTTCGGCAGTGCAGCGCTGGGGTAACGACTCCTCCCCACGCGTTCCTGACACGACGCCCGCAGCCCAGCTCGGGCAACGGGCAACGGGCAACGCTGCGCTCGCTTTGCGCTGGCGGCGATCCTCGTGTGCTGCGCGGAGCCGCGCTCCGGCAGAGCATGCCGAGCTCCTGCAGCGCACCAGACAGTGCTGCCTTCGAGACCCAGGGGTGCGCACAGGCATCGTCCGCGCAGCTCGATCGTGTCGTCGAAGATGTGCGCCGCTTGTCAGCGCAAGGCCCTAGGCTCTGGCAGTATACCCTACCGCAGAAGCGAGGCGAGCATTTCACGCGGCTGGCCATGTCTACCAGTCACAGCAAGCCAACTCATTGTCTGTAACGTGCCCTCAACAAGGCCAGAACTTTACGTCCGAGCGCCCCTTGCCAATCGCCGACAAATCGCGATCTATTCCATTCGGATGCTGCTTGCTTGCTGGCCGACGCCACTGCCAACGAGTTCTGCGCCTGATCGAGAGGAGCAAGAGCCGGCCATGCGACACGACCAACGAACGGGAGGATTCGCCCTGGCGCTGCGCTTCCTGCCGCCGCCAGCTAGTCTTTTTCTCGCAGCTGCTGCGATGTCCTGGGCCTACAGTGAGCGGCGTGAATAAGGAACACTTACTTTTCAACAGGGGCTCGGTCGTTCCTCAGGTGCGTTATTTCTCGTTCCTGATGCGTTATGTATTATATATCGTTCCTTATGCGTTTCTCCCTGGAAAAAGGTGTTCGTTCCTTATGTTTCGTTCCTTAGGTCAGGCCGATCACTGTACCTGCTCGTCCACGTGTAGCTCTTCCCGCTCGCACGCCATGCGGGGGTAGCTCCATGGAGCCCTGCCCGCTATATCCAGAAGGAAGGAGAGGCACCCCCGCTCGGCTGCGGGAGCGCAGGCTGCTCTCAGCTCCTCAGTCATCCCCTCCTCCCTCTCTCCCCTCCACTCTGTGTAGCCTTGGGGCCAGTGTCCCCCAGGCGTTTTGCCTCCTCCCCTCGAGGATAGACCCTGGGCCATTGAATGTCTGGGTGACAGACGAACCTGGCCCCCCACGGAGTGTTTCTTCTTCTTCTTCTTCTTCTGCTTATTCTGCTTCTTCTGCTTCTTCATCCTCCCCTCCCCTCCCCTCTCCCTCCCTTTCCCGATCCCGTCCCCGCCCGCTCCCCTTTCCAGCCTTCCTCCCTCCTCCCTGCCGCCCCCGGCGCCGGCCCGAAAGTGTCCCGAGGGGCACTCGAGTGCAGCCGGGACCGGCGGCCTGCCGGGCCCTGGCGCGTCCTTGGCGGCTCCGCTGGCCATCGCGGGTAGCCCCCAGGAGCTCCCCGACATTCACTGCCTCGGGCCTGGCACTGTGGGGCGTGGTACAAATATCGTGCCGTGTCTGGGGTCTCGGCCTGGTTTTTCCGGAGGGGGACCGTGCTGCCCGCTGGGGTCTCGTCACAGCCTGCAGTGGCCTGACGTGGATCCCGTCCCCCCCCCCCTCCGCCTCCCCTGTCTGCTTCCCTCGTCGCCTCTCCCCCGTCCCTTCCCCCACCATGCTCGCGCTGCACACTCGCCTCCCCTCCCGCGGCTCGGCGCCTTCTGCGCCGCCGCTCCGCCCCCTGGCGGGGCCGCGCGCCCCCCGCGCGCGGGGAGCGCCCGTCGGCGCCGCCTCGCCCGCGGCAGGGGGTCGCCCCGGCGCTCGCTGCGGCTCCCCGCGCGGGCCGCCCTGGGATGCCCGTCGGGGGCGGCCGGGCGGCGCGGAGCAGGCCGAGCAGGCACCCCCCGCAGGGCAGGGCGTGCTCGGTCGGGGCCCGCCCTCCCCGTCTCGGGCCCGTGCTTCTCTGCACGCGCCACGGCGTCTGATTTCTCCGAGGTGCCCTGCTATGGCAGGGCCGGCTTCGATCATTGGTCGCCGGCTTCGACGCCCTCGACGGAGTCGCCATCGATCATTGGTCATCTGAGGACACTCGCCGCAGTGCTTGTGGCACGGCCGCGGATAAGAGGTGGTCGGAGCCCGCGTGCCCCGTCGTTGCGATCGCTCATGTTCGTGTGGCCATTGCAGGTCTGACCTGCGGCTTCAAACCGGACATGCCTGGTCGGTTCTCTTCCTCGTCCTACCCCAGATCATAGCAGCAGGTGGCCGGAGGCCATTTATAGAACGATGTCGGATTTCTTGACGTTTTCGCGTATCCCCACCATCTCCGTGTGCTCGGCTGTTGTTAGGGCAGCCCGACTAATATTCTGGCTGGGCGCCTTTGTCGACCCGGTTTGCATGCTGCACGTGGTGGGTTGGCGCCCTCTCGGCTGCCTTCCTTCTCCGCCGCTTGAATTTGTCTATGCAGGGCACGTGTTCGCCTGCTGGTCTGGTCGGCTGTTGTTACGACAGTCGGTCAATATTCTGGCTCGGTCCCGCTGTCGCCTGTACTGCATGTTGCACGTGCGTGGGTTGGCGCCTTTGGCGGCTTCCTCCTTGTGGCATGGCCCTCACTAATTATATGGCATTGCGCCCCTGTGCCTGTCTTGAACACGCCCTCTGGACTTTTCCTTGCGGGTCACCGAACAAAAAAGTACCCCCACCAGCGGTCCGTAGCCCCTTTGGCTCAAGCCACTTCTGCGCCTCAAGGCCCAGGAGCTTGTTGCAACCTTAAATCGCCTGGTCAGCAGGTTGTCGCGCCATCACGATGGGGTGCTTCATGGCGCTCGGGCGATCGCAGGAGGTGGAGGAGCCCTTCGACCTGACCCGGCACACGAACACGGAAAGCCTGTTCAACGCGCTCATGTGCACCGTCGAGGGCCACCACCCCGTGCGCTTGGTCCGCATGTCGTGGCTGCTGCAGCAGCGCGGCTCGGTCCTGAAGAGGCGCCAGGAGCTGCCCGAGGAGGCCTTCGCCTCCGCGGAGGAGCTCCGCGCCGTTTGGGAGGCGGGCGGACAAGGAGGCTTTGACAGGGTCGCGCCGATCATCGCCATTTCATTTTGCGGGGATGCGCGCGAGCACCCCGACCCCGATGGGGGTGCAGATGAATTTGGTGATCGACACTTTGGAGCAAGAGCGCGGCAAGTACTCCGAAATAAATGTCTTCTTCGACGGGTTCAGCGAGATGGGCGTGTTCTGGGATTGGCCCTCGCTCCTGCAGGGCGACCACGACGAGGCCCAGGAGGCGAAGGCCGCCGCCCTGCGGGAGGGCAAAAGCGAAGCGCATGCCCGGGAGGCCGCGGACGAGGCCAAGCGCACGGCCGCCGAGAAGGCTGCGTTCAAACACGCTTTGCACGAGACGATGGACCTCTGGTACGCCCACCAGGCCACAACCGTCTTTCTGCTGACGCAGCATCCCCGGGAGCGGGGCAGCACGCGCGAGTGCGGCTACGACCAGTCGGGCTGGACCACGTACGAGCGGTGCTCCGCGGAGCAGATCAAGAATGTGGGTCGCCACGGGGCGCTTTGGTCTGCCGTGGCCGACCTGGGGCAGGGGGCGGGAGCGCCAGCAGCTGGGAGGCGGTGGCCCGTGGGCCCTGACGAGTTTGACCAGCTCATCGAGGGCAAGACCTTCACCAACGGCGCGGACCGGGAGGCGGTGAAGACGCTCTTCCGCCGGATGAGCCGCGCGCAGCTGGGCGGCGTGACGAAGCTCGACTTGCGCGGGCTGCCGCCCGCGAGCCCTGGGCAGGCCGCGGGGCTCGGCGCCTGCCTGCGGCTGTGCGCCCGCCTGGAGGAGCTGTTCCTATGTGGATGCAAGATCGGCCCCGCGGGTTGCGAGGCCCTGGCGCGGGCGCTGCCTTCCGTGCGCCGTCTGCAACGCTTGTGCCTGTCGAACAACGGCATCGGCGGCGCCGGGGCAGAGGCCCTGGCGCGGGCGCTGCCCTCCGCGCCCTGCCTGGAGGGCCTGGACCTGCCGAACAACGGCATCGGCGGCGCCGGGGCGGAGGCCCTGGCGCTGGCGCTGCCCTCCGCGCCGGTAGAGCTTATGCCCCCGGACCAAGTTGCCAAGCAGCTCGTCGCTCGGCGCGCGCTTCCAGCTGGGGTGACTTGGCGGTCGTGGAGTGGGACTTCTCCGTGGCTGCTTACTCGAGCCTGCTGCGGGAGCTGCGCCAGGTCGCCCCGCCGGAGGAGGGCGAGGGGGCGCGCTTCGACCAGATCGAGAGGCACGTCACATCGCCTTCCCCGTGGCGAGAAAAGTTCGCCGACTATTGCGGCATCAGCGCGGGCGAGGCCAAGCAGCTGTTGAACCGCCTGGTGCATCCCCGAGGCAGGTGCCGGCCGAAGGAGGAGTGGGGGCCTGGCGACGAGGAGTGGGAACCCATGTATTGCCATGCGTGCTGGAGCTTCGGCATCAACTGGCTGGGGCAGTTTCCCTGATCGCGGCGAAGTCCACGCGGTTCCAGCACATCGCGAACATGGGACAAACGAAGAGCGCTGAGCACCCCGAGTCCACCGCCATCGCTCTGTTCCTGCAGGACTCCGAGAATGCCGCGCTGGGGCAACTCTTGGATTTCCAGAGCTACCACAACATCCAGCCCGTGTGCCTGTGCTTCGACGCCGTCTACTTCGTCTCGCCGCCGTTCCTGTTGGCGGGCGACCGGCTGGAGCAGCTCACGCGGGCGGCGTCGGGCGCGATGTCCGCCGCCGGCGGTGTCCGCATCAAGCGCGCGCGCCTCCAAGAAGCAGTCCGACCAGGGCGACGCGCCGGCGAGCCTGGCCTTCTACTTGAACTCGCTCGTGCGCCGACGACTGGCGGCGCCCAAGAGATCCACGTGCGCGGGCGCGCCCTCCGAGGAGCCGCCGGCGAAGCGGTCCAGGTTCACCGGCAAGCGGACTCCACGGGCCGCCGCCGCTGCTGCCAACGAGGCCGTCCACGCTCAGTGCCTGGCAGCAGGGCGCAATTGCATTCCGTGGTCGTTCCTCGCGCTGTCCAAGGACCTCGTGCACTCCCAGAAGTTCCTCGAGTTTGCCTTCTCTCTCCTGGCCCCCACAACTACGCCGACGCGGTCGACGCGGCACAGGATTTCCATTCGTTGGATGCCGTGGACAACAACGACCTGCAGTCCCTCGAGCCGGGCGGGTACATTTTGCACGCTCGCGGGGGCCCTGGCCACGCCACCCCGCTGGCGATCGCCGCCAACAGCCAGCCCGTGGTTCTACTGCCGGGCGCGGGCGGTGTCCCCGAGCCCTGCGTCGTGGACCTTGCCGCGCAGCGCTGCGACGCCGCCTGGGCGTTCCGCGGCCTCGCGACCGACGGGCGCGACTTGCGCTCGGGCGACGGCCTTCTCGAGATGGCCCGCGCCGACGACGAGGGCGAGGTCGCGCCCCCCGTAGCCGACGACGAGGACGAGGACGGCCAGGGCGAGGGGGGCGACGACGAGATGAAGGAGGGGGAGCGAGCGTTCTGGGAGTCGCTGAAGAGGGAGTGTCGGGAGTATCTGGACCTGCTGAAGGGCGACGGCGCGCTGGATACCTGCGCGTGCAAGAAGCGCGCGTTCCGGGCGTTTGCGGAGAGGAGAAAACTGGTGCACCATGTGGAGACATATCACACGGAGGAGAGAGGGTACACGGCCGGCAACACGGACGTCCAGCTCAAGATTGCCCGGGCCATTTTCAATCAGCAGAGAGTGTGTTCGATTCTCCAGCCCGGGGCGCCGCCGGGCGACTTGCTGTCCTCGGCGGCCGCGCTCATCCGCGACTGGTGCCGGCCATCCGAGCAGCTGCTCACAGTGCTGAGGCGGTCCAGCGATCTTCAGCTCGTCACGGTGTGGACAGAGAGCGGGGCCGTGATGAAGTTGAAGTGCCAGACTGGAGATGCCTGGCGCATGGGCGCCAAGGCTTCCAAGGTGTATTACACGGCCGGTTTCCAGGACTTGATCGCGTCAATCGTCTTGCGCCGTAAATTCCATCTCGCGACCGTCTCGCAGGACCTCGTGGCGCTCTGGGCGCCGGACAACAAGGCGACGCTGCTGTTCGGGAGGCAGGTCAAAGAGTCGATCTGCGAGCTCGTGGAGCACATCTTCACCTCCCCTGAGAGTAGCGTGGTTGCAATGGCGAAGCGAGTCATGGACGCGGCAGTGGCGAATGGGGAGTTCACATGTCTCAGCCACGACGCCACCTTAAAAGCCGCGTTCGCCATCATCGGGCAGACGCCCATGTCGCAGAGGGCAGGAGAAGTACACGCGCTCCACACTTTCGTGGCGCAGTCTGGGCTTTGTCCAGGGCGGAGTGGGCAGCGCGCGGAGGGGGAGGATGATTTCGCGCAGGCTCTCGCCCAGCTCCTGCCGCAGGACGCGATCTCGCAGGTGGAGTACCTGCTGTCGGATTCTCCGAGCGAGTACTTTTTCCGCCACCTGCCGAACTGCCGCGGCGTGGCGGAAGACCCCGTGCACTTACCGATGAGGATCGACGGGTGCACCCACGAGCGCAGGACGGCGCTGTCATGGCGAGTGCTGAAGCTGCACAAGAAGTTCCAGTGCCCCGCGCCGCCGGAGTTCGACATTTACCACGGTGAGCACAGGCGCATCCCCGAGTGGGACAATGTTCGGCCAGGCCGAACGTTCACCGATGCCCGGTGGGCGGCGTACCTCGAGAAGCCGTTCACCGGCGTGCGCGAATACGTCGGGGCCCTCCGGCGCATCGCGCTGATGTACCCGAGCACTTTGACCCGCAAGGATCTGAAGGGGGTGTCAATTCTGCAGCACCTTCAGCGCGCGGGCTCGCACTTCTACTACACGCAGAACGTGTCCGTGTTCAGGCGCCTGCACCCTGACGCGCTGAAGAAGACGATGCGCAACGAGGCCATCCATCGCCAGGTCAAGGACTGGGGGCGTTGCGTGTATCAGTGCCACCGGGAGCGCATCGTCCTCGGTGGCAAGATTTTCGGCATCTACAAGGCGCTCGCGCACTCTTGCCAGCAAGGCGCAGTGGTTCTTCGCGAGGGGTTAAGGATCTTCGAGTTTCCCACGCGGAGTTGGAGTAGATGGGGGAGTCGGAGGGTCGCGCCGCATCGCCGATGTACCGGCGACGCGGCGCAAACCTGAACCAGTTTTTCTGTGCCTCGGCGTCGGCGGCGCCTCGTCTATGCATCGGCGATGCGGTGCGTTCTTCCGACCCCCCCATGAGCTTCGACCCCATTCGGGAAACCCCCAGGATCGCGCTGCTCGCGGGCGCACTCTCCAAGGGAATGACGCCCGCGTTTGCGAGCGGCGCTCCGGTCGCCATCGGAGACCGCGCGCAGCTGCGCGCGCCCATAGTGGCCGCGTCCGACGAGGACGCCGCGCGCCGCGCGGCCCGCCGCGCATCCCAGCGGATGCGCGCCGCGGACCAGCGAGTCCTTGACGAGAGCTGCAAGTCCAAGCGGGCGCGTTGAGGCCTTGCCACGGCTGGCTGTCCTCGCCACGATGCAGGGAGGTGCCACGAAAGACGCAGTGCCGACAGGCGAGGTAGGTAGATGCGCGCACTTGTGAATTGTCCCCGCCGAAGTTCGGGGCACCTGAAGCGCGCCCGCCGCGCGTCCATCTCCTCTGCGGAGGGCCCAGCACTTTTGACGCCTGTTTGCTTCCCTGCACATGCAATCATCACCATCGCCATTCTCTCGGTGCGCCTCCTCTTTTCCCTCAAAGTCAGAATTCAGGAAGCCATGCGAATTCGAATATTTCCCCGTGTGAACTCGGAAGAGTCATTTAATACACATGGGAAAACTACAGCAATCGCAACCATCGGCGACCAGGTCAGAGCGGAAGCCGGCCCAAACGAAGGGTTTGTTCACATAAACCATGAGAAAACATTTGCTATTGCATACTCAGGCGGTTTCGCACGGGGAAACGTTTGGATTTTGAAAGTATCTGCGCCTTCAAGCCCACAGAGGCATCATGCAACCCTGTATATTAAAACATGTTGCGCTGCAGCGTGCATGCGCGCATACATGAACACTTGCTCCTGCCGCCCCCCTCTCCCTCTCTCTCCCCTCGCCTCTCCTCCCTTCTGCTGCTGCTGCTGCTGCTCCTCCCCCTCTCCGTCCCCCTGCTGATCGCTGCTTATCCCCCTCTCCCTCCCCCCGCTGCTCTTCGCCCCCTCTCCCTCCCCCTACTGCTCTTCTCCCCCTCTCCCTCCCCCTGCTGCTCTCCCCCCCCTCTCCCTCCCCAACTCCCTCCTTCCTGCTGCTGTTCATCCTCCCCCTCTCCCTCCACCTGCTGCTGCTGCTGTTGCTGCTCTTCCCCCAATCCCTTCCCCTCGGATGATGATAGCGATGCTGCTTACGATGCTGCTGATAATGCTCATGCTGATAATGATGGCGGCGACGATGCTAAAGATGACAATGATGAAACTGGTGGTGATGATGATGATGATGCCGATGATGATGCCGATGATGATGCCGATGATGCCGATGCTGATGATGGTGCTGATAATGATGATGACCACGACGACGACGGCGATGATGATGATGCTGATGATGATGTTGTTGTTGATGATGGTGACGACGATCGATAGTGATCATGCTGATAATGACGATGATGACGATGACGATGACGATGATGATGATGATGCTGATGATGATGATGACGACGACGACGACACCGACGACGACGATGATGATGATGATGATGGTGATGACGCCGTCGTGGCGGTGATGGACATACTTGCGGTGCCCACCATCATGATGATGCTGCATATCATGATTATCATGATGACGACGCCGGAGACGACGACGATACTGAATACGATGACGCGTATTGTTATGATGGGTATAATGCCGTTGATGTCAATTATGATGATGATGACGATCGATGGTGATGATACTGATGATGATGATGATTATGATGATGATGATGGTGATGACGCTGGATATGACGATCACGAACACGATGATGATCATGATGACGATAATGCTGATGATGATGATCGTGATGATAGTGATGCTGATGAGGGTAATGATGATAATAGTGATGACGATGATGCTGATGATGATGATGCTGATGATGACGACGACGACGACGATGACGATGATGATGATGATGATCATCATCATCATCAAGGCAAGGCAAGGGTCCGCCTGCCCGACCCGCCCGCAATGGTCCGCCGCCCGACCCGCCTATTAGTGTCCGCCCGCCCTGCCCGCGATGGTCTGCCGCCCGACCCGCCCATTAGGGTCCGCCCGCCCCGCCCGCCTCTTAGTGTGCGCCGCCCGACCCGCCCGTCTGGTTCAGCCGTTTGTTTTACTGTACCTCTCTTAACCCCCCCTCCCCCCCTCCAGCTAATCACGCTCGTCATCCGTCCTCCTCCACCCCTTGCCACTTCGCTCCTGCCTCCCTTACCCCATTCCGTGCCTCTTTGCTCTCTCCTGTCTTCCTTTCTCCCTCCTCTTCCTGTTTTATGAGCCTTGCCAACTGCGCGTGGCATGTAATGAAGATATACCCTCAAAGGGGGTACGACCAAAGACGAAGAGGGCGGGTATCGAGGATTTGTGATATATGCGTTTGGTGCCACGCACGCGTATAAGAGCGAACAGTCTTTAAATAAAGGTTGTCGTTGTTGTCGTTCTCGTTGTCGTCGTCGCTCCGCTACCCCCCCGCGATTTGCCCTCGACCCGCCCGCGACGCACCCGCGACCCACGTCACCCGCGACCCACCCGCGAGCTCGCCCGCCCCCTCACTGTTATCCGCAATTGCGGTGCGCCAGGTATGCATGTACTTGTGTGTATACTTTTACATGTGTATCCGGCTGTCGATGCATAAGCGTGTATATGCGTACGTATGTGTGTACATGTGGATGTGTGTATGGATCACTTGTAGCACGCATACCCATGTGCACGCATCGTTGCACGTGTGTGGTTGAATGTATGTCAAGACGCATGCCGGCCTTTCGATGCGTGATTATGTGTGCACGTGCACGTGTCAAGTAGAGGTCAGGCGTATGCGTGTGTCTATCCATGTGCAGACGTGTTTTCATACATTCATGCATGCATGCGTATGGGACCACTTATGTACACGTGTAAGCCCAAGTTGACATGCAAGCGTATCTCATATTAAGGGCATACATGCGAATACATGGATGAGCATGTGAGTATGTATGTGTAAAGGAATGCTCGTATGTATGCGGTTGGTTGCAACTGTATTGATTGTGTACTTGTACGTATATATATATATATGCATACTTACATGTGAATATTTACATATCTATATATATATATGCATATAAATATATGTGTATTAACACAACTGTATAAATATATATGTATATATGTGCAAATGCATATATGCATGTACACAGGATGCTATCTGTATGCCGGGCCGTGCATGCTCCTGCAGCATGCGTGCACGCATACATGAACATTTGTACAGTGCGTATGTATGATGTGTGAGCTCTTCGTCCAACGTTGAATGCTTGCATATAAGCTTCAAGTGCACATGCATGTCCGTACGCATGTACAAACGTTGTTTCTGACATGAACAAATGTATTGATATGTACGCGTGCGACTGTAACTGTATAGATTCACATACACATGCTTGTTTAATTGTGTACGCATTGTTTTGCGTTTCCAGATGCATGCGCAAATCTAGAAATGTGCCTTTTATACTTGAATATCTCTGTGCATACACAACCATATATGAATATATATATATACACACATGCACACATGCGTGTTTGCATATTTACTAGCGTGTGTGTATATATACATATCCGTATTAGCCTGTATACATATTGAATACTGTTGTATTGTATGCGCACGTATACACTGACACATACTAGACATAAGGGTGCAAACACTTATTTACTCATTGTGTACACATACACACAATCACTTACACATATTCATACGCATGTCTCTTCATTTATGTAAATACGAATGCATGCTCCTACACTGTCTACACGTACATAGTTTACATTATTGTTGTATGGCCACATGATAACATATACATAGTATACCAACATGTACGCACATGCATGTACACATAGTACATCCATACAAACACATTCAATTATACGCATAACCATATGCATGTTTTTACTCATGTGAATATATGAATACACATCTCTGTATCTCTCTATATTGGACACGTGTATATAATATATACACGCGTGTGTCTATGTAATTGTATTATATATATATGTGTGTATGCAAGCTTATTTATATGCACGCAAATGCATGCAATTGTATGTTGTGCTTACGAATACACACATTATGTCACACACACACACACCTCTATACTTGATACACAACAAATGCAAATTGTATGATTGTATACACCCACCGTCAAATGGTACCGAATCCAGCACCTTACCCTCCCCCCCCGCCCAACTGTTCCTGCCCTCTGCCGCATCTCTCGTACAGGCAACCCGCACAGTAAGGCTGGGCAACCTTCCCAAGGCTACCCTGGCATCCTTGCCCCTTCGGCCCATCCTCAGCGACCTTCGCTGGCCAACCAAGGCTCGAAAAGCTTCGAAATGGGCGTCCAAGGCCATTTGCGTCCTCATCGCGCATCCTTATGATACGGGCCGACTGTACCCCAGATTTGGTAATAAAAGGGCGGGGGCCTCAACCCTGCCCCCCAACGAGAAGTTTTAGACCCTCCCAGACCATCCATGAAAGGGCGGCCCTTTGCCCAGACCCCCCCGAACCCTCCAAGGCAGCTCAAATCAGACCCCCCCCCCCAAATGTGACCCCCCAGCCTTTATTATGGAATGCGGAGTATCCCTCCATCGTTCCTCTCCCGTCCATATCACCCTCGTTCCTCACCCTTGTCTCCAATCGCTTAGGCCCAGAGCATGCCGAGACTGTGGGGGGCCAGGCGGTGAACGTCGTTCGGAGCTTGGGTCAAGAAGGCTGGGTGGAGGCTGTTGCGGTGTGCCGCTCTCCGTACCCCGAAGAGCCCCCCTGTGGGTATTGTAAGCGATGCTATCATTTACGGTGCTGGCTCATGAAGCAGGCGATCCAAGACGTAATGCTCCGCCACGCGCTTGGTGTTCATTTTGTCTGGGGGAGGAGGAGGCGGAGGAAGAGGAGGAGGAGGAGGAGGAGGAGGAGGAGGAGGAGGAGGAGGGGAGGAGGAGGGGGGGAGGAGGAGGAGGAGGAGGAGGAGGAGAGGAGGAGGAGGAGGAGGAGGAGGAGGAGGAAGAGGAGGAGGAGGAGGAGGAGGAGGAGGAGGAGGAGGAGGAGGAGGAGGAGGAAGGGGAGGAGGGGAGGAGGAGGAGGAGGAGGAGGAGGAGGAGGAGGAAAAGAAGAAGGAGAGGGAGCAAATGAAGACGAGGAGAAGGCCTCTTAGGGGCCCCTTGGGGCCTGCTGAGGGCCTCCTGGCAGCACCTTGGAGGGCTTTGGGGGTCCTCTTCGGCGCCTCTTGTGCCGTCTTAGGGGGCTCTTGGCCCATCTGACCCTTCGGAGGTCGTCTTGCGGGCTTCTCTGGGCCGGCGGAGGCGGAGGAGGAGGAGGCGGAGGAGGAGGAGGAGGAGGAAGAGGAGGCCTCATCCTTCGGCGCGCTCGGCCTGCGCCGGCCGGGCGGTGCCGCTTCGGACGCGGCGCCGCCGGCGGAGCAGCCGCAGGTGGACGGGGCGCGACAGCGAGTACACCAGGCCGGCGGAGGAGTGCAAGAGGATCGAGTATCCCAGGGGCTGCCGCACTTCCGCCGTTCGCGAGACCAGAGCGCGGGGCGGCCGGCCCGGAGGACAGGTCGCGGGGGCCCGGGCCCCCGCGATCCCACTCGAGCTGCTCGCGAGCCGCGGGTATCTCGAGCTCCTCAGGTCTCGGCTTGGGCTGGCAAGGCGTATCGGACAGATTCCGCCTCCGTTTCTTCTTCCTCCTCATCCTCCTCCAGAATTGGGCATGAGCGGTGAGCACGTACCCTCCATCATCCTTCATCCTCCCTGCCCCTTGTCCACGCCTCTCCTCTCCACTTGGTTATTGCTGGGGCCAGGGGCCAGGTCTGGAGGCAACAACATTGGGACTCGAGATGCTGCCACGTCTTGTGTCGGGGCCGCCCCGCCGTACGGGTGTGTGTTGTTTCTAGTGCGTGTGTGTAGTCATCATGCCGTTGCAACGAGGGCTTCTCTCTTTCAAAGAGGCCGAAGGATCCGAAGCCAGACGGCGTCTACTCGTTTGAGCTGCTGGAGAATTTGATCAGGAGCGGGGTGAATCACGAGCACGACCAGCCTGCGCACCTCAAGGTGAAGCCAGAGAAGGCTGACGTGCCCTTGAAGGCTCGCGATCCTCTTTCAAACTCGCCGCTGTACGCCTGCTGAGCCGTGCCAGCCCAACGCCCTCAGCCGTAGACCAGCTCGCTGTGTTCTCCCTTGCCCTTCCTTGCCCAGGTCTTCCAGTGGGCGTCGCGTCATGGGGGGTGGGGGGAGATGCGCGGGGGGGAGCAGCACGAGGGCTGCAGAAGAGGGGCCCCGCGGGGCCCCAAAGGGGCCCTTCGGATCCGAAAGGGGGCCTTTGGGGTCCAGAAGGTGCACCTCTTTCTTCCCCCTCAGTTACCCCCCCCCCCCCCCGAGCGAAGTGAACCCTACCCTCCCCCTCGGAAATCGTGGGGGGCAGGGGGTTAGGGTTCGCATGTGGCCCCCCCCCCCCGTCAAGCGACGCTTACTTGTCTGGGCAGCAGCGCGCCTTCATGGCACATCTGTCGGGAGCGTGCTCGAGCTCCCGCGGGGCTTGGCGCGGCCCCTCTGCCCAGCCCTATCGGACCACAGGGACCTGGCGTTTTTTTGGGGAGAAAAAACACCTCGACCCTCCTCCTCCTCCGCCTCCTCCTCCTCTCTCCTCCTCCCTCCTCCTCCTCCTCTCCTCCTCCTCCTCCTCCTCCTCCTCCTCCTCCTCCTCCTCCTCCTCCTCCTCCTCCTCCTCCTCCTCCTCCTCCTCCTCCTCCTCCTCCCTCCTCCCTCCCCCCTCCTCCCCTCCTCCCTCCTCTCCTCCTCCCTCCTCCCTCCTCCCTCCTCCCTCCTCCCCTCCTGTCGGCATTCACGAAACGGCCCTGCCCTGTTCGATGCCCTCCCTCGGTGCGCTTGCTCGTGGCTCCGCTCGTCGGGGTGCCCACTCTGAGGGTGTTTTTTGTTGCCTGGCACGTTCTGCCGGCCCTGGGGTGCCCCCCCAGCGGTGCCCGGGGGGCGGCTCCATGGCCTTCCGCCCACTGTGCCGGCAGGCCCACGGCACGACTGCGCCTATAGAGCTCCCCTCCGCGCGCGCGGTCCCCGCGTGCGGTCCCGCGTGCGATTGAGGACCCCCTCCCCGAAAAGCTGGCCCAGCGCTTCTCAACCAACTTGCTGGAAAGCTGGCTCCGTTTCTCGAGGGGATTGATCGGCGTGGATCCTAGAAATGACTAACAGACGTTGGCCGCGCGCGCGGTTCCCAGGTACGGCCCCGCGTATGATTCAGATCAGGAGGGGAAAAACACACACACACAGAGACACAATTCATCGTCGATTCCCAACAACAGATGGGAAACTATGGGAATTGGGCAGGAAGACAAAAACCAACATAATATGGGAAAATATGGGGAATCTGTTTATTTGTGTGTATTTATTTGTGTGCCCCTGGGCCCCTTCATAAGAACCCCCCCGAAAAGCTGGCCCAGCGTTCCTTAACCAACTTGCTGGAAAGCTGGCTCCGTTTCTTAAAGGGGACTGATCGGCTTGGATTGGATCCTGGAAATGAATAACATATATGTCATTCATTTCGTTGGAGCCAGGAACGTATACGTTCCTGGCTCCAAAAGCTGGCCCAGCGTTTCCTGAAGAAACTCCTAAAAAGCTGGCCCAGCTTTCTTAACTGATACTTTTATGGATCATGCTTTTGACTGTACATGTCGTGGCGCCACCCTTGCAGAGCGGATTCCGTTCGGAAAACGATCGGCTGGGCCCGGAGTGTCCCGGAGACTTTCGTTCCGGATTTCGAGGTGAAGTTCGTGCGGATTTGTTGGCTGGCCACCATGCGCCGGTGCGCTGTTCATGGGAGCCAGCGAAATGCGTGCAATTAGAAATACATCCATATTCTGAACAAGGGAGAAAAAAGAGAGGGCCAACCATACAGCCGGGGCCCTGAAGAAGGAACCCTTTTGGTTGGGGAGGGCCTTCGCGTTCCTTAAGTGTTTCACAGCTTGCCTTAGGCTTTCCTTATGTTTTCGACAGGAATTCGAAGGTTAACTTATGGAAAAATGGGGCCTCGTTCCTTATTTAGGGCTCCTTAGGTCAAGGCCCCGACTGTATGCGGTTGTGGGTGGATCTTCTTCTGGGGCCCGCTGCAGTTGCCATGGGGGTGTCCGGGCGGTGCCCGGAGAGCTGCGCCTGCACCGCCGCGGGGTGGGTGTGCGCTCCGAGGGCCCCCGGCGTGCGCAGGCCGTGCAGCACCGAGCATTGCGACATGGCAACGGCGTGCGTCGCTGCCGCGGGCATGGCCCACTCAGCGCCGCTGCAGCTCGGCATCGCTTAACCAATCCCCATCCCCATCTCCATCCCTTCGAGACCCCCACCAAATTCCCACCCCAGTCGGGGATGCACCCCTCGAAACCCGAAGGGAACGGCCTAGATCCCCATCTAGGGGAGTAAATCGGCCAGTGGGGCCCAGGCCACGCCGCTGGGGATAGGGATCGGATAAGCGATGATCATCGGTGCCGAGACGATCTTGTAGAAGTTACGCCCGCTTTGGGAGGTAACACGCTCGCCCAGATATGGCGGCCGCATATCAACGCGGGCAGTTTGAGCCGAGCATAGTCGGCGAATGTGTCCCAACGTGGTCTGAAGTGCGGCGTGAGTTGACGAACATCAGGTTCATAGGGCTTGGGAGCATTTGGCATTCGTTGAACCTGCATGTGAGGCTTCTGCTTGAACCGCATTTGTTGATGGAGCCGGGTCTATGATTGGACCCCCCCAATGCAGGCTTTCTATTCAGGAGGCCTGCGCCATTCCGCCGACCCCCAGCAGAGGAGATGTGCGGGTTCCGATTCCGTGTGTGTGTGTGTGCTCTTTGCCGCTTTTCCTGTCGTTGGGGCCTCCTCCTCCTCCTCCTCCTCCTCCTCCTCCTCCTCCTCCTCCTCCTCCCCCTCCTCCTCCTCCTCCTCCTCCTCCTCCTCGAAGGCACTCTTGGCCGTCTTTGGGGCCAGTTCGGCCGTCTCAGGGCCTCCTGTGCGCCGCCTCAGGGTCCTCTTGGGGCCCCTTCGGCCGTCTTAGCCTGCCTGGGGGGGGGGCTTCACCCGTGGCACCACGCGCACGTCAAGCGCCGCCCTGGACGGCAGCGAAAACGTTGGCAAGACTCCTGAGTTGAGTGCACGAGTGAGCGGCGCGCACGGCCCGGAGTCATGCTGGGAAGACTCGTCTGCCCTACGGGCCTTCTCTCTCTCTCTCTCTCTCTTCTCGGTCCGTCTCGGACTCTCCAAGACCTGGCAGGGAGTCCCCTTGGAGGACCATCTCGGGTGCTCTGGAGGCCCCTCTAGCGTGTCGGACCGCCTTTCTGAGCTATCGTGGGCAGCAGGTTTAGCATCCTGGAGGCCACGGAGGGTGGCTTTGCAAGGGCCTCGGATGTGCGTTGGTCAGCTCGTACGAGCCCCACCCTTACGGCAGAAGAGGTGACGGGAAGGGGGACAAGCAAAGGCAGGTCTCGATCCGTCCGGCAAGAAAGAAAATACGGCCAAGGTAACAGGGACCAGTTTCCAAACATTCGGTGATGTAGTGTTTAGTGCCAGGTCGGTTTTGTGAGGAGACGTTCGCGACAACTCTGCCTCTCCATCTTTTGCGCAGGAGTCCTGTCTGCTCACTTGTCTTGATGTTACCCAGCTGTGAGCCCTGATAATCAAAGTCCGCCATAGTTTGTTGTGTGCTAGTCCGTGCGTTGGACGTCCTCGGGCGTTGTGTAAATGGTTTTTCCCATGGTTTATGCTGTTATTTGTTGATCACTTGATTCATGCGATCTGCGAAGCCGCTCTCGCCCGCGTTGTGCCCATTGGACTTCACCAGGTAGGCTGGCTCAAGGAAGGCCGACTCGACCGAGAGTTCCTCTGTTTTCTCGACGAGGTGCCGATGCGAGCCCCCTTGATCTTGCAGCCTTGACTACTCGTGGAATGCAGATGCGCTGGTCATCAAACAATCATATCTTCTCTCTGGCCCAGGGCTTCTTTAGCTGATTCCTGGAAGGCTCAGTTTCTAAAGCGCCTGCTTATACACTGGGTCTGCATGCGCAAAGCTTGCCAGCGTTTGCGCAAGATTGGGCCAGTAAGCTGCTGTTGGCTGCAGGCGAATGTTTCTCCTGATCGTAGCCTCACCGATCGATCTTGGAGTGCGCTCCTTGGGCCATGCCCTGCAGGCTGAGTTTCGAGCGTCCCTGCTGCTTCGAAGCGACCCAGGGGTAGTTGCCGCTATGTCTGCAGTGGCCGCCGTCAACAACATTTGGCCCGCCACCGCTCTGAACCTCGGGCCATGAGGTCACGTGGCCCACGGAGATCGGAGGACCAGCTTCAGTTTGACGGACATCGCGTGGCGAATTGAGAGCTGTCCAGCTGCTTGCGCCGCCAGGCCATCCAAATTTCAAGATGGTTCGGTCCGCAAGCAACCCTCGGCGTTCTTCAGTGCACGAGCAGAAGCAGCTGCAGCATAGAATCAGAGTGTGTATAGCTACTGCTGGTCATGTCGTATCATCCACGGTGGCAGTCCTGCTGTGTCATCGTCTCGATTCTGTCTTCCACTCTCCTTGCTGTCTGGAAGGTCTCCCTGGAGAAGTACGCGGGCCCCGAGGGCAGATTCTGCCCTGCCAAAGTCTACGAGTACGTGCCAGATGAGTCCGGAACGGGGAGGGTTCGGTAGCAACTCGTGGGAGCCTGGTATACCCTCGCAATGTCATCTTCAGCGTCGACCAGCATCGATTAGCGTCCGGTAATCGACTGTATAGCGCCGATTTAGCATATATTAGCGTCGGTTAGCATCGATTTTGAGTCGATTAGAGTCGGCAAGCCTCGATTTGCGCAAGAGCCAAAAGAATCGGTATGGGAGGCTCCAAAATGTTGCCACCGAAGGGACGGCGCGCAAACCCTGGCACGGAGGTGCCCAACTCTGCTGGCGCGGGTATGCCTCAGGCCCCTTAGCTGGCGGGGGCCACCCAGGAGACCCCAGAGAGTGGTGATAGAGGCAATGCCACCAATAAGAGAGCGCTTTTTATTCCCAGTCGATAGCGGGTGGTACCCAGGGGGGTGGAGGGTGGCGAGGGGCCAGTAATGGCACGTTTCGCGTTGGCCCTGTCTACAAATGATTTAGGAATAGCCAACATCGACTCGGAGCCAAGCGCGAATCATTTCCTTACTTGAGGGGGCGAAGCGGGGCGGCTGGGGCCGGTTAGGGGCCGGCATTGCGAAACAAAAAAACATGTTCATGGTGACAGAGGCCTTGCCACCAATAAGGATTTGCCCTCCAAGTAGATGCCCCCTGGATTTGACCTGTTCGCATTTCTGGGGGCATGTCAACATGTTGGCTGGCTCGACGAGGCGACCCTCACCTTCTGATGTAAGTCATGTTTGACAGCGTGAGCCCCGAACTGTGGGCTATCACACTCTGCATGTGCAACGTATGGGGTGCAATCTTTCGGATGCCATGGTACGGTAGATTTATCTATCTGCGGGGTGCGACCCAGGTGGCAGACCATAACCCGTGCAGCCAACCTGGTGCAGTATATGTGAACATGGTGTGTGAGACAAGTGTCAAGGACTTGAAGCTGTGAGCTCCAATGGTGATCGTTTTTTTATTCATTGTTTTGCCGATCGGCGCGGGCCCTCGCACGGCCCCCCCCCCCTCCCTGGAGTAGATATTGGCTGTTTTGGGCGCCTGTTTCGAGAAGGGGGAGTCTCCCCCCCATGGGACGCACTGTTGTAAACAGTCGCACTAAGCAGAGGTCTGGAGCCAGACCCCCCCACCCTCCCACCCCCCCCTTCCGCCCTATGTCGAGACGCCGGGTACAAAAACGTTCACAATGCTCGTCATCAACTCCAGTGCGCGAGCAACTGTCCCAACCCCACCCGTCCACCAGCAGCAGGTTGGCGAGGCTCAGCTGGCGCAGTGGCGCGAGAGCCCTCATCACGCAGATTCATTGCTCGGGCGGGCGAGCGCTGATGATGATGACCGCTGTGCTGACGACAATGCGACGACAACGACGACGACGACAACGACGACGATGACGATGCTGATTATGATGATGATTATCATGATGCTGATGCTGATGATGATGATGATGATGATGATGATGGTGCTGATGGTGATGATGATGATGAGATGCTGATGCTGATGATGATGATGATGATGAGGAGGATGCTGACGACGGGGGGGATGATGACGACGACGGTGCAGGTGATGATCATGGCGGTGGCAATGATGACGCTGGAGATTATGATGATGATGATGATGATGATGATGATGATGCTGCTCATGATGATGATGATGATGATGATGATGATGATGATGATGATGATGATGATGATGATGATGATGATGATAAGATGGTGATGATGATGATGATGATGATGATGATGATGATGGTGATGATGATCATGATGATAGCGGTGGGGTTGATGAGAACGTGCGCGCGTGGTCTTTGTTATTAATATTGACGGACTCGATTCGGAAAACCAGTGGGCGAAAACCCGGAAAGCGCCAGCCAGCGCACGAGGCGGCCACGATGCGCCCACGGGCGGCCACCATGCGAAAAACCGGAGGTGTTTGTCATCAGCGCAATGCCAGTGTAAACCACAACTCCCGTGTGCACCGCAGCTGCAGCTTCAACGCCGTCTGTGTGTACCACACCGCCTGTACACCACAATGCTTGTACAGCCTAGGGCCCTGACGGGGTCAATCGCTATGAAATAACGATGGGCCTAGACGTATCACACATGACATGTAAATTAGTTGACCACTTTGTTGTGTTGCTGGTCCCGGGTATGTGCCCCCCCCCTTATGTTCGGCCCATAGCGTAGGTTTGCCCTACACTCATTGTGCACTCCATAAGAGCCTTGCACAATACAGCGCTCGTGTATACCATAATGCCATAGTGCACTCGTGTACAACACTGCCCGTGTGCAAATGCACACCACAATGCGTGTGTACACCACACTGCCTGTGTGCGCCACAGCTGCTGTTGCAACCACAGGTCCACAGTGCCTGTACTTCGATGCCGCGTGCGCCATAGCGTCTGTGCGGGTACCTCACTGGCCTCTGAGCGCCAAGCGCCTCAACATGCCACAAACACATGCCTGCGCACAGTGCAAGCCCGCTGCTTGTGAGTACTGCGGGCAATATAGTTGCGCTTGGCCAAGTAGGCTGCTGCAGCGGTGGTGGGTCGGGCAACAGGTTTTATGGTATCTACTGGGTGAAGGGGGTGGGTAGGAGGCCCCACAACGCTTGACGTGGCCGCTCCTATAAGCTACATCTCCGCTGCTCCGCCCAGTTTGCAATCACCATGCAACGGGTTTGACAGTTCTTCCCCCTGCTGAGACCGAAGAGGTACCAACGTTTGCTTCGGTGCACATGTGCGCACACGAGGCGCTATCCCGTTGGAGGCGGGTTGTCTTTCCAGTCCCCATCCACGCATACTTTGTGCGTCGATAGTTTGGTCATGTCTTTTACTGGTTGGTCTGAATGGCATATTGCTTCATGTCTGTAGTGCTCGTTTGGAAGTGCCGGCTCCCCGATGGTAAGTATCGAAACGTTAAGTTATGCCTCGCGCTTGTTTCTCTCGGCGACGGATCCACACATTATGCGTGTTGTACTTGACCCACGTAGTCGTTCAGTATCTCTCCATCCGCTGGGGCTCTCGTTCTGCTGGTGGTGCACCGGTAACAATCAACGCGGGAGGAGACGGCATGAAGCTGCAGATCAATGCGCAGAATTGCGTGCATTGCAAGTGCTGTTCGATCAAGACGCCTCAGGCCCCTTTGGCGTTTATCCGCTGTGCACTGTCCGCGAACATTGTGTGTATGATTCCTCCCCCAAGTAGGGCCAATTTCTGGTTGGTGCTTAATGTAAGGGGCTTCGAGTACCCCCACCAGCCCATCCAGAAACGAGCGGGAGAGTAGACTGGACCTTGGAAGCGTGGGACAGGGTGGGATTTCGTAATGACACAAGCAGACAAGAGAGGGGTGGGTGGGACGACAGCCGCTGTATCATGTTCATGCTCTATGCTTCGCGTAGAAATTGTCCAGTTTCTTGTAGGGCTGACACGGAGGCATCTTTTGATACAGGTCGAGTCACGACCAAAGGCGCCCTCGAGTCTGATAGCCGTTCTCGAAACGCTAAGCTCGAACAGGACCGATCACATGCCGTTGTGAAAGTGGCGAATGGCCAGTAGAAGGAAGAAGGGGCACGGAGAAGAGAAGGTAAGCATGATCAGGAGAAGGAGGAGGGCCAGTGTAAATTTATGACGCATCCACGAGACTGCAATACACAATCCTTTCAAGTTGCCTTGTTCATGGGCCCCTCTCATAATTTAGGTGCACTGCTGGAAGTGCCCCGTTGGAAGACAACCGTCGAAGATTCTCCAATCGTGCCAGAACGCTACTCCTTCGACAACAACGACGGGAATCAAGCGTACTTTTCCGTCCTGCCGATACCGCGTCGTGCCAGATGCTGATCCTCGGGAGTTCAACGCAGCGAATCAACGTGACTTCTGCGCCTTGACAGCTCGAACGCAATTCCCGGGACGTCAACCATGATAATCCGTCTAATTGTCCAACGTTTTGAAGACGACGGTGCGCGGAGCTAAGGCGAAAGCCACACACATGCGTGCATACATACACGTGCACATACACACACTTATATACACATACACACTTTGAAAACGAATGTGCGAGACGCTCAGGCGAGAACAGCATTTTGAACATGTCTCGCCCTCCATACGTGATGTCCTTGCATATTGTTTGTTTTAGGAACATAACTGGTCAGGAAGTCTGAGGCGAAACGCCCAGCCCGACCTACCGACACGTTTCGGGGTGCGACAGGGAGGAGCTAGTTAGAATGGCAGAATGGCGGAATAGCAGCAGCAGCAGGAGGAGGAGGAGGACGACAATACACACAGGACCATGCAGTGACGTAAGACAAGACAAGACACACAAGCCCTCCATCCGCGAAGCTCCCGCACATTTTGAAGACGAGAGTGCGCGGCGCTGAGGCCAGAACCACATTTTGAACACGCCATGCTTTCGACACGATTTCCATCAGTGGAACTTTTGGGAACATTGGAGACGAATGAATGCGCGCGGCGCCAGGGCGAGAACCACATTTTGAAAAGGAGAACTCAGATGTGCGTGAACCTGGTGCAAACGTTTAAGACGAATCCGCGCGGCGCTAAGGCGAGAACGACGTTTTGAAAAGGAACTTAACTGTCCGTGAAACAGTTGCGAAGTATGAAGCCGAATGTGCGCGGCGCTCGGGAGAGAACCATATTATAAAAAGCGGCACGCCCTCCATCCGAGAAGCTCTTGAACATTCT
>CAUYUJ010004603.1:355483-410483 GCA_963575745.1 Prorocentrum cordatum | reverse complement strand
CCCCACAACCTGTTCTGATCACGGAAGGGTCTGGGGGCGGGGCCAAAGCAAGCAAACTGTTTGACACCGCAAATAACAAAACAACAGCACAACACGCAAACTGTTTGACACCGAAAACAAGCGAACAGCAAAACAACATGTGCGCGAGTCTGGGGGTGATCCCACCTCTGGCGCCGACCCCTTGGGGTGCTGATGCCAGCGGCTCGCTCGAGGCATCCCACACACTCTGCGCTGATTGCAGAAGCGCCTGGAGGGCCAAGCCAGCACACCGCATGAGATACCCCCACAACTTGGATGTGAATATTGGGTTGACCCCACTCCTGGCGCCACCTCGTTGGGCTTCTGAAACCAGCGTCTCGCTCGAGAGTGCACGCCTGAGCGAGTTTCAGGGTGAATAGGCCTGTGTGTGAGTAGTGCAAGTGAGTCCTGGTGTGTGTAAGTCCAGGCGCGAGTGGGTCTGGATGTGAGTGGATCTCAGTGCTAGCGAGTGTGAGCGCGAGTGAGTCTGAGTGTGAGCGAGTCTTGGTATGAGTGAGTCTGGGTATTAGTGAGTTTGAGTATGAGGGTCTGAGTGTGACGTGTCAGTCTGAATGGGAGTGAGTTTGGGTGCGAGTGGTTGGGATTGGAGGGCCTCTTCGGGCCATCCCTGGGGCCCGCGTGGGGACGAGGGAAGGAGGAGGAGGAGGAGGAGGAGGAGGAACACGACGACGACGGTGACGACGACGAAGACGACGACCACGACGACGACGACGAGGGAGCAGAAACGGAAAACGACGAGGACAAGGGCGAGGACAAGGAGGAGGAGGAGGAGGCGGAGGAGGAGGAGGAGGACAACGAGGACGAGAAAAGAGCCCTCTAGATCGCCTCTTGGAGCCCTCGTGGGACTTCTCCTGGGGCTCTTTTGGAGGATCTTGGGATCCTCGCGGGGCCCTCTTGGCGCCCTCCTGGGCGTCCCGTGGGAGCCTTGGAGGGCCTCTTGGGGCCGCTGCAGAGGCCATCGATAAAAAAGGGAATCCTAAACGTGTCTCCCCCCCCTGGGGGCCATCATACCCGCATCCTGGGGCGCTCTTGGGGCCTCCTTGGGGCGCTCGTGGGCGCTCTTGGTGCCGTCTGGGGGTCCCCTTGGGCCCCTCTTGAGCCTCTCTTGGCCCATCTTGCGGCCTCAAGAGCGCATCGGACGCGAAAAGGCGAGAAGACACAACTCATTGATTTTCCATAGGTTTTGAAACATGTTGGCCTCTGGGGAGGGTCCTGAGGGGGCTCCGAGAGCACTTGGAATCGTCTTGTGGCCATCGTCGGGCCGTCTGGAGCTATGCTGGAAGCTATCTTGAACCATCGTCGGCTATCTTGAGCAATCTTGGAGACCATTTTGGAGCGTCGGGGGCCCTCTTGGAGCCATCCTGGACCATCTTGGACGCCCTGACACTCCGCGCTGCGTGTGCCCTTTCCCCGACGATCCTTTCCCGAAAACGCGCTCCCTCAGAAAGTCGCCAGAGGCAGGGGAGGAGGACGGGGAGGGGAGGGGAGGGGAGCTGGAGCGAGAAGGAGGGGGAGAGGGAGGGGAGGCGACGGGGAAGCGGAAGGGAGCAGGAGGAGGGAGGAGGAGGAGGAGAGGAGGAGGAGGAGGAGGAGGAAGGAGGAGGAGGAGGAGGATGGAGGAGGATGGAGGGGCAGGAGCAGCATTCAGGAGGAACAGGATCGGCAACGGACGGGGGTGGGCTGGGGGAGGGGAAGGGGGGATCGGCGGCGAGAGAGGGGGGGAAGTGAAAAGGAGAAAGCCTTCTCAGAAGGCTGGGAAGTCCCCCAGCCTTCTGAGAAGTTTTCTACGCCTTCCCCGAAGACGCAACAATCTTCTCAGAAGGCGCGAGGACTTCCGTGAAGTCCCCCGCCTTCTGAGAGGGCCTTCTTCTTCTCACTTCCTTCCCTCGCTCGCCGCCGAGAGGAGGATCATGATCAGCTGCAGGAAAAGCAGGAGGAGAAGGAGGAGGAGGAGGAGGAGGAGGAGGAGTACGATCTAGAGAGGTGCACCAGAGGAGCCCCTAGCCACCGCAGCGCATGAAGGAGGGCTGCAGCTCAGCATGACGGAAACAGGTCCTGGATGAAAGAGGCTCTGTGAGTGTTTCGACGTTCTCCGGCCCTTGGGGGCCTTCACGGGCCCTGGGACCGTCACGGGATGGCTCAGGATGAAGAGCGGTTCCCGGGGCAAGCCCCGGCGTCTACGGTCCAGAGTCTTTGCGCAGCGTGTCGCGCCCCCGGTCGTGGCCCACCTCGCTTCGGCGCGACGCGCTGTCCACGTCCCCGTCCCCAGGCGGCCACGTCCCGAGCCTTCCCAGGCCTCCCGCCCCGCGGAGCGGAGCGACACGCCATACGCTTGCAGTGCACAGCGTGTCGCCTTGGCCGCCGCCGCGACACGCTAAGCAGAAGTTCTCCTTCTCCTCCTCTTCCTCCTCCTGCTCCTCCTCCCCCCCTTATTCTCTTCCCCCTCCTCATCCTCCGCCTCATCCTCCTCCCCCGCCTCCTCTTTCCCCTCTTTCGCGTTTTTTTTTTTGTTGTTGTTCTCTCTCTCTCTCTCTCTCTCTCTTTCTCTCCTCCTCCTCCTACTACTATCCTCCTCCTCCTCCTCCTTCCTCCCCTCCTCCTCCTCCTCCTCCTCCTCCTCCTCCTCCTCCTCCTCCTCCTCCTCCTCCTCCTCCTCCTCCTCCTCCTCCTCCTCCTCCTCCTCCCCCTCCCCCTCCTCCCCCGGCCGCAGGAGGCTTCCTCAGGCCTCCGCGCCTCGGCCCCCCGGCAGGAGTTCATCAAGTGGACGGTGCCCGAGGGCAGCGGGGGGCCCCAGTACGCGGCCATGTGAGCGCTCGCCGCCCCTGGGCGCCGCCGGCGGCCGAGTGGGCAAGCCCCGGCGTCCGGCCGCCGGCTGGGCCTCTCCGGAGTTGTGGCTCGAGCACTCGAGCGCCGAGCCGGGCGGGAACCCGGCCCGAGAACACCCGCGCACAGGCGGGGTCGAGATGCGTGGTTGAGCCTTTTGTCGACGGCGCCGCACTTTTCTGACGGCGTCGGGCGTCTGGGAAAGTCCCTCCGACTCTTTTAGGAGTGCTGGGGCCTGTTGCACAGTTGAGCCTGGCCTTCCACAGCGCAGATTGTTTCACGAGGGGTGCCCTTGTTTGCCTGCGCTGGGGAGGGCGGCTTGTGGGAGCGGAGAGGCACAGCGAGAAATGGACAGAGAGAATTGTGCGCGTTGGCTCAGCAAGAGAGGCGGCGGCACCTGCTGGGTGACGGACGAGCTGTTAGAATTGCGTTTCAGAGCGAGGGCAAGCATGAGTGTTTATGGCCACGGCTGCAACAGCTGGTGCGCTTCGTCAAAGGCGCTGGCACTCCGACGCTGGGCAGCTTCGGCTGTAGCCTGGCAGGACCACGTCGGGCTTCGACGACGAAGACAGCTCTTGCGGGCTTGACCCTGCCAAACTTGGGTGCCAGGACGGGGGAGGGGGGCAAGTGGGTCCCCGAGCCCTCGCATGGGCCAGTGGTGAACTCCTTTGGTGAACCTCTCTGGAGGACTTCCTCCGCCACCTCACGGAGGGGGAGGGAGGAGGGGGAGGATGATGAGGAGGGGGAGGGGGAGGAGGAGAGGAGGAGGAGGAGGAGGAGGAGGAGGAGGGGGAGGAGGAGGAGGACCCTCCTCGTCGTCCTCCTCTTCCTCCAGCCGGTGTTGCTCCTCGCCCGCCTCCTCCTCGTCATCTTCCTGTGGCCATTCTCGTCCTCCTCGTCCTTTCTATTTTTTTTTTTTTTTTTTTTTTTTCTCTCTCTCTCTCTCTCTCTCTCTCTCTCGAGAGAGAGAGAGAGAACTTGGCGAGGAGGGCCTCACCGCGGGCCTGCGCGCATGGGGCTCCAGCTCCTCGTTGCTCACGCCTCGCGTGCTTCTCGCCTGGCGCGCTGCTTTCGCCCCCCCCCCACCCCCCCCCACCCCCACCCACTGGGCGCGGCCGCCCGCGGTCCGCGGGCACCGACCACACATTTGGTGACGTCGGTGCAGCGTCGGCCGCGGCGCAGACATCCTCCAGGAGCTCGGTCCAGGCGCCACGGTCGGGAACTTTTGGATGGCGTGTCGCTCCGCCGGCTCTGGCCCGCCACGCTGCGGCGCGACACACGATCCGCTTCCCGGCCGATCGCCAACGTTCCCAGCCGTGCTCGCAAGGCATAATTCGCGTGTCGCCGGGGCCGCCGCCGCGACACGCCTAGTAGAAGTCGAAAGGCATCCGTAGCCTGGCTCACGGGTGTTTAACCGCAATTGCGACCCAGGACGGGAAGGCAGAGGCCGAACTGGCAACCCTTCGCCAGAACGTGTAATCCAGCATGAAGGACATTCTCTCCCGAACTCAGTCGGACATCAGAGGAAGCACGGGCTTGGCAAGTTCTGAACAGTTTGATCCGCGGTCCAGTTGGAAGTGTTCGAATGCATGGGGATCTTCAGCGGCCGCAGAGCGCCCCCGATAGGAAAGCAGAGGAGGAGGAGGAGGAGGAGGAGGAGGAGGAGGAGGAGGAGGAGGAGGAAGAGGAGAGGATCTCAGCCGCCCGTGTCGTCTCGTGATCCTGGGCTTCCCTAGAAAGTTGGTGGTAAGCGCTCTTCGGCGACGTTTTGCTGCGATCATGGACTCCTTGTGAATCCGATGGTCCTCGCAGGGATTTGTCCGATTTTGAGGATCATGCTGGCTGTTCGGTGTTCGTTTCGAAAGCTCAGACGTTCCAGGACTGTCCAGTGTCCAGCCCCGCAGACCCAGACCAGGGCATGCCCTTGATATTGCAGTGCGACGTGCGTCCGAAGGATCGTGGGCTCTCCTACTTGGACGGAAAGACGCGCGGTCTATTGCGGGACTTCTTGGCTTCCAATGAGTGGCATATGTGGCCATCAGCTCGGCTGTAGGAGGTGGGGCCCGAAACATGTTTCGACGAAACATGTTTCGGGCCCCACCTCCTGAACGAAATTCGTTCAGTTGACGTCACAATCACCTTCCTGAAGATCCGTGTTGAGTGCTTCGACTGTCCCGCGAGGATCAGTAATTTGCAGACGGCTGTCTTTTCTGCATTGAGGAGCAGATTTGGGGTCCCGTTGGATTTTTTGCGCGCAGGTCGGCCCTATCCACGATGAGCTGTGCAATCAGCCTGACGGGGTGTGTAGACCTCACGAGTGAGCCAAGATGCGTCTCGTCAACTATTGGTGGGTGGGATAGGATTGGGCCTGGGGCGCGTTTGGCGTCTTCTGTGCACGGTTGTTCTGAGCTCTACATAAACAGTTTTCTTCACCTGCCTCTGAGAGTATGATTCGTCGTCTGGTTCAATATGTAGCGTTCTTGTCACATTCTACAACATCGCAGAATTCTCGTCCTTACGTATCCCTGGCTCCCTCGGTGTATGGAGCTGGAGTACTTGCCACGTTCGCTTCGACGGGAGCACGCGTGCGGCGAACCGGCCATGGGTTTTTGAGAAAAAAGGGTCAGCACATCGTCCTGAAGCATGACATCATGGTGCCCGAAGAATTGCGAGCACAGTCGGCTCCTCGCTCCTTTTTGCAGATGACGGCGGTGTCATGACAATCCTGCGCTTGGGTATTCTGGCGACCCTTTCCATCGCAGCCAGAGTTTCTCTTTTGAGCGATCGCATCCTCATGTCTTCGTTCGCGTTCGGGGGGGACGGTTCGTGTTGGTCGGTGGTGCATCGCGGACATGCGCCTGTAACGAGTGATGGAATCTTAGCGCGCCGCGGAGCCCTCTCTCGCCATATTGACGGCATGCCGCCGCCAATCCAAATTCTTGTTTCGGCCATCCGACACATTGAGCTGTATGCCAAATTTTGAGGGGCGTTTTCGTTTTTATGGGAGGTGGCAGTCTGGGGACCGATTCACAGTGATGAGTTGAACTCTCGGGCTCGAATCTGGCCACAGCTCTATCAGGACGCCCCGGCTCGCCTTTTGCGGACTCGGCTGTTTTCTCGAATGGCTTGTGGTCACTGTGAGAGGACGCGGTCATTCTCGGTTCGGCCTTGGGCTTCTGAATTTGCCCCGTCTTTCCGGCTGACCACCTTTCTGTTTCTGTCACTCTTTCTGCCAGTCAAGGTTTCGGATTGCCCATCAGCAGACTCCTCCATGTGTTGCAGTGGCTCCCTAGTACCTGGGGGAGGACCCAGCAGCCATTCGCAGGTGTCCTCGATCGCTGACAGCCATGGACCATGGAGATAGATACGGTGAGGGGCGTTTTCTTTCAGGAACAGCGCTGAGGGCGCCAGACGAAGACGCGCTCTCGGCCCCGTCGGTTGCCCAGAAAAAAAAGCATGCACTGGGCGCTCACGGCAACGCATGGATGGCGGTCTCGGCAGGCGTCCGCGTTGCAGCGCGCGCTTCAGAGCCACGGCTGCTTGCGCGCGCGCCCCAACGGGCGCGGCGGCGAGCGCGCAAAGTACGAGGGCTTGCGCGAGCGCGCAACGGCGCTCCAGGAACGCGCTGCTAGATCAACAGGAAGGGCTTTTGAAAGAGATGTAAGGTGGATGAGGAGGCGGAGACTCGGCTGCAGAAGCGGTTCCGGCGGGGTCGGTTTGAGGCTCCACTCGACGCGAGCGGGGCCCCTGCTACGACAGTTCAAGACTCGCGCTTGGCCCTCTGGCGCCACTGCTCCCGTGCGGCTTGCCGCGGCAGAGCTGCCGTGGGAGCTCCGGGGCATCTGGCGCCGCGCGAGGGGAACTTTTCCTGCGCGCGCGCCGGCCTCGCCCCTGACGGCGGAGTGATTCCGCGGCGGCCGACGCGCCCTGCAGGGAGGTCTATCTGGGGCCCCGCGGGCCCCGCGGGCACGCCGTCTCGACGACGCGCGCGAGAGGGGTCGCGCGCCCCCCTCCGCCCCCAGCGGCAGGGGCCCGACTGGCCCGCGTGCCCCGTGGTAGCGGGCGCGGGCGGCGAAGTCGCGTCGGGCCGCTCCGCCGCGCCGCTGGCTCAGCGCGCCCCTGCCATTGCGATCGAGGTTCAGCGTGGAGATAATTCCAGACCGGCCTCTCGGGGCCCTCGCCGGGCCCCGGGGCCGTCAAACAACACTTGGGATGAAAAACCGGCCCCGGCGAAGTGGTCGGGAGGTCGGGGGCCCGTGTCTCGAACGAATCGAGACGTCGGATGTCTGGGGTCGGGTGGCGGGTTCTCCTGGGCAGAGCAGTAGAGGCTAAATGGGTGGGCCTTCTCTAACTTCTCGCTGGGGACGTAGCGAGCGGTTGTCTGCTCGCATGCATTCGCGCCGCGTGCCCTGGCGCCGTTATCGAATGGGCGCCGCGCGCGTTGGCGCGAAGGGGGGGGGGGGGCGCGCTCTGATGCCGCCGGCTTCCTTGAAGCGCTGCGCCGTAACCGCGAAACTGCGATCGCGTCGGGCGATCTCAGATACTTGCCGTGGCCGCAGACAGGGAGTTCGCCGGGGGGGGGGCTGCCGCTGCGAGTCTCTTTGCCCACGGGCTAAACCCCTCCGCGGAATGGTTTGCTCTCGCTTGCGCCCGTCGTCGTCTGCAGGGGCGCGCTGATGGGGTGCTGCATGGTTTGACAGATGTAGCCATTGGGCTGGCCCCTTCAGAACCCGTGCTTCTTGGGCCTGCGATCGGAGCGACCATCTGGGCGGGCGCCAGCGAGTGCAGGTGGGCAGCTCATGCCGCGGCTGACGGGCCTGCCCCTCTCGCGGGGGCCGGGCGCCCCAGCCTGGCGCCGAGCCATTCCCGGATGTGGGCCGCGGCTCCGGCGCCGCAGCCGCCGCGCGCGCGCGGCGCGCGAGCCCCCCCCCCCCCCCTTGGGGCGGGCGGGGCGCGCGCGGCGCCTTGGGCCCAGCGCTCGAGCCCCCGCGCAAGCATCTGTCTCGCTCGAGCCAACTCGCCCCCCTCGGAGCAGCCGCGCCCTCCAGCCCGCCCCGCCCGCCGAGCGAGCCCCGGGGGCCGGCGCGCAGAGCGCGCCCGCCTCTGACTCAGAACAGGAAGAACAAAAAACACACACATGATCACAAAGGGTCTGATTGGTTTGACGCCGGAAGGGGCGTCGTCGAGGGGGTGCCTGGCACGGGTGCGGGGATCGGGGTGGCGTCGGCGTTTGGAGCTGGCGGTCTGCGCGGCAAGTGCGTTTAGCTGGCCGCACTTGTGGGTCGCGTGGCGGGTGGAATGGCCGCTCGCCAGCATGTGGCAGCCCTCTGCCCGCGTGCCAGAACATATCGTCGCGCGCTCGCAACGGGGCGCGGGAGCAGGGGTTTGGGAACGGAGCGCGAATCTCCTTCCCCGGAAAATTACCCTGCGACGCACCCAACCCACGTGCATCAAGTGGCAGGAGGAGTAGGCCAACATTAGCAGGAACAACGACAATGTAGGCGATGTGAATTGCTGTGCAAACTACATGGGATGCGCACGCATTGCACGGCTCACAGGACGACGATCGAAAGAACGAGGATTAAAGCCCCAGGCTCGCGTATGACGTCACTCCGCTGGGCCACCCAGTAGCCCTCGAAAGTGGTGACAGTTTCGCAGATCGCAGCCCCCCAAGGACGGCGAGGTCTAATCTGAATCCGAATATGTCCCCACTCCGCTGGGCCCTCCAGCAGCCCTCGAAAGTGGCGACAGTTTCGCAGATCGCAGCCCTTCGGGGATGGCGAAGTCGAGCCTGGGTCTGCGTAGGACCCACTCCGCTGGCCCCCCAGCAGCCCTCGAAAGTGGCGACGGTTTCGCAAATCGCAGTCCCCCAGGAATGGCGAGGTCGAATCTGAGTACCCCACTCCGCTGCCTCCCCCAGCAGCCCTCGAAACTGGTGGAATTTCGCAAATCGCAGCCCCCCCCCAGCGATGGCGAGGTCTAATCTGAGTCCCCGTGGGGGCTCACTCCGCTGGTCACCCCAGCAGCCCTCGGAAGTGGCGACAATTTCGCAGATCGCAGCCCCCCAGAGATGGCGAGGTCTAATCTGAGTCCCCGTGGGGCCTCACTCCGCTGGGCCCCCCAGCAGGCCTTGAAAGTGGCGACGGTTTCACATCGCAGATCGCAGCCCCCCAGGGATGGCAATATTTAATCTGAGTCCCCGTGGTGCCTCACTCCGCTGGGCCCCCCAGCAGGAGGCCTCGAAAGTGGCGACAGTCTCACAGATCGCAGCCCCCCCAGGGATGGCGAGGTCTAATCGGAGTGTCCCCGTCCCCGTGGTGCCTCACTCCGCTGGACCCACCAGCAGTCCTCGAAAGTGGCGACAGTTTCACAGATCGCAGCCCCCACGGATGGCGAGGTCTAATCTGAATCCCCGTGGTGCTTCACTCCGCTGGACCCACCAGCAGCCCTCGAAAGTGGCGTCAGTTTCAGAGATCGCAGCCCCCCAGAGATGGCGAGGTCTAATCTGAGTCCGCGTGGTGCCTCCGCTGGACCCACCAGCAGCCCTCGAAAGTGGCGTCAGTTTCAGAGATCGCAGCCACCCCCAGAGATGGCGAGGTCTAATATGAGTCCCCGTGGTGCCTCACTCCGCTGGACCCACCAGCAGCCCTCGAAAGTGGCGACAGTTTCACAGATCGCAGCCCCCAGAGATGGCGAGGTCTAGTATGAGTCCCCGTGGTGCCTCACTCCGCTGGACCCACCAGCAGCCTTCGAAAGTGGCGACAGTTTCAGAGATCGCAGCCCCCCAGGGATGGCGAGGTCTAATCTGAATCCCCGTGGTGCCTCACTCCGCTGGACCCACCAGCAGCCCTCGAAAGTGGCGACAGTTTCACAGATCGCAGCCCCCCAGAGACGGCGAGGTCTAATCTGAATCCGCGTGGTGCCTCACTCCGCTGGACCCACCAGCAGCCCTCGAAAGTGGCGACAGTTTCACAGATCGCAGCCCCCCAGCCCCCAGGGATGGCGAGGTCTAATCTGAATCCCCGTGGTGCTTCACTCCGCTGGACCCACCAGCAGCCCTCGAAAGTGGCGTCAGTTTCAGAGATCGCAGCCCCCCAGAGATGGCGAGGTCTAATCTGAGTCCGCGTGGTGCCTCACTCCGCTGGACCCACCAGCAGCCCTCGAAAGTGGCGACAGTTTCACAGATCGCAGCCACCCCCAGAGATGGCGAGGTCTAGTATGAGTCCCCGTGGTGCCTCACTCCGCTGGACCCACCAGCAGCCTTCGAAAGTGGCGACAGTTTCACAGATCGCAGCCCCCAGAGATGGCGAGGTCTAATCTGAATCCCCGTGGTGCCTCACTCCGCTGGACCCACCAGCAGCCCTCGAAAGTGGCGACAGTTTCACAGATCGCAGCCCCCCACGGATGGCGAGGTCTAGTCTGAATACCCGTGGTGCCTCACTCCGCTGGACCCACCAGCAGCCCTCGAAAGTGGCGACAGTTTCACAGATCGCAGCCCCCCACGGATGGCGAGGTCTAATCTGGGTCTGAGTATGACCCCACTCCGCTGGGCCCCCCAGCAGCCCTCGAAAGTGGCGACAGTTTCGCAGATCGCAGCCCCGCATAGGGATGACCAGGCAGGAGGCAAGCTGACACGCGGCGACGAGCAAGGTGAGATGCAGGGGGGAAGAGGAAAGAAGGAACGAGGCGGGAAGGAGGAGGAGAAGGAGGAGACGCGACCGCACTGCTCTATTCAAAACGAGAACCCAACGCAGGAGGGTTGGGAAAAAACTCTTCGATCGGCGACAAGCAATTCTTTTTCTGTTCATATGCCGCACGGCCAACCGAACGAACGAACGACTGTCTCGGCACGCAGCGTTAGCTTCGCTTGCGCACATCCTGACTTCCTTCCGTTGCTTCCTTCGCTTCTTTTTCGCCCTCTCTTCCTTTTTCTCTTCCCTTGCTTTGTCGCGTTCCGCCCCCCCTTTCCTTTCCAGCTCGGAGCTGTCGCCGCTCGCGATGAGCGCAAACCAAAGGGCGTTGCTGTAATTCCTTTTGTGCGCCACGAAGTCTCGCGCAATTCCTTTGCGCGCGGTCTGGTTGCAGCGCCAGCGCGGGGGGCGCGCGCAGGAATTTCCTGTGCGTGCGATCGTTTTCGCCGGCCCCACGATAGCACGCGCGATCCCTTCGTGTAGAGCTTGTTCTCCCGCTCGAGGAGCGCGCGGGGCCTGGCGCTACGAGCGCCAGGCCGCGTCGCATGGCAGTGCGATGCAGCTGCGCCAGATACCGCGCCCAACGCGATCCGACGTGGATCCCGGCATTGATGCCGAGATCGCGCTGGCAGCTGGCCAGCCACATCGCCGGCCCTGCATGCCCTCGCGCGCTGCTACGTTCTGCTGCCGCGACGCGTGCTGCTGTGAACGGATGAACAAACTGACGTTGCATGGTGGTTTGGCTGTGACAAACCACCATGTAATGTTTGTTGGTAGCGGAGCTTGGGATCATGTCGCCGCCGACAGCGCTGCCGCACCGTGCCTTTCAATTGCATCTTAGAACACGGCCGTGCATAAACCCTGGGTCGGATCGCTGGGGATCCAGTGGCATGGATGCACATGCGTTGCGCCGTTGGTGGTGCCAGAACCATTTGTGTGAAATGATTTTTTCCTCTGGCTCCTACTGACGGCCGGGGCCCGCGGAATTCGACGCCCCGCCAATGTATGGACATATGTGGATTTCAGTTGGGCTCGCAGACGTGTGGCGGCGGGGCCCGGCCGCGCGGCGTCGCGCAGAATCTGCGCCCAGACTTCGGCGAAGCACCTCGGCAGTCCGAGAGGATGGGCGCGCGGCGCGGCGGCGCAGGGGCCACTTCGCGGCGTCTTAAGGGCGCGGTTGTCCATGCTCGGTTTCGGTGAACAAGCGGCCGGCGCCAGAGAGGCGGAGGGATGCTCCTCGTCGCACATCCGTCCGTCTGCGTTTCGGATGGCCGCCGAGGTTTGAGCGCAGCTTGTCGGCCGCGCTCGCCGCGGCGGGGCGGTCTCGCGGCGCGTCCTGAGGCTGCCGCCGACGGTTCTGTTGCGCATGATCAGCTCTGATCCGCGGCCCGGGAAGCCGCGGCGAAGTCTCGTTTTCCCGAGGTCGACGCTTTGGCCTCGAACGAGGGGGGCGCCCGCGACCTGGGGAACTCGCTTCAGCGACCGGCTTTGCTGGGTGACCCGGCGGGGGGCTCGATCGCAGCAGTCGCGACATAATTTTCGCAGAGGCGCGCAGGGCCACTCAATCGCGAGGGCCGGCTTAGCAGCGTCGCCCCGCCCCGCCAGCCTGCCCATGCCTGAGTGTGAACCTTGTCGAGGTGGCGCCTGGCTTTCTTCGCGTCGCATCGAGTAATGCGTTCTGACACTGCGGTCTCGCCTCGGCACTGGCGCCCCTCTCCGGCGCGGCTGCGCGATCGCTGCGGCGCGGCTGCGAGGGGCCGCGATCTTTCCCGCGAGCCGTCTACGATCCTGGCAGCCTGAAAACTCGGGACTGCGGTGCAAGGCGGTCGCAACCCTCTCGTCGTGCTGATTCCCGTGTCCGTCGCCCGACTGGCCCCGTTCCTCGCCCTGTGCCCCGTCCTCCGCGCCAGACGTGGCCGTGGCGCTCTCGTCCTCGTCGGGCACGCCGCGCTGGGCCGTCGCGGCGATCTCGCTGGCTGCGCCGCCCCCTGCAAGTCCGCGGCGTCTTGTGCGGCACGCGCGAGGGGGGTTGCCCGGGATGTCTGGGAGGTCCATCCGGATTTTTCCTCGGCCGCTTGGTGGAGTGCGTCCGCAGCCGCGAAGGGTCCGCGGGGCCGTGCCGGGTTCGCGTGCGTCGCCAGATGGCTCGCGCCATGCCTTGGCCGCGCGCTCGCTCGGTGCCCGCGGCGCGATGGCGCGCGGGCCCGTTGCGGACTGACAGTTCACGGGCTCTGCGGTCGATCCGCCGCCGCATCTATCCTGCAGAGCCGCGGCGCATGCGGCGGCCCGCCCCGCCGAGGCTTCCGCTCTCCACGCCGCGCGGCGCATTCTCTGAGGGTTCCGCCTGCGGGGGGGGGGGACTTGCCTGGCCTGATGGAGATTGATGGGCCTGTTTTCCCACCACCACCACTAGCATAAGTTGGAGTGGGGAAGGAGGAGGATAAGGATGAGGAGGAGGAGGACGAAGAGGAGGAGGAGGAGGAGGAGGAGGAGGAGGAGGACCCCTTCTCCCTCCAACTTATGGTGGTGGTGGTGGTGGTGGAAAACAAGCCCATCAGAGATCTCCCCTTTTTTCTCACTGGTCGCCCTGGGGCGCGCGGCAGGCCGACGTGAGCCGGCGTCGCATACTTCTTCTCTCGCAACCAGCGGACTAGGGAGGGCGTCAACCAAGGCCTCGCACTGATTGGACAGAGGGCGCGTCGGCCGCAGGTTGCAGATAACTGCGGGGGAGTCTGTTGCCCCGCCACCTCGCCTTGCCCCAGATTCCCTCTACCTGGTTGAGCGTCGACCGCAGGTTGCAGATGTGCTACGCCTGCCACTCTACATGTCTGGCCTTTCCTTAGGGTTCTGTTCTTCGTGCTCTCGTGGCGTATTTGCTTCCTGTGTGCATTGTCCGTCGTCTCCTCTTTCCCGGTGCGCTGCTACGTCTGTTGTTATCTGTCGCTTTTGTTCGTTTCCCCTGGTCTTCGTTATCTGTCTGCTGTTCCCACTCCGCCTCTTGCGCTGGATGTCGTCTGCTCTCCCGTCCTCTCATTCGCCTCGCGGGCGGCGCCGTTCGCGTGTCATGCTCTTGCCTTGTCTGTCTGGGCTCCTGCCTGCTTGTGCACTGCGAGGGGTGGATTTGGACCAGCGCGGTTCCGTATTCTGCCAGGCCCGTCTTTCTGTCTCCGCCGCCTTTGCTTCCCGCTCGTCCCTGTCCGTTATACCTGCAGGGCAGACTGCGCGGTTGGCCTGGCTTGACTGGCCTGTTTTCCACCACCACCACCACCATAAGTTGGAGGGGGGGAGGAGGAGGAGGAGGAGGAGGAGGAGGAGGAGGAGGAGGAGGAGGAGGACCCCCTCCCCCTCCAACTCATGGTGGTGGTGGTGGAAAACAGGCCCATCATGGCTGGCTACTGAAAGAAAAACACACGCTGCGCGGGAATGGGCGCTGGACCTCTCGCGCACTCTCCGCGGTCCCGCGCCGACCTGCATGCTCTCACTGGCACTCCTGGCGCCGACGTGCCTGGCCTGATCGGGTTCCTCATGTATCATTGACCTCGTTTGTTGTTGTTCTGTTTCGCACTTGAATTCGCTTCTGGTGCAGCCCACCGCTCGCCTTGACCAGCCTCTGACCGTCTCGCACGCCCAAGCGCCCGCGGACTCACAATGTGTGGGCGCTGGGCGGACAAGCGAACCACATCCCCCCCGATCCTCTTCACCTGTTCAACTTGTTACTGAGGCTGGTCCTCCTGATGCTCCAACTACCCGCGACCCCCCCCGTCCAAGTCCAGGGGAGGGAGTTGGTGGAGGGGTAAACCCTCTCCGGAGGGGAAAAAGGGGGTTGGAAGAGGAGCCTCCCTAGACCACCTACGCCCAGGGGGCTGGTGGGATCCCCCTCCACTCCCCTTCACTTGTTCCTCTTGCTGCTGATACGGGTCCTCCCGATGCTGCTGCTGCTCGCCCTGCTCCTCCGTTTCGAGTTGTTCCTTCCGCCCTGCCGTAAAGCCCGTTGACGCGTCGTGTAGGGCGGGCCGGGGCCTGAGAGCTTTTCCCCATTATGATTGTGTCGGGCATTTCTTTTTGCAGGAAGAGCATTCAAGAATAATTCTTTACGCTTCGCGTATCCCCACCAGCCCATCTCAAAACAGCAACTCTTGCGAAGCATGCCGACAGTCGTGTTGTTCAGGCGTGTTGCCGCCTGCCCCCGCATATCTCCCCTGTTCCTCCTTCCTCCCGCCTCCTTGTACATCCTCCTTGTGGTGGGAGCGGGAGAAGGACGAGGCGGAGGAGGAGGGAGAGAAAGCGCTCCTCGTGGTTTGAGTCGTTTGGGGTTTCTCGTCCTGGTGTGAGTCGTTCGGGCCCTTCTTCCTGGTGTGAGTCGTTCGGGCTCTTCGTGGTGTGAGTCGTTCGGGCTCTTCGTCCTGGTGTGAGTCGTTCGGGCTTCTCGTGGTGTGAGTTGTTCGGGCCCCTCATCCTGGTGTGAGTCGTTCGGGCCCCTCCTCCTGGTGTGACTCGTTCGGGCTCCTCGTGGTGTGAGTCGTTCGGGGCCCGCGTCGTGGTGTGAGTCGTTCGGGCTCCTCGTGGTGTGAGTCGTTCGGGCGCCTCGTCCTGGTGTGCGTCGTTCGGGCCCCTCCTTGTGGTGTGAGTCGTTCGGGCTCTTCGTGGTGTGAGTCGTTCGGGCCCCACGTCCTGGTGTGAGTCGTTCGGGCTCCTCGTGGGGCCTCTTGGGGGCCTCTTGGGGCCTCTTGGGGCCTCTTGGGGGCCTCTTGGGGGCCTCTTGGGGGCCTCGTGGGGCCTCTGGTGTCGCAAGGGCCAAGGAGTCGGAGCTTAAGGTCCAGGACGTGTCCGTCAAGGGCAAGGGCTTCCTCACGGCCATGCAGAAGCAGTACGAGAGTGCCGTCGAGGGCAGCGGCATCAGCAAGGCGGAGTACGAGCAGTTGTTCGCTGCGCTCGGCAAAGTGCTGGACAACGTCAAGGAGGAGCCCAAGGACGACGAGGACGGCATGGACACTGAGGAGGCTTGTGGTGCTCCTGCTGGTGGCAACAGTGGGGGCACAGGTGCAGCCAGAGGAACGCAAGATGAACGCGAGCAGGGTCCGCAGCTGTCACCTGAAGAACAAGAGTGGCTACATGCAGGAGGGATTCCCGCGGACGCCAGCGAAGCACAGCGAGAGCGTTGGATGGAGGTGTGCGTCAGCCTGGCGGAGCATAACAAGCGGGCCAAGCGGTCCTAGCAGGCTGCGCAAGAACAAGCATGAGAGCCTCACATTGTGGACTTTCAACGGTTCGGGGTGGGGCACCATCAAGGAGATGATCGAAGGATCTGAAGGGGGCAAGCTGCAGTGCTACGCAGTGCAGGAGCATCGACTCATGGATGACAGGATCGCGGTGGTGTCGCAGAGCATGAAGGTGCAGGGGTACCAGTTCGGCGGCGTAGCAGCGAACCAGACCATAGGGCCAGGTGGGTCGGTGTCGACAGGTGGCACTCCTCCATGCTGCAGGGCGCGTCGGACGAAGCGTACGACAAGCTGTTGGACTTCTACATGGAGGTGGAACGGACCCTGTACTGGCCCATCCACATGGGCACAGTGTTGTTCTTCATGATCCCGAAGACCTTCACCACGGACAGGGTCATCGGTTTGCTGCCCACAGCCATCAGGGTGTGGGAAATTATGCGGGAGCCGTACATGATCAAGTGGGCCAAGCAGAGTTACAGGAGCTGGGATTGCACGAGCTACGGCAAGGCGGCGGAGGGCGCGGCCTGGGAGGTGCTGCTCAGCCACGAGATGGACGACGCGGATGAGCAGAGCGAGGAGACGCAGGCTACGATCACGGCGGTGTTGGACTCGGTGAAGGCTTTCGAGAAGGTCAGCTTGCACGTATTGTGGGAAGCAGGCAAGCAACTCAAATTCAACACGGGGGTGCTGGCTGTGGTGTGCTCATACTTCGCCATGAGCAGGCGCCTCACTGTGGGTGACTCGGTGTCCAGCGAGACCCAGACGGTGACCACCATCGTCGCGGGTGGCAAGTTCTCAGTGTGCTTCTTGAAGATGGTCATCCAGTCCACGGTGGATGGCTTGGTGGTGGAGAGGCCAAGGGCGCGCTGGAGAATGTATGTGGACGATTTGTGTGTGCGGCTACGACAGCAGCACCAGCACATTGTTACGGAGTTCGGAGAGACAATCGACAGTTGCTTCAGAGGCTTCGAGAAGATCGGCCTGCAGTTCTCGGTGGGCAGCAAGGGTAAAGGCGCGGTAATGGCGAGCACTAAGTGGGCGCGCAAGGCCGTGACAGGGCCGATGCGAGAGCGCGGTCTGCCAGTGGTGAGGGCCTGCCCGTACTTGGGGCTTGACATCGTCGCGCGCGGTACGGCGGCGAAGGCTAAGAACGGCAAGAGGCATGCTACAATGAAGGCCAGGAGTCGGAGGCTGCTCGCCTTGAAGGGCGGGCGCGAGATGGCCAGGGGCGTTGGCTTGGTGTTCAAGTGTGGCTTAAAGCGCTCGGTCTTGTACGGGTGTAAGTGCTTAGGTATGCCGGACCACCAGTTGCGACAGCTACGACGTGCGACAGGACGATTATTACCAGGTGGTCGTGGAGCCCGAAGCCTCACCCTCCAGCTGGCGGTTGCGCAGGGGGAGCAGACGTACGAGGTCACTGAGGCGCCGATCGTAAGGTGGGCGCGAGCAGTGTGGCATAGCGCACAAGACGAGGATGGGGCAGGACAGTGGGACAGCATGGGCACCATGCTGCAGCAGGCGTGGAGACGGCAGCAGCAGGAGGTCGGCATGAAGCCAGCGTGGGCCCGAGTGCGGGGGCCAGCAGGGGCAGTCATCATGTCCATGAGAAGAGCCAAGTGGGCGTGGCCCGCGTGGCATACTTTTGTCTCGAAGGAGGGCTACGAGCTGAACATGCAGGAGGTGTGCCCTATGGACATCGCAGCGATGGTGCGCAAGGACGCGCAGGCGACCCTCTGGGGGGAGTGGACGCAGGCAGAAGAGCTCAGAAGCCTGAGCCCAATGCCTTCGGTGGCACCAGCGGTGGCGCAGTTGCGAGCACGTGGGTTCCCGAACATGCCAAGACTGCAGCGAAGAAGATCTTCATCGGAGGTGCGTGGACTATGGAGAAGCTTTGCACATGTAGTATCGTACCCACGGACATCTGCATGGCCTGCGGTGAGGCGGTGGGCACCGAGCACCATCGATACAACAAGTGCAGCGCGCTCAGGGACCAGCGGCTGAAGGCGCAGGCGGACTGGCAGCACGCAGCCGAGCAGCAGGACACCAACATGCTGTGGACGCGGGGGCTGGTGAGGTCTCCAGAGGCGGACTGGAAGTTCATTGGCATTGCGGAGGACCAGTACTACGAGCAGGTGGTCGACGGTGATGAGGACTATCTCACAGGCGACATCGTCTGTCACGGCTCAAAGCTCGGGCACAGCGACTGGGCGCAAACGGACTGGGCAGTTATGTCGCTCACCGACAATGGCACGGCGAAGATGCAGATGTGGGGCCCGCTGCCTTGTACACTGCCGATCCATAGGAGGGTCAAGAGAGCAGAGATGTGGGCTTTCCTCAAGGTGCTGGAGCGGATGCTGCCGCCTGGTCGGGTGTACACAGACCACTAGGGCATCCTGGAAGGTTTGCAGAAAGGTGAGCGGTGGTGCACGAGCTGGAAGCGGCCGCATGCAGACCTTTGGCGAAGGATTTGGCACAAGGTAAAGGACCTGGACCTGGATATACAATGCGTGAAGCACGTGAAGGCCCACAGGTCCAAAGCCAGGATCCAGCAGCTTGAGGGCGACGACCTGAAGATTGCGAAGGGCAACAGTGAGGTTGACTTGCTGGCGAAGGCTGGCGCGGAGCAGGACGCGCACTACGGCAAGCACCAGGCGCTCGAGGACCTTGCAGGGCGCGCGCGCAGGGCGCTGCAGAATATAGGATGGCGGTACCAAAAGATGGGCGGTACGTGGCCAGACGTGCCGCCCAAAGAAAAAGGAGTACCGAGTCGAAGAGATCCAAAGCCGCTGCTCACCCTGACCGAGCACGATATTGTGGAGACGGGTGGGTGGCAGGTATGCATGAGGTGTGGCATGCGTGCGGCGTCCAAGAGGATGCGCATAAAGCTGTGGCAAGCGGAATGCGTACGACCACGGTGGCAGGCGACAGGCTCGTGCAGCTCGGGGACTGGCAGGTCGCTGGAAGCCAGCGCGGCCATCGCGGCGGCAGCTGCAGCAGCAGCAGTGGCAGCACGCCCAGAGGTACAACACGAAGACCGTGCAGAGCCTGAGGGGCAGGACAAGGCTCATCGTGTCGAAGTTCATGGACCGTACGTCGTGTGTGTGGTGTGCGGGGCGCACTCGGCGAGGCGAAGGGCGGGTTTGGGTGTGGCATGCCCAGGCCCGCTAGCTCCTCGTGGGCGCTCCACAAAGGACGACGCAAAGAGGAAGAAGCGAGACAGGATTCTGGCTGGGAAGAATCCACAGAATGGCAAGCCGCTGGAGCAGGAAACAGTCCTGCCTGTGCGGCGGGGGGCTTGAGGGCGAGCTCCGCATGGGGGAGCACCAGTTGCGCTATGTGAGCATGGTGAACATGTTGGTGCAGATGAGGCTGTGGGCCAGCCAAAGTACGAGTTCGAGCTGGAGTACCAGCTGAACCAGGCCAGTCAGGCCTGAGGCATGCCGCCGTAGGCGGCGAACGGGCCTCTTGGCGGGAGCCGCTGGAGGTTTGGGGGAGAAAAAAAAGCCTCTTGGGGGCCTCTTGGGGGCCTCTTGGAGGCCTCTTGGGAGGCTCCTGGGGGCCTCTTGGGGCCATCTTGGGGCCTCTTGCGACCTCCTCAGAAGCGCAACTGAGCGCTGCCCCCTGAGAATGACAAAATGAGCCCAAAACCTACGTAAAATCAATGATTTTGCTATGAAGGAAGATGAGCGCGGCCTCCTCAGGACGCCCAAATGGGGCCGACACCGTAGTAAAATCAATGATTTGGGCTTCAAAGAAGAGCAGAGGGGCCAAACTCGGCTCCCCCGTCGGGGCCAGAATCCTCGTGAGGGTCGTCGTTTTTTGGCCCTCCCAGGAGTCGAAAAAGACCCCCCTGCCACCACCCCGGACTCCCTGTCCAGGTCCAGGGGGAGGGGGTAGGGGGAGGGTACACCCCTCCCCGAAGGGGAAGATGGGGGGTTGAGGACAGAGCGGGCTCTCTAAACCACTCACGCCCAAAGGGCTGGTGGGATTCAAAAGTCGTCCGGTGACGATTTTCCGAGTATGCTTGGCTATGTTCGAATATTGTTGACTATGTTTCATGTTTTCCCAAATCCGCGTGTAGGAGAACACGCCCTACCAAACATTATGGCCCTGGACTTTTAGAAACATGCTTCCGGGCACAACAACAACCACAACCACTTCGAAGTGGTTTTTGCGGGAAGGCCCCTCGAGGAAAAGAACCCACCGACCTCGACAGAAGCATTTTGGTCATGGTTGTGGTCGATTTGGCCGTCCTGGGACGCCACATCGACCACAACCACTACGACGCTGGTTTCGGTGTTCCGACCACTTGTGGCATGCGCAAGAAATTCCCCCAGGTTCGTCCTCGATGTGGTTGTGGTTGTTTGCTGACCGCGCATTGCTGCAGTCACACGGCTGGAGGGATTTTGTTGTCAAAGCGGGCCTCTCGCTCTGGAGCCGCGCGCATGGGTCTGCTTTCAAAGTGTAACTTTCGGCTCGCAACCGCGCACGGTCGGTTTTTATATGTTGACCCGGCGTGGTCTCAAAGACCTGGTCTGTTCCAAATGATGGTGTTGAATATTTGCGCGTGTTGTGTCTTCCCGCGATCTCTCTATCTCTCTCTCTCTCTTTCTGTCTTCTCTCTCTTTCTCCCTCTTCTACCCAATCCAACTTACAGTCGGGGCGTTGACCTAAGGAACCCTAAATCAGGAACGAGGCCCCTTGTTTCCATGAGTGAAACTTCGATTTCCCATCGAAAACCTCCTGAAACCAGAAGGCAAGCTGTGAAACGACGAAGGAACACGTTGCCCCTGCCAAACGAGAAGGGTTCCTCCTTCAGCGCCCCGACTGTACCGCGGGGCTGCCGGGCGTGGGTGTTCCGAGGTGTCGCCAGGTGTGTGTGTGTGTGTGTGTGTGTGTGTGTGTGTGTGTGTGTGTGTGTGTGTGTGTGTGTGTGTGTGTCCGTGGGCGCCTCTCGCCAGGCCCCGTGCGCTGCGCTGGTCTGCTCCTCGGCGTTCGCCCGGGGGGCGCCCGCAGCGCGCTGGGCGGGGCTCACCGCGGTTCGCCTGGGTCGGGAGGGGAACAAACACACACAGACACAATGAGTCGTCGATTCCCTCGAGGGTATGGGAAAAGATGGGAAGAGGGATGGGGCCCAGGGAAAGCGTGGGATGGGGCCCAGGGAAAGCGTGGGGCAAACAGATTCGGCCCGCACATCTGCCCACTCGAAGCCGAAGGCAACAGGGTCAGGAGGGGAACAAAAACACGCAGACACAATTCATCGTCGATTCCCTCGAGAATAGGGGAACATGTGGGAAGAGGGGGGGGGGAAGACAGGAACCCAGAAAATACGGAAACATGTGGGGAATCCTGTTATTTGTGTGTATTTACTTGTGTGTCCCAGGGCACCTTCACTGGGGCTTGCAGAATGGTGCGCCCCTGAAGGGGGGAGCGCTGCGTGCAGGGCCCCTGGGAGGCAGTGGGAGTGACTTGTACATGACGGTGCGGTGCCACACTGAGCTGGTCGATTCAGGCTCGAGCCACTGACCTGCAGAGTGCGAGACGGAGCGCTATCGACTGGGCTAGATCGGACATGGGATCTATAGAACATGTTCGGAAACTGGAACTTATACATTACCAGTGGCGGGCTTTGTATCAATCCCATGACTTTTTGAGGGTCGGGGACGACGTCGGGGTGGTGTGATGTATACTTCTCCCCTGTTTTCCAAGGGAAACAAGGAGAAATGTATACACCAGGATCCCGTATACACCAGGATCCGCGTTCCTGTGCGAATTTCGGCGCAGGGTCGGAGACAGCGTCGGTGTGTATATATATATATATAGAGAGAGAGAGAGAGAGAGAGAGAGAGAGAGAGAGATAGAGAGAGAGAGATATATAGAGAGAGAGAGAGCTCGTTTCCCTATATGTGTGCTGTTGAGGTCAGAACTGACCGGCCCTGGCAGGGACTGGGCCCCGCGGAAAAAGGGCCGCGCCGGCGCCACGTCCCGGAGACGTGCGGCGGCCTCTCCAGGCAGGCAGGACGAGAGAGGTGGGCGGTGCGCGGAGGGCGCGGTCACCGAGACAAGCTGGCCAGGGCAGGGACGGGGCCCGCAGAAAGTGCGGGCCGACAAATTTGCCCCCCCACATCTATGGGGTATAGCCCACTCTGCTGAACTTGAAGTCGTCATCTCCACTGCTCGCGCAAACATCCCACCCCCCCACCCGCAACTTGGTTTGCAAAACCTGTTAAGACCGACTACGACGACACCGACGACAACGACTAGGACGACACCGACGACGTCTCCGACGACTTCAGGACCCCAGGCCAGGGGACCCGGCTAGTAGCAGGACCCCGGGGCTCCTGAATTGGCCAGAGTCGCTGAACCAGGTCTGCCGCAGCTGGTGTTTTTCGGGTGACGGCAGTTCCGGTTAGTGGAACGGGGCCTGGGGGGCGCCCCCCAGTACACATCCCTAAACCAGGTCCCGCTAAGCCCAGTCCTGTCAACGCCCGAATCTGCACCCTCCAGGCGAGACAACGGAAGAGACCGGCACGCGGAGAGCGCGGGCCAAAGCAGACTGGCCGGGGCAGGGATGGGGCCCGGGGAAAGCCTGGGACAAACAGATTCGGCCCGCACATCTGCCCACTCGAAGCCGAAGGCAACAGGGTCAGGAGGGGAAAAAACACAGAGACACAATGATTCGTCGGTTTTCAGAAAATATGGGAAACTATGGGAAGTGGGGGGGAAGACAAAACCCAGAAGATATGGGAAAAGACGGGGGATCCTGTTATTTGTGTCTATTTATGTGTGTGTCCCAGGGCCCCTCTTAAGGGGCCGGGGCCGCGGAAAGTGCGGGCCGACCGAAAAGTTCCGCATTCCTGCCCACCCCGAGCAGGCAAAGGCAGGGGCCGCGCCCACGGAGAGTGCGGGCCTGAATAAACGACTGGGCGCCCGCAGATCTGCCCACTCCCAGCAGAACGAGGGCGGGACTGGGCACGCAGACACAATTAATCGTCGATTTCCCAGAAAATATGGGAAAATATGGGAAGCTGTGGGGGGAAGACAACAACCCAGAAACTATGGGAAAATATGGGGAATCATTTTATATGTGTATATTTATGTGTGTGTCCTGGGGCCCCTTTAAGATTGTAGGCCAGAACGAAGAAGTCAGGGCAGGGACTCGGCCCGCGCAAGGTGCGAGCGGGCAAGCTTTGGCCTACGCATCTGCCGACTCCGAACAGAACGCGAGAGCGTGAGTGGGAGGCGCGGGTAGCGCGTGCCCAAACAAGCTGGCCATGGCAGGGATTGGTGGGCCCGCAGACAGTGCGGGCTAACCATGAGCAGGCAAAGACAGGGACTGGGCCACGTGAAGTGCGGGCCAAACATCATCCCCCGCACATATGCTCACTCCAGCCAGAAAGACACTCGGACTGGTCTCACGGAAAATGCGCCCCCCCCCCCCCCCCAGAACAGGTGCCCCCACATCGGCTCCCTGCACGCAGCCAAGGGCAGGGCTGGCGTCCGCGGAAAGTTTGGGCTTGCGGAAGAAGCGCAGGCCAAACAGATTTGGCCCGCTCCAGGCGCCGCAGGCGCGCGCGGGGGGGCGGCAGAACCTCCCCCCGTGGGCGCGGCTGCCTCCGAACACAGCGTGGCCCGCACTCGCCGCGCGCCCCCTCTTGCTGCCCCCTTGGTCTGCGCAAGAGAGCGAGCAGACGTGAGGGCCCCGTCGCCTCGCCCGCAGGCCCCGCGGAAAACCGCTCCCGGCCCTCGCCCTCTCCGCCGGGGGTCGGCGGCCAGAGGGGGACCCAAATCCTCCTCCTCCTCCTCCTCCTCCTCCTCCTCCTCCTCCTCCTCCTCCTCCACCCTTCTCCACCCTCCTCCTCCTCCTCCTCCTCCTCCTCCTCCTCCTCCTCCTAGTCTGGCTCCTCCTCCTCCCCCCGCGATTCCTCGGGGGGGGGCTGGGGGCAGGGCGAGCAGACGCCCGCACCCTCCGCGCGCCCGGGCCCTGCCCCACCTTCGTCCGCGATGCCACTCCCGGCCCTGCGCCCTCCGCTTGGGGCCGGTGGCCACAGGGGAGCCCTGCCCCCCTCGGGGGCGGAAAAGAGGGGGGTGATGACAAGGGGGGGAGGATATCATGGCGGGGGCCATGATATTTCCCCAGATTTCATGGCGCCTCTTCTTACTTCATTACGTCCCAGGCCCCCCCGCTGGGCCGCGCACGTGCCGCCGGTCATGATTTGCACCCCCCATTCCTCGATGCACAGCCGCCTCTGGCGCCGGGAGGCGCCGGGAAAATCAGCTACGTGAGCTGATTCTCAAACCCCCCCTTTGCTATCCCCCCCTTTCGCCCGACCCGATCCTCAGGAGGGGGGGGGGATTCGGGTGCACATGTGGCCTCCCACTGTCGCAGGCCCGGAGGTTGACACCAACACCAATCGGCGGTGTGCCTCCACCGAGGGAGGAAGATCCCGATCTCGGCGATGGTGATCACATTCTGGCTTCCAGGGCGACCGAAACATTACCACCGACACCGACATCCAGGATCATCCTCCCCCTGTGGAGGCAGCCCCCTGTGTTGGTGTTGGTGCCCATTTCCAGACTTCCAATAGTGTCAGGAGGGAAAACACACAGACACAATTAATCGACGATCCCCAGGAAAATATGGGAAAATATGGGAAGTTGGGGGGTAAGACAAAAACCCAGGAAATATAGGAAACGATGGGGAATCCTGTTATTTGTGTGTGTGTGTATTTATTTGTGTGTCCCAGGGCCTTTTCATAACCCAGAAGCCGCATTAAAGTGATCATTGAGGCCCTCTGTGACAGAGGGGGTGTTTTTCGGAGGCCCTCTGTGACAGAGGGGGTGCGTTCGGAGGCCCTCTGTGACAGAGGGGGTGCGTTCGGAGGCTCTCTGCGACAGAGTTGCTCGTCATCCCGTTCCTCGTCATCCTGCTTCTTGATTTCGGATATGTCATGCTACCACTGCGCTCATCATCTTTGCGTCTGTGATCCTCGTCGTGTTTTTCCACGCGTCCTTTTCACAATTTCCACCACATTATCCTCCGTTGCCGTTCTGGCCCGCCATCTACCTCGTCACTCTCCTTCGTCTGCATGTCCTTATTCTTTTCCGCTCTTTTTTCGCCTCCCCTCTGGTTCGATTTCCGCTCTTCGTCCACTTCGTTCATTCGTTTCCAACCCCCTTCCTTTCAAGTTCTCCTCCGTCCAATCACGTCGCGTCGTCCGTCGCCGCTATGCTCAAACCATCCCGCGCCCGTGGGATCGCCCGCGAGCACCGGTGCAGCTGGGCCCGTCGCGGCCTAACGCGCGCCTGCGCCATCGTCTTGCAATGGGCGATGCAGGCGGATACACATGGGATGGCGCGGGAGGATGGTGGGATAGCCGCAGCAGCGGCTGGCGTGGCTGGGAGGACGGCCATGATTGGTCAGCGAGGGGTTGGAGAGACTGGCGACAAGACGGGCACACGCCAACGAAGGACGCCAAATGGCGCGATGGCCCTGCCGCCGCAGCAGCGGCGGCGGTCTCGCCTCAACGGCCGTCTCGCTTCGCCGCGCTTAGCGTTGTGAGCCCCCGCGCCCCTGGTCTCGGCATGCCCGAATTCGATAATTTCGTGAGGGCTGCCCACCGAAACTCACCAGAACCTGGGAACACAGTTTCAGGAGAGGGGTCGGGATCCCGAGCCGCGCCTGCGGCGCAGGAGCCCCGCGCCACCGCAGCGGCGGCGGCGCGCGGGCCCCAGGATTTTGAGAAGTTTGATGTTAATTATTTTTTGAGTTATGAAGAGAGGCTCGGCACTTCGTTTCAGCAACACAATCAAGCGTTGAAATGGTGGCGCCATCTGAATGAATACCCAACTGCCCCGTTCGAGTCAGAAGCCAAGTGGTTTGACAATGCGAAGCCCACCATGGTCGCTGTTTGCGACCACGGTGCGAGGACGAGCTTTTGTTTCAAAAGCGACGAGGAAGTCCCTTGGCGGTGGCAAGAGATGGTGGCGACGCTCAGGGAGGAAGATATCAGGGAGGTCGTGGAGGGGCCCCGCAGCAGCGGGGCTCTGATCGGCTGTTCCCTCGAAGTCCGGCCAAACAGCTACGACCACATGCGTCGGAGTATTGTGCGCGCGCGACAGTTCGCGGGGCAGCGGGTGAAAGTGAAGCTGCCGATGTGGGATTTCGTGTTGCGCCGCGACGACGGGACAGGCGTCCGTTTACACCCGCACTGGGGCGACAGGAAGGTCGAAGCTCTGCCCCTCGTCCCCCACGCGGACGCGGTGAGGCCACCAGCCGCGGGTTTGGGCGGGAGCGACGGGTCAGGAACTTTTCGCTGGCACAAGGACCTCGGTGTGGGGCGCAAGGTCAAGTTCGACGCCGCCAGAGAGAAGGGGAGGCCGACGCCCTCTCAGGGGCCCCGCAGCAGCGGGGCCGCGGCGTCCAGCACCAGGCCCTCGGCGTCCGCAGCAGCGGGTGGCAAACAGTAGTTTTGGGACCGAATAACTCCCCAGACGATTTGGTTTCGGAGTAGATGGCTCTGCAGCAACAGCGGGGCTCGAATGAAGGGCGCGTTGCATTTCTGCAGGGGCGCGCGCGTCGGCCGCCGAGATCGGGAGCGCTCGTGCAGGCGCCGTGGCGCGATCTTCGTAAAGAAGTCTTCCCTCTCCTCCCTGTCCCCCCATCCCGCCGCCCTCAACGTCGGCTCCTCGCCGCCCGTACCTCGTCGCTCCACGCCTGTTCGTTCTCCTCCAATTTCCTCTCCCGCTTCCTCGTTCTCTCCTTCCCATTTTTCCCTCCATCCCATTGCATCCCTGGCACCCCAGCGAAGTTCGCAGTTCGAAGTTTGAAGTTCGAAGGTTGCAGTTTGAATTTCGAAGCTTCGCACTTCGAGGTTCGATCTTCGAACCTTCGTCATCTCGTCGTCGTGATCGTCGTCCTCGTTCGTCGTCGTCGTTCCTCGTCGGCGTCGATTGTCGTTGTCGTCGTCGCTCGTTGTCGTCGTCGCCGTCGTCGTCGTGGTCGGCGTCGTCGTCGTCGGTCGTTGTCGTCGCTAGTCGTCGTCGCTGGTCGCCGTCGTGGTCATCGTCCTCGTCGTCGTCGTCGTGGTCGTCGTCGCCCTCGTTGTCGCCGTCGTGGTCATCGTCGTCGTCGTTGTCGTGAAACGCCCCACGGAGGAGGAGCAGAGAAGGGAGTAAGGAGAAATGAGCACGGTGGAGGGAGGAGGGAGGATTGAACAGGAAGAGGAGGGTGCAGATGGAGGTAGAAGGGATGAGGTAGTTCAGAAGTGGGAGCAGCAGACTGGCGCAATGGGAAAAGCCATGTGAGTGCAGGGAGGGATGGAAATGCGATAAAGTGGAGCCGCAGCCGTTGCAGGTCTGCCTCCCGCCGCGCCCGCCCGCCTCCGCGACGGAACCGCGCAGGGGCCTCTGCCGAAGTCTCCGCGTCAGCGGGGACTGCCAGAGGAGGCCCCTTCGCGGTTTTTGCGCCGCTATGGCGAGCATCGCGGGCAAGTGCGACGTCGATGACTTCGAGCTCATCACGGCGGAGGGCAGTGTTTGGCACTGGGCGACCATGGTGGTGCGGTTTCTCCAGTGGCGCAATCGTTGCCGCCATGCACGCGCCGTTGGAGTGAAGGGCCAGATGCTCGTCGACCAGGCGCGGCAGATGATGGGGGGGGCGCGCCGTACCGAGGAGAAGGGCAAGATGATGCTTGAGATGTCGAAGAAGACGGTGAAGGACATCCCAGGCAATTTTCGGTACTTTTGCCGCCAGCCGCACCAGGAGAGCTGAGCGGCGATCGGAGCTGGGCCGATGGAGGAGGATGAGGAGGAAGAGGAGGGGGGACGAGGAGAGGAGGAGGAGGGGGATGAGGAGTTGGAGGCAGCACGCGCACCCGCACTAAGAGCCGCCAGCCGCGCCCGTCTCCGAGCATGAAACCCGAGCCTGGCTGGAAGGGGGGAGGGCGGTAGCAGAAACAGCGCAGGACAGGGATGGGGGGGGTCACGCATCCGCCGCATTAGCGGCGGTGGTACGACAGTTCTCATGGCGGCGCGGCGGTCGCTGAGAAATGGAGCACGTGCGTGGGCCTGCGTGCGCTTAATTATGAGTGGCTCTCGTCCCCTCCCCTCCTCTTCCTCCATGAGATCTCTCTCCTGGTGCATATCCCCTGCCAGTGCTCGTCCTGCTCCACTATCCGCCCCCCCTCGTCCGTTCCTGCCACCAGCCGCATGGGGCGTTCTCAATCAACACCCCATTGAGTGTCCCCATGTGAAGGTTGCCCTTGTCATGAGGGCGGACTCGCAAGAGCCGAGCGGCTGAAGAACTAGTAGTTTGGGGTCCGAACAGCTCCCCAGACGATTTGGTTGTGGAGTAGGTGGCTCCGCAGCAGCGGGGCTCGAATGAAGGGCGCGTTGCATTTCTGCAGGGGCGCGCGCGTCGGCCGCCGAGATCGGGGGCGCGCGCGCAGGCGCCGTGGCGCGATCTTCGTTCTGAAGTCTTCCCTCTCCTCCCTGTCCCCCCATCCCGCCGCCCTCGACGTCGGCTCCTCGCCGCCCGTTCCTCGTCGCTCCACGCCTGTTCGTTCTCCTCCAACTTCCTCTCCCGCTTCCTCGCTCTTTCCTTCCCATTTTCCCTCCATCCCAGTCCATCCCTGGCACCCCAGCGAAGTTCGCAGTTAGAAGTTGGAAGTTCGGAGTTCGAAGATCGAAGTTTGAATTTCGAAGCTTCGCACTTCGAGGTTCGATCTTCGATCCTTCGTCATCTCGTCGTCGTAATCGTCGTCCTCGTTCGTTGTCGTCGTTCCTCGTCGGCGTCGGTTGTCGTCGTCGTCGTCGCTCGTTGTCGTCCTCGCCGTCGTCGTCGTGGTCGGCGTCGTCGACGTCGATCGTCGTCGTCGCTAGTCGTCGTCGCTGGTAGCCGTCGTGGTCATCGTCCTCGTCGTCGTCGTCGTGGTCGTCGTTGCCCTCGTTGTCGCCGTCGTGGTCATCGTTCTCGTCGGCGTCGTCGTCGTCGTTGTCGCGAAACGCCCCGCGTAGGAGGAGCAGAGAAGGGAGCAAGGAGAAATGAGCGCGGCGGAGGGAGGAGGGAGGACTGAACAGGAAGAGGAGGGAGCAGGCAGAGGTAGAAGGGATGAGGTAGTTCAGAAGTGGGAGCAGCAGAGTGGCGCAAGGGGAAAAGTCATTTGAGCGCAGGGAGGGATGGCATTGCGATAAAGTGAATCCGCAGCCGTTGCAGGTCTGCCCCCCGACGCGCCCGCCCGCCTCCGCGACGGGAGCGGCCCAGGGCATGGAGCAGCCTGGCGCGACTGGAGCCGCGCAGGAACCTCTGCCGAAGTCTCCGCAGCAGCGGGGGCTGCCGGAGGAGGCCCCTGATGCAGTTCCGCATGGAATGGCAGATCCAGCACCGGCCTCCGCAGCAGCGGGGGGGGAGGTTGCAACGAAACTTCGGTCATTGTTTTCGTCGATGTCTGGTGCCCAGGAAAGCGTTTCGCAGAGCCTGCTGGTTGCTCAGGAAATGATGGAGAATGGCCGGATCGAAGAGGCGCGGAAGTTAACGGCCGCCGCCAACCGCCTTGTAGTCATAACGGCTAAGGAGGCGGCTTCCGCAGCAGCGGGGGCATCCGTGGAGCCAGGCGCCGCCGCAGTAGTAATCGAGCCTGGACAGGGTGGCTCCGATGACCCGAGACCGAGATCTCCCTGCACGACTAATTGGCGACAACGGCAGGCTCTGATCGCAGCACGCAAACTGCGTGAAAGCTCCTCCGCAGCAGCGGGGGCCCGCGTGATCAATACTCTCGCCTTGACCTCGAAGGCTCGGTCGCCAGCGCTTCCTGTCCAAGAGGGCTTCCCAGAGGAAGGCCGCCCGCACTTCCCAACGGAAGAGCGCGGCCCGAGCCATTCCAAGCCTCTTGTGCCCCTGCTGTACGACGATGAAGACCAGGTGCAGGAGGGGCAGACAGAGGCGCGCGTGAATCTGGTTTTTGCTTCCCTCGTCCTGCGCGCGGACGCCTCCCTGTCGGATTGGGTCGCAGCTGTCAGGGACAGGCGCGAAGGGGTCGTCTTAGTCTCCTTCGAGCCTGGTGCACGCATCAATCGCGATCGGCGGAAGCAACATCTCGACGATCTCATCCGCCAAAGAGGCTTCCACGGGGAGGTCGCGCGCGAGTGCGTCGGGGCTCTCCTCTGGGTTCCCGAGCGCGTCGAGCAGTGCGAGGTGCTTCGCTGGCACTGCCACGGGAAGTTCCTGGTTCAGGCCTGGTCGGTGACCCTGGCAGCGGTGGCTCTCAATCCGAAAGCAAAGGAAGGCAAACTCTCCATAGCAGTGGGGGGCGTGTTCTTCCGACACCAGACGAGCCTCGCGGGGCACCCGTGGCCCGAAAACTTCCGCAACGGGCTGCGGAACCTGGTGTTGTGGCACCGAGTGCGTATTCTCGCTGGGATCTTTGACGCAGACAGGGGGGATCTTTCGGAGCTGCTCAGAAGTTGCGGCGCGTCTGGTACAGGCGTACTCGGCTTGGCTTTGTGGTGTCCGACAAAAGGTTATCACGTGACGCACCCGCACTACATCGTGATTCTTGGCCCCGCTCAGGTTCGCGAGTGCCCTGCGGGCGGGCAGCCTGATCTGCCGCGCTGGTTGAATCAGGTTTCCCAGCCTCCGCAGCAGCGGAGGCTCCTCACCAGCCTGCAGTACCGCCAGTTGGATTGGGTGGCGCGTCCGACCTGGGTCAGGCTCACGGACGCGGAGCGCAAGGAGCAGGATACATATGACTGGCCGCACTTGCACAGGGTGATCCACAATGCCCAGGATGCGAACCGCCTCACGGAACATTGCCACACATTGTTCGTTTTTGTAGAAGCCAAGAACAGGAAGTCTGGCAAAGGCGCCGCGGCCAGGAAGAAGGATCGGAAGCGGGAAGCCAAGTGGGAAAAACAGCGGGGAGAGTGGGCGGAGACAGAACCCGAAGCAACAGCCTCAGCAGCAGCGGAGGCGCACGGAGACCAGGAGGAGGCGGAGACATAATCTGAAGCAGCAGCCTCCGCAGCAGCGGGGGCGCACGGAGCCCAGGAGGAGCTTGAGGGCGACGGGCGCGACGCCGTCGACCTCTGCAGCCCCGCGCCGCCCCAGGACGAACAGAGCAACCCTGACAGAGGTGAGAGGGAGGAGAAGAAGGAGAAGGAGAAGATGAAGAAAAACAAGAAGAATAACAAGAAGAAAGATATCAGGAGCAGAACCCCAAAGAGGAAGAAGCCCTCGCAGCAGCGGGGGGGCAGCCGTTCCACACGCAGAAAGCGGGAGCAGAGGAGCAAAGACCGAATGAGGAGAGTGCCCTCGCAGCAGCGGGGGCGCAGCCGCTCCAGACGCAGAGGGCAGGAGCAGAGGGGGCGCAGCCGCTCCAGACGCAGTGGGCAGGTGGAGGGCGGCGATCGCAGGGCGGCGTGGGCAGGGCGGTTCCTGCCCGCGCCGCCCGCGCACCCCCCCCACACAGGTCAGGTGATGCTGAGGCCGAGGGCATGGCGCCCGCTCCTCCCAGGCCAGATATGCCGTCCGCCAGGCATGCCGCCAATGATGCCACCACCACCACCGCCATCTCCCCCGCGTGGAGGAGGACGCCGCGGGGCCCCCCCGCTGGAGGAGACACCGCGCCCTACGCCACCGCGGCTCGTCCCGAGCCAGCCGCCGCACCCTCCGCCGAAGCGGCCCCTGCCAAGAGAGTCGCAGACGCCCCGCCCTCTGGCGGCGCCGCTCGTCCCGAGGCCGCCGCCGCAGCCTCCCCCGCCGCAGCTCCTCTCCAGGGAGTCGCCGCTTCCCGCGGACACGTTTGCGTTCAACAGTGACGCGTTCGAGGCATTGTCGCGGCGCCGCAGCCCTTCAAGCGACTCCAGCTGACGGCGCGCGGCTGCGGAGACCTCCGCAGCAGCGGGGGTGGTCTCCGCAGCAGCGGGGGTTATCATAAGAGATCTGAGGCGCGGGCTCGGCGCGCGCGCGCGCGCGAGGAGGCAGGCGCTCGCATTGAGCGGCTGAAGAAATCGTGGTCGTTGTCGTCGTGCTCGTCGTCGTCGTTTGCTTTTTGCTGGGGGGGAAAGGAGGGCGAGCAAGAGGAGGAGGAGGAGGAGGAGGAGGGGTCCCGCAGGGACCAGGACCGACACCGGGACCGGGACCGGGACCAGGGGGAGAGCGGGACCGGGACCGGGAGCGGGACAGGGACGGGGAGCCCTGGACGAGCAGCAGAACCGACCACGGGACCGGGGCCGGGACCGGGGCCGGGACCGGGACCGGGGCCGGGAACCGGGACCGGGAACGGTGGTGCTGGTCCCGGTCCCGGTCCCGTGGTCGGTCCTGCTGCCCGTCCTGGGCTCCCCGCCCCTGTCCCGCTCCATGTGTCAGCTCTTTGTCCCGCTCCCAATCTCTGCCGTGCCGTTTGGGTTCGAGATCGCCAGCCATGGAGGTTAGGAAGCCCGACACAAGGATCGGGCGATGCCGCGTCGGCGAGAAGAGGAATAGGAAACCCGACACAAGGACGGGGCGATGCCGCGTCGGCGAGAAGAGGGGTTTTCGGAAACCGGACCACAGACCTCATTCGAGCAAGCGCGCTGGGGCGGCGGCTCGACCCACGGCAGCGTCGGCGGAGGCGGCCGCGCGGCCGCTAGCTCGGCGCAAGGCGAGCTCCAAGAAACAAACCCTCGCAGTAGCGGGGGCTGCTGTAGCCCTCGCAGCAGCGGGGGCTGCTGTCTTGGAGCGTGGTGGGTCGTGGGATGAGAAGACTGCTCGGAGGACAGGCGTGGAAGATGACGATGGGTTCGATCAGGCACTTTGGTACCGCGACCATTGGGGCAACTGGTGCAAACTAGGGTCCAAGATGCCGCCAGTCGGCAGCTCCTGGCAAGAAGGCGCCGACCCCCTTCGCATGTAATTACGGGGCGGATGAACACGACAGTGCCCCCACATGGTTGATTGTACGGTTCTCAGGATGACCGCGACATCCCGAGCGCACAAGGGGAACGCCCCTCCGCAGCAGCGGAGGGATGTCGCGAGAATTTCGCCGAGGGGGGGTGACCTTGGCGGAGGGGCGCACTCGCGCGCGCGCGGGGGAGCGCGGTTTCGCGCGTCGCGTGCGGCATCGCATGCGGTGTGGGGGAAAACACGACATCTGTGCTGTCACCTGTGTCCTGCTCTCTCTTTTGCTTCGCTTCCCCTTGCACTCCCTCCTGCAAACTCCCGCCCGTCATTATGTCTTTGTAGTGATCATCGCTTCCATACACGCAACTCTCACAGCGCCCCTTTCTCTCACAGATGGGTTCGGGGTGGGCAACCTTTCTCTCACACAGGGGGGGGCCGATGTATCAATGCTTCTCCTGTTCAGGCGGATGTGCGCGTATCGAAAAGCTGAGAGGGCCGCGTCGACCCGCCGTTCGTCGCCTCTCTCTCTCTCTCTCTCTCTCTCTCTCTCTCTCTCTCTCTCTCTCTCTCTCTCTCTCTCTCTCTCTCTCTCTCTCTCTCTCTTTCTCCCTCTATCTGCCTTTCCTCTCCTTCTCCTTTTGCTCAAGTGCGGGCAGGCCGCGGATCCGCGAGGCCCCTCCTTCTGTCCGCGCGCGCGACAGGCACTCGTGCTTCAAGCGGGGCTCCGCAGCAGCGGGGGCAACCGTCGCGGAGCATATGTTTTGGAAGCTGCCCCCGCAGCAGCGGGGGCGCCTGGATAGATGTCCGAGGACATCAAGTCAGGTCCCCTGAATGATGCCGCCACGTTGCGCAGCCGCTATGCCTTGAAGGACTCCGAGGGCCAGCGGCTGAAGGCCAACATTTCCTTGGAGGATATCTGCGTCCACCCGCAGAACAGAGGTGGGACGTGCCCCTCCGCTGCCAGAGTGGTTAATCTCCTGTGTGGCATTCTGAAAGACAGGTTCCTCTTGAACGAGGCGCAGCACGAAGCAGTGGTTGTTCAGGAACTCCCTGCGTGGAAGAAGGCCGATTACGAGCGCCTCCATGGCAGGCCGTGCACGGCGCACGCGGACCACAATTTGCAGGAAACGAAGTCCGTGGGGGCTCTACGCTCGGCGTACACAAGCTTGTCAACGTTCAACTACGGGGCGCTGAGCCACTGCACCCTAACCCTTGGTCTGCTGAACCTCAAGCACGGCGCAGTGTGGGTCATTCCCGAAGACCACAAAGGATGTGGTTTGGAGGAGTTCCAGACAGGTACAGGTGGTTCCTGGGATATCCCAAAAATGCGTCGCGCTCCGAAGTTCACAGAACTCATGGACGTGCTCGATAACGGTTTGCTTTGCGAGGTGCTTTTGCTTTTTTTTTTTTGTTCTTTTTTTATTTTTTTTATCTTTTTTATTTTTGTTTTTTTTTATTATTTTCTTTTTTTCTTTTTATTTTTTGTTTTTTTTTTTTTTTCCCTTTTTTTTTTTTTTCTTTTATTTTTTTTTTTTTTGTTTTTTTTTTTTGTTTTTGTTTTTTTTTTTTTTTTTTTTATTTTTTTTTTTTGTTTTTTTTGTTTTTTTTGTTTTTTTCTTTTTTTTTTTTTTTTTTTTTTTTTTTTTTTTGTTTTTTTGTTTTTTATATTTTTTTTTTTTTTTTTTTTTTTTTTTTATTTTTTTTTTTTTTTTTTCTTTTTTTTTTTTTCTCGTGGGAAATTCACTTCGATGCCGTCTTCGCGCAAGGCCCCGCGATCATTTCCGCGGCCCTGAACGACCCACAGGGAAAAGGTGTGACCTCTCACGAAATCGAGGTCCTGACGTCCGTCGCTGGTTTCGTCGCCACCGCAGCAGCGGCGGGCAAGAAAGCATCGCGCGGATCTGAGACAGGACACCCCGTGAATATCTCGTACGACACTGTTCTCAAGGCTTGCGCGCAACGACATCCCGAGTACGCCAAGGCCAAATGGTTCGAGGACATGTTTACTTTCGCCATCAACGTGGGGGCCGCATCAGGGCAGCTCATACCGCAAATTCTAGATTATGATCGACGTTGGGTGGATCACAAAATACGTTCCCTGGCACCAGCCACCTGGGGCGTTCTCAACCAACTCCCCATAGATTGTCCCCATGTGAAGGTAGCCCTTGTCATGAGGGCGTACTCGCAAGAGCCGAGGTGCGGACAGTGCCCCGCGGAAACGGCTTGGGGACACAGCGAGGGCAACAGTCGGATACAGGAGCTCAATTCTTTGTTGGGGTATGTCCGTCGCACATTGGCCCCCGCAGCAGCGGAGGCCCACGGGGAGGAGAAGAGCGCGACTTTGACCGCGGGGGCGGTTCTGACTGCGACGGACACCTTCTACCAGGCGTACGTAAGGGTGAAGGCTAACAAACCTCGTCTAGAGGCAGTTGTGGAGGCCGTGCGCGAGACAGTGCGTCCGCACTATGCTGAAGTACGCGAGGCCTGGCAGAAAATGAAAAAGAACGCGCAGAAAGAGTTCCCGCTCCCTCCTGCGCCGTGGACCGACAAGTTGCCCGCGGCCCCCGAGAAACCCGCTGGCCCTCGCAGCAGCGGAGGTGGCGAGGGCTCTCGCCCGCAGCCAGTATTGATAGAGTTCAACGAAGAAGACAAGCCTCTGAACAGGCAGATGTCTGAAGTGTCCAAGCCCGTGTACAGCCTGATGGTGGTCCCAGTGAAATCGTGGCACGCTTCGGCTCCGTCTGGCAATCTCGACACAGACAGGTGGCACCAAGCAAGCATCGCGGAAGTCATGACTGGCTTCCATCGTCACGCGGACACTTGCGCCCAACCCGTCCAGATGCAATATGGCGTTCAAGCCAAGAGTGTCCATGTGTGGCTACTGGGGACATCGCCGAGGGGAAACTGATGCTCTTCCCTTGCTGCCCCACCGCGAAGATTTTCCCGAAAGTCTCGAGCAATCCGCGGGCAGTGGAGGTGCTAGTCGGTGAGAAACGTCCGACTCCTGTCGAGAAAATGGAAACATATTGGGCACAACCTGATTTCAAATTACCAGAGCTGGAGCTCAAGCCCGCGCCGCAGGAGGCGGCCTCCGCAGCAGCGGGGGCTGCGCAGGGCGAGGCGCCCGTGGGTCCGCAGCTCGACGAGGCGGCCCCCGCAGCAGCGGCGCCTGCACAGGGCGAGGCCGAACAGGAAGAGAATCCGTACCAGTTTAAGTTCGGAGGTACCGAGTCCTTGCACTTCTTTTGGGGAGTTGAGAGGATGACACCAGAAGAACTTGCCCGAGCCCAGCTAGTGCAGGGACAGGAGCACTGGAAGTTCAACGTTGCACTTCGACCGCGCGAGTTCCAGACAATGACACAGTGCCAACCAGCCGCCCCCCTCCGCGTCTGCAGCGCGCTTGTCCCGTGCATGCACAACACGGTGCCGCTGGCGCGCGGAGATCGGCGGATGCTGCAGATCACCAAGGAGAAGAGGGCCACCGACACCCAAAAGGAGAAGCAGGCATGGCAAAAGGAGCAGAAAGAGCAGGAGAAGAAACGGAAGAAGGACGCCGAGGAGGGACGGAAAACCCCCAAGAGCGGCAAGATGAGAATCCCTGGCCAGGGGGCCCACTTCGTGTGATCCCGCCGCAGCAGCGGAGGGTGCGCGAAACGGAGCGGCAGATGACAGCGGCCGATGATCCACCCGTCGCAGCCCGCAGCCGTCAGCTGGAGGGGAGGAGGAAAAGGGCGGGGAGAGGGGGTCGAAGAGGGAGGGGGGATGGGGGGCAGCAGAAACAGCACCAGACAGGGATGGGAGAGGTCACGCATCAGCCGCAGTAGTGTCGGTGGTACGTCAATTTTCATGGCGGCGCGGCGGCCGCTGAGAAATGGAGCAAGTGCGAGGGCCTGCAAATGCGGAAAATGTGAGTGCCTCTCGTCCCCCCCCCTCCTCTTCCTCCATGAGATCTCTCTCCTGGTGCATATCCCCTGCCAGGTCTCGTCCTGCTCCTCTCCCTCTATGTTCGTCCTGCCCTCCCCTCGCGCCTCGCCTCCGTCTCCGTCCCCCCTCGTCCGTTCCCGCCTCCCTCCCGTGTCCTGGTTTCCTCTCTCCGTGCTCATCGTCCTGCTCATCGCCCTGCCGTCCTGTTCGCGGGACGCTCTGTGGGACAGGGGGGCGGTCGAAGCACGCGAGGCCGAACCCCTCTGTGACAGAGGGGCTCCCGCGCTTTTCCGCCCGAGCCCCTCTGTGACAGAGGGGCTCCCGCGCTTTTCCGCCCGAGCCCCTCTGTGACAGAGGGGCCCCCGCGCTTTCCCGCCCGAGCCCCTCTGTCACAGAGGGGCTCGGGCGGAAAAGCGCGGGGGCCCCTCTGTCACAGAGGGGGTGGGGTCGTGCGTTTCCGCGCGCCCTCCTCTGTGAAACAGGGGTGGTCGTTCGATCAGGGCGCCCCCCCCTGAGGGACAGAGGGTCGGTCAGAGCGCACAAGGCCCCCCCTCAAGGGGCAGAGGGGCGGTCAGGGGGCAGGGAAGGCAGCTGTGCTCGTTCGGAGAGAAGGAGGGGGATGGGTTGGATGAGATGGAAAGAAGCTCGTGGAGGGAGCATGATGCGGATGAGGAGTAGGAGGATCTGTTCGAGACGAGGAGTCCGCTTTCCATAGCCGTTTTCAGGCGGTTCACTTGTGAGGGGGGCCGACGCCTAGGACGCGCGCGCCTTCGCAGCAGCGGGGGCTTGCGCACGGCGGCATGAAACGCAAGGCAGAGGACGCATGGCGGGAGGTCGCTGTCGGGAAAGCAGCGCGCCAAGATGGCGCGAGCATGGGGGTGCTCTGCGCGACGGGCGGGCTGTGCCGAAATCACGAGGGGGCAGCGGGATTTGCTCTGGAATGCGAGGAGCGCTGTGTTGTCTTGGGCGGCGAGATGAGCATAGAAGCCTTCGTGCCCGTCGGAAAGCACCGCCTGTGGGTGCTCAAAGTGGTCGGTGGCCACAGTGCCGTGAAGGGCGCCTTGAGCGAAACAAACTTGTTAGAACAATTGTATGAGAAGCTTCGCGCTGGAGAAGGATACAACGTGGATGAAGCGGCGACTCCTGTGAAAGAGGCCCCCGCAGCAGCGGGGGCTGCAGCAGGGTCTCCCGCAGCAGCGGGAGAAAAAGGTCGGGATCCCATGGCGGATCTCCTTGGCACCGTCAAGGCCGCATCGAAAGCGAAGAAAACCCCTGAGAAACAGAAAGGGTTTCCTCGAGGCACGCTCTGCAGAGTAACCATGCCGATGTCTCCTAAGCCAGATGAGGCCGACACGAAAGAGGTTTGTGTGTATGAGAACAGATATGGGCAACTACTCGTTCAGAGTCAGGACCTGCCTTGGCTTCTGCATTACCTGTACGAGGAGAGCCAGGGCAAAAGCGCCCCCGACCCCAACGACGACGACGAGGACGACGCTTTGGACGAGAAGCGCCCGTGGACCACCAGGTGGTGCCCCTCTGGGATGTGGACACTGGAGGTCAAAGGAGGGCCAATGGCAGGCCGAACATGGGCCTCCAGGATTCAGGATCTGAACGAGGAGAAATGGTCCACAGGCGTGGCGTTAACGGAAGTGACGACGCCCTTGAAACAGTCCACCCGTGCGCAGCAGAAGCAGGTTCTTCTAGCGTTCTTGGAGGACGTGGTCCAGAAAGCCATCAAGCAGGAAACAGAGAAGTGATGCCCTCGTTATCCGCTCGCTGGCGCGCGCCGCAGCAGCGGCGCGCTGACCGCTACAGCGGCTTTTTTTGTGCAAACAGACTCGGTGTATGCACCGCGCCAGCGGCGCGCTGACCGCTGAGGTGGATGCCTGCGGGTTCCTGTCGACTGGACAGGGGTTAGGGCACGCGCGGGGGATCGCGAGCCTGCGGCTCTCCAGCGCTCGCGCGCTAGAGGACAAAAAGGAACTCGCGGAATCTGGCGAGGACGGGGCGGAGGGGTTTGGGACCAGTAGGATGGGGGGGGGGGGGGAGGAGGAGGAGGAGGAGGAGGAGAAGGAGGAGCAACAGCAGCAGCAACATCACACTAGCAGCACCGACAGGAGGATCATTGCGAGGATGCGGCCGTTTGCTTGCCCTGCGGCGCTGGGCTCGAGACAAGAGGGCGGCCGCGTGTGCGCGCGCATGGCTTCCGCATCGTGGCCGCCGCAGCCGCTCCGCCCCCAGACCCAGGCGACGCTCGCCCTGCAAACGCGCCTCTGCGGGTCGGGCTCGACCGCGAGGTCGACGAATGTGGAGTTTTTATAGCAACACGACAAAACTAAAGACCCCGACAGAGTGCTCATGAATCCACGGAAACTACAGAGACCAATATTCGGATTCGGGTAATTACGTTATGCGCCGCAGCAGCGGCGCGGCTTGCCATTATGAATATGGCAAACGCACATGGAAGAATATTAATTTATGCTCGCAGTGGCCGTGGAGAAGCGACCACAAGAAGTGGTTAGGTTTTGGAGTCCGATGAGAAGTAGGAGGATTTGTTCGAGACGAGGAGTCCGCTTTCCATAGCCGTTTTCAGGCGGATCACCAGCGAGGGGAGTTGACACCTAGAACGCGGGCGCCTTCGCAGCAGCGAGGGCTTGCGCGCGGCGGCATGAAACGCATGGCATCGGAAACATGGCGGGATGTCGTTATCGGGAAAGCAGCGCGCCAAGATGACGCGAGCATGGGGGTGCTCTGCGCGACGGGCGGACTGTGCCGAAGTCACGAGGGAGCATCGGGATTTGCTCTGGAATTTGAGGAGCGCGATGTTCCCTTTGGCGGCGAGGAAAGCCTAGAAGCCTTCGTGCCCGTCGGAAAGCACCGCCTGTGCATGCTCAAGGTGGTCCGTGGCCTCAGCGCCGCGAAGGGCGCCTTGAACGAAACGACAATGTTAGAGCAAGTGCTTGGGAAGCTTCGCGTCGGAGAAGGAGACAACGTGGATGAAGCGTCGACTCCTGTGAAAAACGCTTCCGCAGCAGCGGGGGTTGCAGCAGGATCTCCCGCAGCAGCGGGAGAAAAAGGTCGGGATCCCATGGCGGATCTCCTCGGAACCGTGAAGGGCGCATCGAAAGCGAAGCAGGTGGCGGCGCGTCGCCAACCAGAGAAAACCCTTGAGAAACAGAAAATATTGTCTCGAGGCACGCTCTGCCTCTCGCTCCGTGCGGTCGTCTTGGGCGGCGTCGGGCCTCCGCTGACTGATTGCATGATGCATATATGTATATATTGTGTATGTATGGTGTGTCGACGTATATGTATGTACATACGTATATGTGTGTATTTATATATATGTATGTATATATAACTCGGTCGCAGGGGCGTGGCCCGCGGCCCAGGGCGGGGCCCGAGACTCTGGGACAGGACATAGGGCCTCATCATCGTAGGATGCTCATCATTCTCATCATCGCCATGTTGGGGGGGGAGGAGGGGACAGCTACCAGCTGCGCGCTGGCGCCACCGCCGCTCCCCCGCGCCCGCCGGCGCATCCGCAGCGCGGCTGCGGGAGGGGCTGCGCCTCAATTCCTGCAGAGGCGGCCTGCAGGGATGTTGCACTTTTGGCGTCTAGTACAAACGCCCGAGCGGCCCGCTTTTTTTTTGGGGGGGGCTCTTGCTTCACGGTGGAAGAGGAGACTATCATCATTCCCCGTGCCGCGTTCGCCTTCCCTCGACGACGATGTCGACGACTTCCTACATTCTGGCCTTGTTTTCTGGGGAGTGTTCTCGGAGTCGTTCGGGGCGTTCGTTCGTGTGCGCAAGCTTCTGAGTTTTCTGCGCGTCGTTCGGGCCGCTCGTCCTGGTGTGAGTCGTTCGGGCCCCTCCTCACCAGCCCATCTCACGGCAGCAACCCTCGCGAAGCATGCCGACGGTCGTGTTTTTTTCAGGCGTGTGTCCGCTGGTCCCCGCATATCTCCCTTGTTCCTCGTTCCTCCCGCCCCCTTGTACATCCTCCTTGTGGGGGGATGCGGCCGTTTGCTTGCCCTGCAGCGCTGGGCTCGAGACCTGAGGGCGGCCGCGTGTGCGCGCGCATGGCTTCGGCATCATGGCAGCCGCAGCCGCTCCGCCTCCAGACCCAGGAGACGCTCGCCCTGCAAACGCGCCTCTGCGAGTCGGGCACGACCGCGAGGCCAACGATTTTGTGGAGTTTTGGTACCAAGAAGACAAAAAGAAAGACCCCGACTTCGTGCTCATGAACCCACGGAAACTAAAGGGGACAATATTCGGATTCGGGTACGTTATGCGCCGCAGCAGCGGCGCGGCTTGCCATTATGACTCTGGCAGGCGCATGTGTAAGAAGATTCATTTCTGCTCGCAGTGGCCGTGTCCCAGCGACCATCGTCTGGCGGACGGTTCCGTGGACTACAATAAGTGGTCAGACTTGCAAGCGCCCTGGCATTTAGCGCAATGCGCGGGCGGGTGGCCCGCAGGAGCGGGAGCCCCCGCAGCAGCGGTGGCGCCGGCCGAGGCGTGCGAGGCCCCTGCTGAAGCGGCAGCGGAGCCGTCGGTGGGCCCTGCTGAAGGCCCCGCAGCAGCGGGGCCGTCAGCGGAGGCGTGCGTGGCCCCTGCTGAAGTGGCAGCGGAGCCGTATGTGGGCTCTTCTGACGGCCCCGCAGCAGCGGGCGCGTCAGCGGAAGCGCGCGTGCCTCCTCCTGAAGTGGCGGCGGCGCCGTGCGCGTGCCCTTCTGCAGAGCCCGCCACAGCGGAGGCGTCCGTGGGTCCTGCTGGCGCGCATGGCGCCGACGCAATCGCCGAGGCCGCTTCCGCAGTGGAGTCTGCCTTGAAGGACTCCGCGGCAACAGCAGCTCTCTCAGCAAAGGAGGTTGCCCCTGTCGCTTTCCCCCAACCCGCCCCGCTTGCTGTTCGCGACGTAGCGGAACCCGTGCTTCCAGGGGCGGAAGTTGCTGCAGCTACCGCCTGTGAACAGACAGCCGCGACAGCAGGCGCTGCGGTTGCCCCTGCAGGCGCCCCCGCAGCAGCGGGGGCGCCAGCAGGGGCACTTTCAGAACAAGGCCAGAGGTGCTTCGAGAAATTGATGAAGTTGTCGCGCAGTATTCGCGGAAGGCCGGGGGGAGGCCGAGAGTGGATAGGATATTCTGCTTTCGTAATCTTTGCGCTGTTGCGGAAGGTGCGCGTCTACGTGTGGGAAGGACGCAACAGAGTCGACCTTTGCAAAGCTGTCTTGCCGCCGTGGAAACTAGAGCAGTTAACCCGCGAGCTTGCGGTGGACGCGATCGCGTGTTGCGCCGTCCCCCGAGACTCGGGGCCACCGGACTGGGCCCCCGTGTCGGAGGAGTATCCTTTGTTTCGATGCAATCATTTTATCGCAGGCGTCTCCACCGACTTTGTGGATTTCACGGGAGATGCTTCGACGGTGGACGGTTTCTATTCGGCTCTCGGTGTGTTCGTCGTGTCCACAGTCGCAGACGGGGACTGCGGTTTGGATTGCATGTTGCAGGTGACCCAGGAGGTTTCCACGCGAGAGTCTCGCAGGGAGCTCCGCCAGGACAGTTGCTCTCTCCGACCACCCTGATCCTTCGCTTCCATCTCTGCTGCCCCCACGTGCTCTTCCCCTCCTTGTCTCCCCATTCTGCCTTCATGCCTCTCCCATCCCGCCCTTCTCTCCCCTCGTGCCCTCCCCACCGAGTCCCCTTGCCCCTCCTCCATGCCCGCCCGCCAGGACATCGCGGACTACATCGTGCAAAGGGTGCGGCTGGCGTGGTTCCTCGACGCGATGGTCCTGACACAAGAAGTCACGCAGGATGACGTCCTGGAGCTTCGTCGCCTGCAGAGCGCCTTAGACGACGAAGAACTTGTCCCGCAGCCTGGCCACGCCGCCCCTCCGAGAGCACAGGGCGTTGCCGCCGCAGCAGCGGCGGCGCCACCTGAGGACTTGGCCGTGGTGGAAGTCGACGCCGAGGCTGTCTGTCAGGAGCTCGTGCAAGCCATCCAATGGTGGACTGGACTGACAGACGCTGCGTGCGCCCTGGACGTCGCTCGGGAGTTGATGCCCGCAGAGCGGGAGGAGCAGCTCTTGAGGTGCAGGAACCGCGGCTGCGAGCGCAAAGCCCCCGCCCAGAACAAGAAGCGCGTGGTGGTCCCGTCGATCCTGTGCTCGAGGATGGAGATAGCGGGTGCTTTCGACGAGCACATGCGCTCTTTAGGCTGGACGCCTGGAGACCGCTTTCCGTATGGAGGGGCGCGTTCATTCATGGATGCGTGGGACTGGGGTTCCATGTCCCGTCTCCCTCTCAGGAAGCTCACGCACGTTGTGCGGCGCTGGCACAAGGCTTTTCTGTCGTCGAAATGCGCCTCCGCAGTAGCGGAGGCTGTTCGGCAGCCGCGGGGGCACGAGAAGCAGCACGGGCAGGGGCGCCTCCTGAAGTGGAAAGGGCGGAAAAGGATACCACAACAGGGACAGGGCCCAGCTCGAAAATGCCCTTGGTTGCGGCAAGCTCTGTTTGAATGGTGGAGTTCCATTCGGCACAGTGTGGATTGGAAGATGATCAAAAGTGGAATGCGAAGTACCCAAAGAGAGCCAGCGAAGATAGCAAGGTTCACGCAAAGCATGCTCCAGACCAAAGCGTTGGAGCTCATGAGCGAGTACGTCATGCAGCAGCTGCGGATCGGGCAGCGACCCGCCGCCGTGGAGTTGAGGTCGCGCTGGTGGGCCTCCTGGCGCAAGGAATACGGCCTCAGCATGCGGTGCCCGAACAGGAAGTACAAGTGCCCGCTGCCCGTCTTGGAAGAGCGCCTCGAGCGAGGCTGGCTGAACGTGTTTAGGGTACGCGCCGCGTGCGTGCTACTCAACGAGCAGGATCCCGTGATGGAGAACTTCGACCAGTCGCCTTTCCACCACAATGAAACAGGATCAGCTGGCGTGAGGACCCTCGCAGTAGCGGGGGTCGAAGTGCCACTGGTGGAGTGCCACGGCGCGGTGCGGGAGCGGTGGACGGCCAATTTCATGACAATGAGCGACAAGGATCGGTTGCGGAGAGAAGGCCCCCCACCGATGGAGTGCGTGTTCAAGGCGGAGGGTGGAGGAGAGAAGTTGAGGCCGCGCCTGCTCGAACACCTTCGGCGCCGAGGGTTCGGCAGATGGGTGTCGGCGACCACCAGCACCAAGGGGTCTTACCGGACACCGTGCGTGCTCGCGTACCTGGACCGCCACCTCCCTCATCTGCCAGAGCCTCCGCAGCAGCGGGAGTGGAGAGTTATGATGGCGGATGATCATGGCCCTCACTTGTCCCCGCTTGTGAGTAAGCTATGTTGGTCTCGAGGGTACGTGTTCATCCCGCACGGGGGCGGCGTAACCCCAATCCTCCAAACTGTGGGCACACATCTGAATCAACACGCCAAGCGCGATTACATGAAGGGAGAAGGAGCCGCGCTGCTGAGAGCCATGAGGCTGGGCCAGTGCGTCCCGCAGCTGGACAAGTTAGAATGCATTGACTTGATGGTGGAAGTGATGTCCCAAATGAGTCTTCACTTGGCTGCGGCAGACGGGTGCTGGGAAACTGGTTTCAAGGCAAATCTGTGGGATGCGGACTTGGACGCGCGCATATGCAAGGAGGCAGGCCTTTTCTGGAGAAAGCTGGGGATGCGTGAGAAGGTCGCCGCCGCAGTAGCGGAGGTCGAAGAAGAGGTGCAGGCGGGGCGCTTGAGATGGACTTACAAAGACATCATGCGATTGGTCCTCCCGCACCCTCGACGCGGCCACTGCGACGACGTGTTCGCAAACCTTGGAGACGACGCGGCTCTGGACGAGGGCGACAAGATTTGGCATGCATGGAGGGGGCGGAAGACGCAGCCGAGGGTCTCCGCAGCAGCGGGGGCACTGAGGGTGGCAATTCCGTCGACGCCCTCGAAGGAGATGAAGATGATGGGAGCGAGGACGACGACGGGTGGTGCGCCGCTGGCGAGTTTGACTACGAATGGGCCAATCAAAGTCTCACCGCAGCAGCGGCGGGGGAGAGCGCGCTGGAGGCACCGCCTGGCCTGTCGACGTCTCGTATGGAAACTGCGGAGCAGACGTCTGAATTGTTGAGAACGCATTCGTCGATCGCTGAGGAGTTGCGCAGCTGGGGCGACATCGCGGGGGCCACGTTCATGGAGACGCAATTACGGAAAGAACGGAGGCGAGTGCGTGAAGTGTCGAAGGAAGTTCCTGGGGTTCAGCGAGCCCTCGCAGCATACGAGGACGCCCGCGAGGCGACGCTCAGAAACGAGAAACGACAGCGGGATGTCGAGGCGCGGCGCAGAGAAGAGCTAACCCGCCTGGGGGACGACGTAAAGAAAGCGCGCAAGCTGCTGAGGACACAGCAAGCCAAACTCTTAGACGCAGAGGCAGCCATAGATATCAAAAACAGGATGAAGCATGTCGGGTTATCCGAGCTGGGCGGTGGGGCCTCCCTTATATTATCGCATCGCCATCTCTACCAGTCCTAATATCAAAAAGATAAATTTTTATTATAGTTGTCCACCAACACCAATCCACATCCCCCCTTGTGCGGAGGCGCGGCGGGTCGAACGTCGAGGTGCGACGCGCTGAATCGCCTGGCGGGTCTGGGTTCTGGGCTTTCTGCAGCTCAGCTGTCAGATTTTGAGTGGTTTCGGCGGGAATGGGACGCCGCTGGCATGGAGGACTTCGGTGGAAAGTGGCCGGAGACGTTTGCCACGTGGTTGCAGAACGTCATAGACGAGTACTTGGGAGGCAACCCGAGAGCTTTCAGCATGTTTATGCACAGTGAGACGCGACGCCGTCTGTCTGGATCCCTGGCGCTTGCGCTCCCTGCAGCTGGGGGCCTCTGAGAGGCGCGGCCCGCCGCAGCAGCGGCGAGGCGCGGGGCGTGAGTTCGGGCAGCAGCCACTGCTCTTCCACCTGCCTGCGACTGAGGTGCCGCGTGCGCGCGCGGACGTAGCGCAGGCCCTGCGCAGAAGAAACAGGGAGGAGGGGGGACGGGGGAGGAGGTGAGAGGAGGGGGAGAGCAGGCAGGGGGAGAAAACCACGCGGGTGTCGATCACTCCGCCCCTCCTCCTGCTCTCCCCCCTCCTTTTCCCTGATCTCTCCTGGTCATTATATCATTCCTCTCTCTATCCCTCTCTTTCTCTCTCTCCCTCTCTCTCGTTATCGTCGTCCGTCTCTCTCTCTCTCTCTCTCTATATATATATATCCCTCTCTCACTATCTCCCTGTCTCTCCCTCTCTCTCTCTCTCTCTCTCTCTCTCTCTCTCTCTCTCTCTCTCTCTCTCTCTCTCTCTCTCTCTCTCTCTCCCTCTCCCTCTCTCTCTCTCTCTCCCCCTCTCTCACTATCTCCCTGTCTCCCCCTCTCTCTCTCTCTCCCTCTCTCTCTGCCCGCCCTTTCCTTCCCTATCCGCCCCGTCTTCCTCCTCTTCGCCCCGTCCCCCTCCTTCCACCGCCGTTTCGGCCCCAGGAGTTCGGCTCTGACGGCCGCCCCCCCAGCAACGCGGGGGCAGGGAGCGATGGCCGCGGCCACCAGCAGCAGCAGCAGCCCATTGGGCCCCGCAGCAGCGGGGCCTCGGGGCCGACTGACGGCAGTGTTCACAGCGAAATCTGGGAAGGTTTGGCGACCTGTAGGTGGTCAGGCAGAACCCTGGAAGGGCCCTTGGGCCCTTGTGCCAGAGGGCGCCCCCGCAGCAGCGGGGGCTGCGCCGCCTGGCGTCTCAAGCTCAGCAGCGGCGGCGCGATCAGAAGTTTCTACGATACGCACCCGCCCAGGCGACTCCGTGGTGGATCCGAGCGATGACGAAGAGCCTCAGGAATTTAGGGGCTGAAGGCCGCCCAACGACGTCGAGCGGCGCGAATGCGTTCTTCGCGACACCGTCCCGCCAAAATTCTTCTGCGAAAGAAGAGCGGCTGACGTGAACAGGCCACGGAACGACAACGTGGGCAACCTTTCCGTCCTGTTCGGGAACTGGGGCCCCATGCCGAGCGAGACCAACCACGCGGACCAGCGGCGGAGACATGAGTTGCAGCTGCGGCATTGCCCTGCTCTCGTGGCGTGCTTTGCGGAATGTGAGGAGCAGATGGAGGCAATCCTACAGCGGCCAGGGAAACCACCGCCGCTGCAGGCGGACGCCCCCGCAGCAGCGGGGGCGTCAGCAGCGGAGGGCCAAAGCAGCAGCAGCGGGGGGCCTTTTGTCGCCCCCGCAGCAGCGATGGCGACAGCAAGAGGAAGTCGTGCTGCGAGTGTTGGCGATTGCCAACAGCTCCAGAATCGACCAGAGCACGAATACTTGACCCTGCGCGGGCGTGAGGACAAGTCCTTGTGCATCGCTGCGCGCGCAAATCTGTGTTACGCAATGCGGCTGCTCCACTGGGAAAGGAGTGTCGTCGGCCACTACAGAACAGCAAGAGGGCGCAAGATGGAAGCGTTCTCGAGGATCATGGTGGTTGAGATCTACTTCGATCAAACCTACGCCCACTTCGGCTCGAAAGTGCGGGTGTGCGCGGTGCACCTCCACCGCGACACGGCGAAAAATTCCAGAGGCTTCAACGAGGCTCACAAGACGTGGTGGCCGAGGTTGGCGACCATCTTGCAGGACAACAGCGTTGACATCCTTTGTGGGGATTTCAACATGGCGCTCACACAGACGCTGCCGAGTCTTCGGGGTCTTGGCATGCGATTGGAGACGGCAGCAGCGTACTTCTGGCGCGGATTGGACGGCACTCCGTGCTTGGACAGCTGCGGCATCTTCGTTCTCAACAGGCCTGGCGAGTACACCCTGTGCTGGCCGCTGAGCGCCGTGCACGACAGGGACGAGACGGGGTTGCTCTTCGCACGCAAGTCGGTGATCGGTGAGATCGGGTACCGTAACAGAAGCAAGGCAGAGGCCCCCGCAGCAGCGGGGGCCCCCACCAGCCCATCATCGGAGCCGACGTACAGGCACCACTGCCAGGAAGGAGGCCCTGGGATGCCTTACGATCGCTACTACCCGAAAAAAGACGCCCGCGAGCACCTCCAGGATTTACTGACTCAGTCAGAGGAATGCCAACGCAAGATCCAAGAGAAGGAGCGTGAGAAACTGAGGCGCGCCGAGGCTGAGGCTAGAGGGGACCGCCGCTTCTCTAGCAATCGCGAGGTGACCCTCTTCCGCGCGTTGCAGAAGACGTTCCCGCCGGAGACCGTGGAGGTGGAGGGGCGTTGGCACGGCGGCGCCCGCTGCCCTCTCCTGTTCCAAATGCGCATGGCCAGCGCGCGTTCGCAGGGGAGGAAGCAGGAGAGAGCCAAAGAGAAGAAGGACAGGCGCGCCCAGAAACAGCAGGCAGCTGCGCTCCAGGGCGCCGCAGCAGCGGCGCCCGAGCAGCGCGGAGCCGAGCGCCAGGCACCAGAGCAGCACCGCGAGAGGGACGAGCAAGACGAGCGCGCCCAACGGGCGTGGCGCCCACCAAGATGGGCAGACGAAAACGCGGACGACGGCCGCGACTGGCCCGCGGCTGGCGATGGAAGGTCGCGGCGGGGGGTTGAAAGGGGGAGGGGGGGAGAGGGGGGGTGGGGCACGGGGAGGGCAGGAGGGAGGAGAGGGAATGAGGAATAGGCTGAGCAGGACGAGGGATGACATAAGGAAATGAGTGTCGGGAAGGGGCGGGAGTGGACAGGGAGGGGATATAGAAATAATTATTTATCACCCCCCAGGTGGCAGCCGACCCCGCAGTGCCCATCTCCAGGGCCTGCGCCGCTGGAGCAGCGAGGGCAGCGCGGCGCCGCCATCTACTTCTCGGACGCGATCGCTGCCCTCGGCCACGAGCCGCCAGAGCCCCCGCAGCAGCGGAGGCCACAAACGCCACGGCAGCAACCAACAGACGAGGAGTGGCGCAGGGATGAGTGGCGGCGCACCAAGGAGGGCGAGGAGCGCGAGTGGCAACAGCCGAGCGGCGAGGCTTCCTCGCTGCAGGACCGCATGGTCGACTCCGCCTGGCGCGACATGCAAGTGGCATTCGGCAGCGACCAACGCCCCAGTGACTGGTGGAGCAGCCACAGTGGGTGGAGTAGCGGCCAGGGGCACTGGGAGGTCGCGACCACGACTTGGAGGTGGGTCGAACCCCCCCCGAAACCAATCCCTGGGAAAAACTTAGCTGAACCATCGCACAGGAGCCGCCCCTCCGCAGCAGCGGAGGGAGGCCTCATCGGCCGAACGTCGACCCTCCGCAGCAGCGGAGGCCTTGCCATTGCATCGTGAGCGGCGGCGACTCGCGCGCGCCGTCGTGCTCGGCGACCGCTGCCCGAGCGGAGAAGGAAAAAGAAACGGTGCTTTCATCGGTGCTGTCGTTGCCTCCTCTCCTTCATCGTTTTCGTCTCCCTCCCCCTCCAATCCCCCATCCCGCTATCACATTTTATCGTCTCCAATCGTATCGGGAGCTCCCGTGGCAGAAGAGCACCCAGAACGAGGTCCTCCGTGACAGAGGGGGGGCATCTCAGACCCCCTCTGTGACAGAGGGGGGGCATATTTGACCCCCTCTGTGACAGAGGGGGGGCCAAAAAACAAATGATCACTTTAATGCGGCTTCTGGATTACCTGGTCCAAGTCCACACCGGGAATCGCAGCAGGTCCCACCTCCTCTCCTCTTCCTCCTCAGCATCTTCATCAGGCTTATTTCACATCATCTCCACCAGCTGCGACAATGGTACCACTGTCTCACACGAGGCACACCCCTGATGCCTCAGCGGCTGCATGGTTTATCTCGCCGGGCGCACCATGCAGCCCAGGAGCTTGCTCCTGACACTACTTACCCGGTCGGTGCGCATCCGACATTCTCACCTTCGAGTGGCCCGCACATGAGTCCCATGGATCCCAAGGATCGGACACCGTGCGGCCGCCGCCGCCACCGAGTCCGCCGGCAATACCGACCAAGTCGTTGCCGCACACGCTCTGGAGCCCTCCGAGTGGGGACCATGAACGTCCAGGGACTTCGTTGGCAGCTCCTCCACTATCGCGACAAACTGCAAGCTCTTGTTTCCACCCTTCGTGCTCAGAAGTTTGATTTGACCTTTTTGACTGATTTGCATGGCACATCGACCTGGCAAGTGGTTTGGATTGAAGAATTCTGTTTCATTCTGCACGGCCGAGTTGGCATTGTTCTTACCCGCGCGTGGGCCAAGGAATGGGAGACGCAAGGAGCACAGAAATGGCAACAAAGTGACCGCATTGCTGGGATCGGGCTCACCATCTCCGACCAGCAGCTTGCCTTCCTGGCGGTGTACATGCCTACTACACCCACCGTCGGACCACGTCGGGAAGCTTACGCTCAGGCCACCCTGTTGCTGCAAACGCTACGTCCGGACTGGGCGCCTATCTTGGGAGGCGATTGGAATGGACACATCGGGCGGGACTCCATCTCCGATCACATCGGACCCCACGGCCTCGGTCAAACGACCACCATGGGAGGACGGATTCTGCTGCAATGGCTAGCACAAGCATCCCTAGAACACGTCGACTCTCGCCGACCCATCAAATGGAGAGGCACCTGGAGGCACAACCAAACGGGGTCCTGGTACGAGCTCGACTCCTTCGTCGCGGCCGGCCCTCTGGTCTCGGCATTTCAATCTATCCACACCTTTGCGGGAATCGCGGACCACATGGGAAAGGCCAGTTGGCTCCACATCGGCCGCACCGGTTCACTACCACGGAAACAGCATCGCAAGCAGCGTTTTGTTGCACGTGCCAGCCGCAACCGGAGCCGACAACAACAAGGCCTCCAGGAAGGACGTCTTCAACTAGAAGGCCTCCGTGGACCCAGCGAGCGAGCCAAACGCAATCGCGACCGCTATAGCCAGACAGTCGAGCAATGCCTGGCCGATCGAGGGGTGCCTCCGGCGCCTTCCTCCACCGACCCCAACGACACCTACGTTGAAGGTTGGCTAACCACCGACCCCTGCCAAGCCCACATATACACGGATGGATCTGCCTCTCACCGCCCCGGCACTGGGTGCCCTGTATCCGCGGGCTGGGGATTTGCAGCGTGGCACCAGGGTCAAGTCGTCGATGACTACGGCCCGGTCAACACCACCACGGGCACTACGGACGTCATTGCGGAGCGGGCTACCAACAACACTGGCGAACTCTCCGCAGTTATCTGGGCTCTCCGATGGGCCCGGCGTATCTTGCCCACTGGTACCACGGTCCACATCCACTACGACTCCGAATACGCTTGCTCTATGACTCGAGGCCGATGGAAGGCTACGCGCAACGTGATCCTCGTCAAATTAGCTCGCAAGGAGCTGCAAGCCACACTCCCAACGCACCCAGTATGCTGGCACTGGACCAGAGGACATTCGGGCAACGTGGGCAATGAACGAGCCGACCGCAATGCAGATCGAGGCCGCACCTCCCGGGCGCCCAATTCTGTTTCCACCCCTGGCCCGAGCCGCCGCCTTCGCCGCAAGGCTCCCCCGTCGGCTTCCCAGCCAGCGCCGCCCACCTCCACAGCACTCACCTCCACGCCCTCGCCGCCGCCCGAACCTCCCACACTGGGATGGACCGAGCTGGCCGCCGTCCTCCGGGAGGCCGCGACTACTACGGTCGGCCGCCGAGCGCGTAACACAGTCGGCCGGCCGTGTACCCCTGAAGATGACGCCACCCTCTCGACTCTGCAGGAGGCCGTCTCCACCGCTTGGGACAAGGTCAGACGAGCACAAGGCCATCCCTCCGAAGCCTCCCTGCGAGAGGACCACAAGCGAGCGAAACGAGCACTACAGACCTTCCGACGCCGCTGTCGCAGCCGTTGGCTTCGACGCACCACTTCCCTCCTACACGAATGCATGAACTGCGGTGACTGGGGTCGCTTCTACCAAACCCTCCGGAAAATAAGCATTGCGATCCAAGGAGTGTCCTATGAAGGGACAGAACCTTTCTCCCTCGAGGACATCCGCACACACAACATGCGCATTGCCGAAGACGAATTCCACGTGGCTCCCGAGCTGATCGAGCAGCTGGTTCCGGCGCTCCCAGAAGCCTCCTGGCTTGCGGACACGCCAGCCGAGGACGAGATCCTCGACGCGATCGCGGCCACCAAAGAATCGGCACCTCGGGAGGACGAAGTCACTATCACAATGATAACTGCAGCTGGACCACGAGCGAACCACCAATTCCGCCTACTCATCACTCAACTCTGGCACACGCCTCCAGCGCAATGGGAGCCATCAGTACACCGATGTCTCGGTACAATGCTTTACAAAGGCAAAGGGGCCCGCGACGACCTGGATAACTACCGTTGTATCATCCTTATCAGTATTATTTCACGTGTCCTGGGCAAAATCATGGCGGGCCGACTTCGGAAGTGGTCGGAACAGAGCGGCCTACTACCGGAATACCAATGGGGCTTTCGTCCTCACAGGAGCACGCAAGACACCCTCTTCCTGGTTCGCATCTTACTCGAGGCCGCCGCCGAGGCGCAGACATCTTCGGCCGACACGGCTGCTCCACTTCCTGAACCACTCACGCTCTTGCTCATCGACATCATGAAGGCCTACCCACGGATCCCGCGGCCCTCTGCCTGGCAAGTATTCAAACGTGTCGGCTTTCCACCGCACTTCATGACGATTCTCAGTGGCGTGCACGATCTTGCCGAATACGTTGTTCGTACCAGAGCCGGCACCGGGGAACCGTATACCCTCGCACGCGGCTTCCGCGAAGGATGCTGTACCAGCCCGTGCTGCTTCAATGTGTACCACACGTTCCCTATTCGACATGCGGAACAACGGATCTCAAAGTTTTTGGCGGACAACAACCTCGAACCCTTCCGAGTCCACAGCGTGGAGGGTCGCAAATTCCACCTCCGACAGCCTCCGGGCAACCGCGCTCGCAAAGCCCTGAACCACAACCTGGACATCTTCGAGTTGCTCACCATCATGTTTGCCGACGACACGACGCAAGTGGGCCGCGAAGGCAGCCGCGAAGCTCGAGAGCGCATCCTCATCAACACGCTGACCGAGTGGGGCGAAACGGAGAAGCCAGAAAAACGAAAGAGACTCCGGATAGCCACTACCAGGGACCCCAACCTCTACAAGGACTCTGCCAAGCTTCTCGGGTGCATCCTGGACTCCACGGGCAAACGCCAGCGGGGCACAGACAACCGACTGGACTGCGCCAAGAAAGCGTGGGCTCAGCTACGACGCCGCCTACCGCAATACGGGCTTACGGACCGCCAGAAAGGGGCCTTGGTTTCAGCTGTGGTAATGCGATGTTTACTATACGGAGCCGAAACACGCCACTTCACTTCGACACAGATCCGCCAATACCAGACCTTCCAGAACAAGGTTGTACGAGGGATTACGGCACAGCGCATCAGCACAATGCAAGAGGACGAGGTCACCATGCAGGACTTACGTCGACGTGTTGGTATCGACCCCATACATATCCTGATTGGACAAGCTCAGCTACGGTACCTGGGCCACCTCGCGCGCATGCCCGCCGACCGGCTCGAGAGACGCATCCTTTGGGCATGGCTGCCGCCTGAGACGGCGGTACGATGCAAACGCACTCCTGGACACACCCGCCGCCAGCTACGGGCCCGACTCGAAGAGCTCCTTGGCCACAGCTCCCTCCAAAAGTCCCAGCGGGCACAGCAGTGGACAGCGATTGCCCAGCGCGACGGAGGAGCGGAGTGGGCCCGCCTACTACGCCTTTGGGTCAAGGACCAGCGCCGCCGCGCCGACCAACAAACCTTTGGAGCCAGACGCCAAGATGCAGCTACAGCAGCACGCCGTGCCGCAGCGCACTCCCGAGTCTTTCAGGAATTCGGCGCTCTGCCCGCTCCGGGGAGCAAGTATGTCTGCCCGCACTGTCAGAGCAATATGTACTTACGTTCCTTACGATCCCACGTCGCACCCTGTTCCCGCCTCCCCCCAGAGGCGCGCGCCAACTCTGCATCATCCACTTCGGCCGACCCGAGCGCTCCAGGAGGAGAAGGAGGAACTGGCACCAGAAGCACCGCCCCGATCCCGGCCAACCCTCCCTCTAGAGGGCGCAGCCGAGCAGCCGCTGCTGCAGCGCACGCCGCCAGACCCCAAGCCACCACCTCGAAGCGCCGACTCGGTGGGAAACAGGCTCGCCCTCCAGGACTCCCCGCCCCCGCACCGCCCCCACCTCCATGGGATCCCACGGCAGTGCGTCTTGATTACCAAGCAAGACAGGCGGGGCGCCAGATGACGCTGACGGACCTCCCAATCCCACCCCCTCGCCCCGGCTATCCTCGCACAGCCTGCCCCTACTGCAACAAGCTGTTTGCGAACTCGACGCGTAGAGCGACTCACTCGCTATGCTGTCCAGAGATGTCCTACAACGAGTGGTTGTTCCGCGTTCGGGTGTGTCAATGGGAGGCACGCGAGGGGCCGGCGGCTTGCCCTCACTGCGCCACTCGCTTCTGGAAGCCCCACGCCAGGGGCAAACATGCCACCTCCTGCGCCGCTCGCCGCGCCGCTGCGGGCTTACCCAACAACGCGGCGATTTGGCGCGATCTTGACAGGGACCCTGGCGGATCCACTTCGGCGTAACCTCGCCGTTCTCTCTCCCCTTCCACCCCATTTACCCCGCCCACTTCCACACCATCAACTTGTGCAGACACCGCGGCTCCAGCAATATGTGCAGACTCACACCACACGCCCATTCCCCACAGCAACTGCATTGACACCACCACACCGCACCGCACCCCACAGCTTGTGCAGACTACGATTCCACCAGCTTGTGCAGACCCTCACCACAACAGCGCACACAACCTCCACCAGCTTGTGCAGACTCCACCAGCTTGTGCAGACTACGATCCCACCAGCCTGTGCAGACTCCACCAGCTTGTGCAGACCTCACACTCCTGACACCACCTCCAGACTCCAGACACCACGCTCCAGACACACATGTTGGGAGGGGGAAGCTATGCGGGTATCTGGAGGTAGTCGTCCCCCTCTCATTGCAGCATTACACTATGTCAGTATGTCTGGGGACCGTTGGGTGGAGCATGTGGTAAGCATCGTCAGCATCAGTACACATATTTTTTCTTCATCGTTATCCACATCTGCATGTCCTTCATCGTTATCCACATCAACATGCACATATGTCTGCTCGTTCATCACTCGTGCGAAGATAAGCGAGGACGCGCAAGGTAACCGTGCTCGCCTGGGCCCCGGGGGTTTTGCCGTGAAGGCCGCCACAACAATCGACAATATCATTGGCAGCTTCCGTCGGCCCGCTGGCTGTCGATCCCTTTTGCCTGAGTCGCCACAACAGAATCTATTCGTCACGACCGCCATGCCGTCGGCTTCCGAGATGCTCGCCGCCGCGGCGAGTGCGGGAGGTGCCGCGACCGCCTCGGCGGACGACCGCAAGCGCTTCCGCGGCGCCGATGGCGGCCCGCCAGTGCGCGC
>CAUYUJ010004603.1:331156-355383 GCA_963575745.1 Prorocentrum cordatum | reverse complement strand
AGAAGGGATATTCAAAAATAGTTGAAAAAATAGTCTGGGGACGATGTTCTGACAACGTTTCAGTATTTTAGGTTTTAGGGTATTGTTTGACTTTGTTGTATTTTTCGTCCCTTTGTAGCGGGACACGCCCGACTTAACCATGCATCCACGGTGCCGCGGCCGAGAGGTTCAGACCGCGAGGCCATGGACATGTCGTCAGCAGATCATGGGAGCCCCACGTCGGGCCTGTCCCACTACAGGAGGATAATTCAACAATAGTAAACAACAGCCTGGGGACGTGTTTTTTGGTTTGTTTTTTCTTTTTCAAGTTAATACACATATATATATATATAGGGTATTAGTTGACCATTTGTTTTCTGTCCACAATCCCTATGTCGGGGGACAGGCCCGACTCAATGGGAGCATTATGTGCCCTCGTCGTTCCGTCCTTCGCGTCGCTCAGCGTCGAGTAGCGTTTGGGAGTCGACGGGACTACCGATTTAGCGTCGATTTAGCGTCGATTGGCGTCGATTGGCGTCGATTGAGCGTCGACTAGCGTCGATTCGCAAGAGCCGACAAGGTTGTAATTATGGGAGGCTCCCACGAGATGCCACTGAAGATATGGTTTTGTTTTCCGCCCACTATGCAGATTTGCGTTCTTGATACGGGTGCCGCAGCCGCTTCGATTGTCGCGGATGGGCACACTGCGAGACCATTTTGTTCCCGTCGAGGTTCACGCCCTAAGCGAGACTTCTGGCGCGCACGCTGCTCTCTCCGAGACGCTTTTGGCCACAGTGGAAAGAGAAAGTGCAAATGTCAGATAATTGGCCAGTTCGTCACGGCGGAGCGTGTTGTACCTGCCAGTGGAGCGTGCTGTACTTGCCCAGCCTCTCCCGGGTCCATCCTGCCTAGTCTTCCAGGGTGTTTGCAGCCGTGGCGACGAGAAGTTCCCAGGACGCCCCAACTTTTCAAGACGTCGCCGACGCCCACGTCGGCGACGACAACGTCGTCAGCCGGAGTGTGGCCTCCGGGGTGCGTGGCGCCCGCGCCTGCCTGCGGCCGTGCCCCAGGCTAGGCGTCGACGTGGACACCAATGACGGGCATTCGCTGCTCATCGAGAGCACCCACAGCGGCCTGATGAAGGCGCGCGGCCCGGCCCGTGCCCTTGGCACCGCTCGGACGTGTGTGCACTTTTTCTCTCGGCGAGAAGCATCGAGGACCCTCCTGGACCCTCGAGCAAAAAAGCACGCACGGAACCGAAAAATGCACGGGAAAGGGACGTCCGAGCGACGGCAAGGAGGTGACCCCTGGAGAAGGGTGGTCACGTTCGGTTCCCAGGAGGCCCAGATGCCTTCTGAGGCGAGGAGGCTCGAAGGTCGGAGCTGTGGCTCCCCTGCTGCGGGGCCCGCTCCGGGCTCCAGGACAGTCGGAACACTGGTGGCGTCCACGGGCAGCTTCTGAGCGGATTTTGGCGTCCAGGGTGCCCGCTCGCGCGGCGGGAGAGCCGAGGGGGGCCCTCGAAGACAACAGCGGGGCACGCGTGGGCTCGGGGCGTGCCGGCGCGGCGACGGACGGTCACGGGTGGAATTCGGGAGGGGAAAAAACAGAGACACAACGAATCGTCGACTCCCCAGAAAATATGGGGGAATATGAGAAGTGGGGGGGAAGACAAGAGCGCAGAAGAGATGGGAAAATATTGGGAGTCCTGTTATTGGTGTGTGTATTTCTTTGTGTGGCCATGGGCCCCTTGACGAGCGCCGACAGGGGCCGCGTTCACGAGCGCCTACAGGCGCCCCGTTCCGACCGGTGTCGAACGATCGACGCCACTTGACGGCCGCAATCGCTGAAGACTCAGCGACCCACGCGGTGTCGGGGGGGAGGGGGGAGGGGGGAGGGAGGAGGGAGGAGGGGGGAGGGGGGAGGGAGGCGGGAGGAGGGAGGAGGGAGGAGGGAGGAGGGAGGGAGGGAGGGAGGAGGAGGGAGGAGGGAGGAGGGAGGAGGAGGCTGGCGCACCAGTCGTCACGGCATTGCCCTGCCGTGCGGACGCGGCGGCGACCCCCAATGCGGGTGTTTTCGAGGTGGGCTCCGATGTCGAGCGGCCTGAGCTGCCGGGAGGCCGCGATCGTCCGAGGCTCGGAGCGATCCGCTTGCTGTCAGGAGTCAGCGCGTAGGCTTAAGTCGGGCGTGCCCCATTTGCAAAAATAGTAAAAGCATATAGTCGGGGGACGATTTGTTTGACTATTTTTTAGCATTTGGGGGGTACGTTTCGAGTATGTTTTATTTTTCGCGCAGAAGCCCCCTGTAGGGGGACAGGCTCGACCTAATCGCAGGCTGTCACGGCACGACCTTGCCGAAAGGCCCCAAGGCCTTCGCGCGCAAGAGCCCTTTCTCCCCGTGCGAGCGGGGGGCACGGACCATCATGTTTACCGGCCTCGAACGTATCCCTATCCCTAAGATTGACACGCCAAAAGGCGATGACAATCTTGGGGATTCGCCCTCAAAAAAAAGGGGGATCCCTAAGATTGGCATCGTGATGAGGAGGTGCCCAGCATAGGGACAGGGATATGTTCCAGGCTGGTAACATGCCCGCGTGATCTGCTCGTTGCAGCCGTTGGCGCAGGCGTGGAACGACGCCCACCCGGACCTGGCCGTGGGGCATGGCGACCGGATCACGGAGGACCGCCCGATCTCTCCTCTTCTCGGGGCGCGCGCAGCGGGGTCGGCGCAACGGGGGCCGGCCAGTCCCCTCCGATCCCCTCTGGCTGGCCGGGGCCTGGGCGCAATGTGGAGCCGACCCTCGGCTTCCGCTGCCCCAAACACATATACACATATGTGCGCACACACACACACATATAGATATATTTATTCTAGACGCTTCGCGTATCCCCACCAGATTCGGCTCGTGCTGCGCCCAGTAGCTAATTAGGTTTGCCCGTCGGCCCGGACACCCTGTTCGCCGCCTGCGCTCTTCGCTGGTGGCCGCGACCAAAAAAGTATCCCCACAAGCCCATCCAGAAACGATATGCAGGCGAGTTGAGGTGATCTGGGAAGTGCGGCAGCAAAGAGGGGGACGGCCGAACCGTGCAAAGGAGTGAGGAGGAGAAGGAGGAGGTGGATGGATGGATGGATGAGGGAGTGGGAAGACGGAGGATGAATAGGATGAGGAGGAGGCGGGATGATGGATGAAAGTGACGTTTTGTTTTTTTGGAGAGGGAGGAGGAGGAGGAGGAGGAAGAGAAGGAGTAGGAGGAGGAAGGAGGAACAGGAGGAGGAGGAGGGCAAGCACAAGGGCCAGAAGTCTCTTGGATGCTTCTCGGAGCCTCTTGGGGTATCTCTTTGGCGATTCTTGGTGGTCTCTTGGGACGTCTTGGGGGTCTCTTCGCGATCCTGGGGGGCTCTTCGGGGTCTTGGGTGCCTCTGGGGGGCCTGTTGGGGCCGCTTGGGGTCTTCTTGGGGGCCTCCTCGGGGCCTCTTGGGCGCCTCTTGGGGCCATCTCGGGGCCATCTTGGGACCTCGTGGGGCCTCCCAGGGGAGCCTCGGGGGAGCTCTTGGGGCCGCTTGGGACCTCGTGGGGCCTCGTGGGACCTCGTTGGACCTCGTGGGACCTCGTGGGACCTCTTCGGGGTCTTGGGTGCCTCGGGGGAGCCTCTTGGGGCCGCTTGGGATCCTTGTGGGGGACTCCTGGGGGCCTCTTGGGGGCCTCTTGGGGCCATCTCGGGGCCATCTTGGTACCGCTTGGGGCCTCCTCGGCGCTTCTTGGGGCCATCTTGGAGGAGATCGATCAAACAAGAGGGGGGGGGGGGGTAAATTAGTGCCCCCCCCCAAAAGGCCAAAATGGGGCCAAAATCTTAGTAAAACCAATGATTTGGGCTTCCTCGCCGAGGCCGTTTTGGACGCCCTGACACCTCGCGACCACCCCCCGTCCAGGTCCAGGTGAGGGGGTAGGGGGAGGGGTAAACCCCTCCCCGAAGGGGAAAAAGGAGGGATGGAAGAGGAAACGCTCTAAACCACCGACGCCCAGAGGGATGGTGGGATCATGCACTTATTTATGAATATAAGCACTTACCTGCATAGATCCATCCAACACGAATCCGTAACGTGCCTTGCGGGTTCGGGGGCCTCCCGCCCCAGGAGCCGCTGGCGAGCCCCGGGCGCCACGGCGGGCCCACGGAGGGCCCTTGGGAGCGGCACCAGAGCTCCCCGGAAGAGCTCCGAGGGACGGCCCCGAGGCGACCGAGGACAGCTCCGAGATGACCCCAGACGGTCCCCCAGACGGCGCAAGAGGAGGAGGAGAGGCAGGGGAGGATATTCAAGACGCGATCGGCAGGAGGCTGCAGAGGAGGAGGAGGAGGAGGAGGAGGAGGAGGAGGAGGAGGAGGAGCAGGAGGAGCAGGAGGAGGAGGAGGAGGAGGAGGAGGAGGAGGAGGAGGAGGAGCAGGAGGAGAGGCAGGGGAGGATACTCAAGAGGAGCATGGGGGCGAGGGACAGGATGAGGAGGGGCAGGAGGAGGCTGGAGGCTGGGAGGGGCAGGAGGAGCAGGGAGGGCCCCTCTCGCCCCGTGGGGCAGCCCGCGCCCCGCGAGGGTCCCGTCATATCCGCGGGTCGGCACTCCCTCGGTGTGGGACGTGCTGCCCGAGCTTGGCGTTGTGAACTCGCCATGCCAATAGGTCGGAGGTGGACAGATCTCCTACCCTGACGCGTCGATTGAGGAGTTGGCCGTTTTCGGTTCGCGAGAGGGCGTCGCGGCCGTCATTTTTGCGGGTCCAGGTCCGTCGGTTTCGGTCCCAGGCCGTTTTCCGCAAGGGGAGGTTCACTAAAGGGAGGTTTGTCCACCGCCGAAAGGTGCTCCCAAAACGCCCCGGGACGGCTCCGAGGGGACACCCCTGGAGGGCCCGAAGAGGCGAAGTCTTAGATTTCCGGGATTCTGAGATTCTCGCGCTCTCAAGCGTCTGGACCCCCCAGACGGCCCAAGAGGTGTCCAGGATCGCCCCGAGACGGCCCAAGACTCGCCCAAGAGAACCCCAAGTCAGCTCAGGATTTTTGCGTTGCGACTGTTCCACGCGTGATCCTTGCCGGTCGTTGGTCATATTCTACCACGGTGGCGCTCCCCGCGGTCTACGAGTGAGGCAAGCACGTTCCCGGTGAAATGCCAGCGAGGAAGACCCCCTCGAGGGGTCCTGGTATTGGCGTGTGGCGGCCCGCCGTCGAGATCCAAGGATCGATGTTCGGCTTTGGGGGACATGCTTGCTGGGGAGAGGGGCGCCCTCCGTCTCAGGATGCCTCTGGGAGCCTCGGAACATCAGGCTTAAATCGGGCATGTCCCTCTACAGGGGGAGTATTCCAAAATAGTCAAAAAATAGTATGGGGACTATTTTTGGTGTATTTTTGATCATGTTTTGGGTGTTTGCTTTTTTTTTGGTTTCGAATGTTTCATCCCAAATCGGCCTGCAGGGGGACAGGCCCGGCTTAAGACCAGGCCTCCGGCGCTCCGAGAGGCGGGCCGACGGCGAGCCTCTCCTCTCGGGGCGGGCGCCTCCCCGGGGGCGCGTCGCCAGGCCCTGCGGGGCTCCGGAGAGAGAGGCGAGGGCACACCGCGCGTGGCGCGGAGGATTGGCGCGTGGGGCGTCTCGGAGGCCTGGGCCCGTCTCTGGGAGTGGTCGGGGCGGACGGCGGGAGGTGAGATCCGGTGGAGGGAAATAATTGCTGAGCACTACCCCTGCCCCCCAACCTCAACGTTGGCAAATTAGTCGCGGGACGACCCGGGCGCCAGAACACTAAAAAGGGTGATATATACATACATATGTACAGGTAGAAATATACAATTGTATATATATATATATATAGATCATATCATAATGGTATCGCGGAAATCCTCACCCACAGAATCGCTCGGCCAATTTGCAAATGACGGGGTAAACTAAAAGATGAGACGGTAGAGGGAGACAATTACTGAACGCTCCACCTCCCCCCCAACCTCAACGTTGGCACGCGCGGGGGAAACTGCGGTCGAAGTGCATCTCAGCAGACCCACCGCCAACTTTGAGCATTGGGTGGGGGGGAGCCGTGGACAGACGAATGTGGCATCATGAGTGTTCGCTAATTTGCTCCGAGGCCTGTCGGACGGGGCCAGGACGAGGGTGAACGACGAAGAAGGAATCGGCGTCACCCCAACATACTTATACCATGTGTGCGTCGCCCCCCCAGGGGCGACGCGCGCATCGAGAAACCTTCTAGTATATGCGCCGAGGTGGGCGGTTTCTGGCCACACCGCTCGGGAAAGGATACACTGCAAGACGGGTATACTACATGTTCGGTTCGGACGCGCGCCACCCAGGTAGACATACAGTACTCGTACGCCTAATGCGCCTCCCAAGGGAGACCACAGCCATACGCTTTTGGCGCTCCGTGCGGATTTGTCCTGGGTCCGAGCCGTGGGCCCCCGTGGCGGCGCCCCTGGCGCCGCTCCGCGCGCCGGGCCCGAGACGCTCCCCAGGGCCGCCAGGTTTCGGAGATTCTCGACTCGAGCTCTCTCCCCCCAGCTCAGCCTCGCTCTGGTCCGTCTTGGGATAGTCAAGGGAGGGCTACGAAGTACAGTCGGCCCAGATTGGTAGGTCGACCCTGCCGAATCAAGGGCACCTTTGTGTCCTGTGTCTCGGGACCCGTGCCTCCTGCATTCCTATGGCAGTGTGACCCTCGGAGGGGTTTTGTGTCCTCTCGCGTGTCCTGTCCAATCAAGTTCGACTGTATGCTGCATGTAGTTGGTTTCGGCCCCAACGCCAGGCCCGCTGGGCAAGCCGGCAGGTTGTGTGAGCTGAATGTCGGCCACCCCGAACGGGATGCCCCTTTCCAGGTCGTCCTGTTTGCAAGGTGTTCGTTTTCTGATTCGTTGTTTTGCCGATCGGCGCGGGCCCTCGCAACCCCCTTCCCCCCCCCCATGGAGTAGATCTTGGCTGTTTTGGGCGCCTGTTGGAGTTCTTCCCATCGGACGCACTGCTGCAAACAGTCGCACTGAGCAGAGGTCCGGAGCCAGACCCCCCGCCTCCCACCCCCCCCGCATTTTTCAATTACGTAAACGAGCCCCGCTATAAACAAGCTCAACAAAACCATCCTCGCGTTGTACGTGCTCACCTCGGCGGTATGCAGCGCGACGATTCTAAAAGCGTGACCAGCGAGCTTGTGGTGCGAATCCACCGGCGCCCTTCCGCCCAGTGTTGAAACGCCGATGAAAAAAACGTTCGCAAGGTGAAAGGTTCTGTGCGGATACTCCGTAGGCCCTCCTGCTTCCGCTCCGCCATTTGGCGTCTTTCCCTCCCTCCCGCTGGCGGCCGCCCTGCATTGCTCTTTCCCGCCCTCCCGAGACCTGTGCGAGTGCTCTGCGCTTCACGCGTGCGAGGAAGCTCACGCGCGCGCATGCGACCGAGGATGCTGTTGCTTGAATTGGATTTGTTCACTCCACGTTGAGCAGAAGTGCGGAAATAGTCATCCAGTGTTGTGGCTTGGTGTTATGTGTCAGACGGCCTCTTGAGCAAAAGAGCGGTGTGTGTGTGTGTGATCCCCTCGCTCGATCTTCGATAGGTGAATGGCATCAGGCAGGACGTCAAGGACATGGTGAACGCTTGCAAGGTCGACGAGGTCCGCGACGTTTCGTTATCGCCCAAATGCGGTTCGACGCGATTGGGTTGAGGGAGGAGAAGGCTGAGGGAGCAGAGGATCGAGAAGATGGAAACGGAGTGTGACAGAGAGATGAAGAGAGGATGCGGGCGATGGAAGAGGAAGGGGAGGAAGGACGATGGAGAACGAGGTGCGAGAAAGCGGGCAGTGGGGGATTGGGGGAGGGGCAAGGGGGGGGGGGCGGCGCTCTCCGGATGGGGGGGGGGTACATTCTCGAGCATGCTGCCTTCTCTCTTTCTTCAGCAATCGACGCGGCCTGCCTCGTGAGCTATTCTCGAGGGGCCCTCCCTCTGTCCCCCCCCTCTCGGGGGTGGGAGGGGCGACCGCTCGGGAGTGGCATGGGCGAGCGCTCGACTGATGCCCCTTCTGCCCCCCGCCCTTCTCTTCCCGTGTTTCCCCGGGGGGTGGGGGAGGGGGGGGGGGGGGGGCGGAGGGGAGGGGGAGGGCTGACTCGGGCGCCATTGGTGCCCCCCCCCGGAGTTTGTCGCCACCCCTCGGAGGTGTGGGGCGCTCTTGGCGGGCGCGCCAGCCGGACCTCGGCCGTCGCGTCGTCCTGCCCCATCCGCCTCTTCCGAGCGCTGCCGGCGTCGCGGGCTCGCGCCGCGGGCGTGTCCCCCCCCCTCCCACACACGCGCCTTCTGGGGGCCTCCGTGGGCGGGCGGGTGAGAGGGCGCGGGACCAGGAGGGGAGGGGCAGGAAGGAGGAAGACGCGATCGGCAGGAGGAGGGGAGAGGCAGGAGGAGGAGGAGGAGGAGGAGGAGGAGGAAGAAGAGGAGAAGGAGGCTGCAGAGGAGGAGGAGGAGGAGGAGGAGGAGGAGGAGGAGGAGGAGCAGGAGGAGCAGGAGGAGGAGGAGGAGGAGGAGGAGCAGGAGGAGCAGGAGGAGGCGAGGCAGGGGAGGATATTCAAGAGGAGCATGGGGACGAGGGACTAGATGAAGAGGGGCAGGAGGAGGCTGGAGCCTGGGAGGGACAGGAGGAGCAGGGAGGGCCCCTCTCGCCCCGTGGGGCAGCCCGCGCCCCGCGAGGGTCCTGTCATATCCGCGGGTTGGCACTCCCTCGGCGTGGGATGTGCTACCCTAGGGGAACAACAAGTGGCATAAACATAAAAACTCGGAGGTCCGCGTGGATTTCTCGGATCGGCGCTGGGGCCCCCTGGCGGCGCCTCCGGCGCCACCCCTGGCGCGCTCCGCGCGCCAGGGAGGGGGGTCCAGCGCCGATCCGAGAAACCCGCGCGGACCTCCGAGTTTTTATGTTTATGCCACTTTTCGTTCCCCTATACCCGAGCTTGGCGTTGTGAATTCGCCATGCCAATAGGTTCGTGCCGTGTCGACGTGGGGACGGCCCTTGTGCGGTTGTTCACGTTGAGTGCCGCGAGCGGCTTGGAGTCGGTTGTTACCGAGCGACCTGCGATGTCGGAATGTGTCGGACCGGGGTATGAGATCGGGGTCGGCTCGGGGAGGGTGCCCCCGTGTTCTTCGTGTTTGTTGGATGCTCTCGTGCATCTTGGGGAGGGTACCCTCGAAAGTCATGTTCATCTCATGTATGTTCTTGGGGGATGCTCTTCTGGCCTTGGTCCGACTCTGACCCGGACCGTTCTCGGCCGAACCATCCACGTGGTGCCAGACCTCGGGGGCGGCAAAGAGGGGGGCGAGGACTGGGGGTGCGTGGGTATCGTGGCGGGGGCCACGAGATCTCCCAAGATTCCATGGCGCCTCTTCTGGTTTCACTGAGTTCCTGGCCCCCCCCCCGCAGGGCCGCGCACGTGCCGCCGGTCATGACTTGAACCCCTCCCCCTCTTAAGGACACCCCCCCCCTCCTGGGCCGCTCCCGAAGGCACCGGCGCAGAGGTCGTCGTCACGTCGCGACTCCGCCGTGCTCGGAGCCCGGGGGGCCCACGGAGGCCTCCGAGGGGGTTGCCCTGGAGGTGGCCCGAGGCGCCGGGCGCGCCCGCCAGCGGGCGCTGCCGGAGGTTTCGGCCTCGCTCGGACGTGTGCGTTTTGTCTCGGCGGGAGCCATGAAGGAGCATCCTGGACCCTCGAGCAGCAAAAACAAAAACGCACGAGACCGCACACATGCACAGAAGATGGACGTCCGAGCGACGGCAAGGAGGTGACCCCTGGAGAAGGGTGGTCATGTTCGGTTCCCAGGAGGCCCAGATTCAGCCACGCGCAGAGGGGGGTGGGGCTCAGAAGCTCCCCTGCTTCTTAGAAGGCGCGGGCCTTCTCTATAGATGTAAGGCCGGCGCCGTCTAAGAAGCAGCCTCCTTCTAAGAAGCCCTCCCCCCTCCCCCCACCCCCTTGTGCGCGCCGCCAACAGATGCCGCCTTCCGAGGCGAGGAGGCTCGTGGATCGAGGCCGTGGCTCCCCTGCGCGGGCATCTGCGGGGCCCGCTCCAGGCTCCAGGACCGTCGGAGCACTGGTGGCGTCCACGGGCAGCTTCTGAGCGGATTTTCAGGCAGTGGCGAAGCGTCCCGGCTCGCCTATAGCCCCACCAAGCAATGTTCTAAGAACTTTTTGTGGTTCCTACGATATTGTTCTTAGAACATTTTTGGCTGGGAATGTCTTGTTTTAACACGTCGGGCTTATGTTCTGTCTTGTTTTAACACATCGGGCTTATGTTCTAAGTACACTGTGTTTGCTCTTAGAATATTTTTGGGTTCTAAGAGGATTTCATGGTATGACTATAGGAATGCCGGGACGGTCCCTGCTCAAGATTTTGGCGATTGGAGCAGGAGGTTCGAGTGTCGAGGCTGAAGCCTCGAGTCTCTCCCCCTCGAACCCGATCCTCGATCCTGACCCTCCTACCATCGATCTTCCTCACCCTCGATCCTCCTCTCCTCGATCGTCCGGAGCCTAAATCCTCTTGACTCTGGACCCTTGAACATCCTCCCATCGAGCCTCGATCCTTGATCCTGATCCTCCTCCCCTTGATCCTCCTCCCCTTGAATTGGCGATCGCCCCCCTAATCCTGGCTCCACCTCCGGGTTACGGGCTTCACGGGTTGAATTGCAATTTTGGCTTTCCGAGGGCAGGTTTTTACCCATGCCTCCCCTCCGTGGGGCTGGGGCGCCTGCAGGGGCATAGGTAAAAAAAACGGCCGCCTATTTGTTCCGGCTTCTTTGGGTGAATCTGGAGTTTATTCGGGCACCAATTCGGGGAGTGTGGCTGACCGCTTCTCCCACGAAGGCCTCGCAAGAGCCGCCATCTAATACCCCCGATGCCGACCCTCCCCCCTCGAAGTCCGCGTCCTCGATCCCAGAGGAGCCGGCGGCGTGGCGCGAGGAGGGTGGGCTTCAGCGCCCTCCTGGCTCCTTACGACGCCCCCGGGCGCTTCTACGGATGCCCCGGTCTTCTAAAGAAGCCCTTCCACCCGGGGCTCGAGAGACCAGGGTCAAGGCAAGCGGGGGTCAGTCAGAGCGCCGGATCTTGCAGGTTCCTGCAGGGCCAGGGCTGCATGGACCCTGGCTGGGATGCAGGATCATGCTCTTCTGCTCTCAAGAGTTCGCAAGAGCGCGATCCCAGATGTTCTTGTTGCGAGGCTTTGTTTTTCTATGTTTCCGCGATTTTCGGTTTTGAAATGATCACGGAAATGGAGGTTTTTGACGGATTCCAGCAAGCGCGGCATGCGCGCGCGACGACACCCGCGCGTGCATTTCGTCCCCATGTTTTCCAACATGATTTCCGCGACCGCACGCGCTCATGGGCGTTCGAACGATTCCGCCATAGGCGCGCGAAGCTGGTTTGGTAGGTTCTTCTGTTTATTAAACATCTGATGGTACTATTCAGAATGCGAAACAAGCGGCAAGTTCAACAACATATGTGTTGCGTAACCATGTGCCGTTTATATGCTTTTAGGACAGCTGATTTTTGAGATCCTTATGACACCAATGTTGTTTGAATAATTTCGGCAAGCGCGCGACGACGTGCGCGTGTTTACTTCGTCAAGTTGATTTTACAAGGGATGTTTGAAAACATATGGTTGTTGATAAACGGGTGTGCGCGTATAGTTTGTTGCAAAGGATGACGCGGGGGTCGAAACCAGTTTCCGCGAGATGGTACGAAATCAAATTTAGGATGGACGATCGGACAAATAATCTGTGAATCGCAATACGGAAACAGGGGTAGGACCATCCCAGGGGCGGTGTTCGAATCGATTCTCTTTTTAGAAAGGGGAATCTATGTTGTGCAGCGGCGACGGACGGCGGCGATGGGCGGCGTCGGCGACAACAGCCGCCAGACAGACAACCAGGCCCAGAAGACGGACGGCGACGGCGCGGCGACGGCGACAACCTAGGCGCCAGACAGCCAGCCAGGGCCAGCCGCTCAGCGACAAAAAGTGATACCGCCGGAGCGCAACCGCTGTTTTGGGGAGGAAGCGCGCCGTAGTGCAGACCAGCGCGCGCCGCAATGCAGACCAATGCAGGTCCTCAAGATGAAGATCCTGAGGCGCCCGCGGCACGGGCGCGAGCCCGCCGCACCCGCCGCGCCGCGGTAGCCCCACCCCCAGGGGGTCCGGCCGAGAGGTGCGGGGGCGGAGCGCTCTCGGGCGGGCCTCGGCCGCCACGCATCGCGGGCGTCCAGCGAGGGGGTCGGGCGAGGGGAGGGGGCTCCACCAAGTTGCCGTCGTCTTCGCGGGCCTCCAGCGGGGACGTCCAACGGGGGGCGTCCAAGGGCTTCAGCGGGGGCGTCCAGCGGAGGCGTCCAAGAGGTGCGGCCGCCGCACAGCAGGGGTGCCTCCTCCGGCCAGGAGGTTCGGCCCCTCCTGCGGCACGCCTCCTCCTCCTCCCCCTTCTCCTGCTCCTCTGGACGGGAGAAGTGCGGATGGGAGGGGAGGGGGGAGGGAGGAGGAGGAGGAGGAGGAGGAGGAGGAGGAGGAGGAGGAGGAGGAGGAGTGACGATCGGGCTGCTACCCGCCTGTTTTTCTAGGAAGGGTTCCCAGCGGCACAGGTGCCACCAGGACGCGGAAGAGGAGGAGGAGGAGGAGGAGGAGGAGGAGGAGCAGGAGCAGGAGGAGGCGGAGGAGGAGGAGGAGGAGGAGGAGGAGGAGGAGGAGGAGGAGAGCGGGGAGGGCAGCATCCCGCACTCGCTTTCTATTTTCCACGGTCCTGCACGGAGAGGGGAAGCCAGCAGCGTAATTTAACGCAGCGGGAGACCCCTGGGCAGTGGCTCCAACGCACGTTCGTGGAGGGAGGGAGGGGGAGGGAGGGCGACGAGGACGGGGGAGGACGAAGAGGAGGCGGAAGAGGGGGAGGATGAGGACGGGATCTCTTTCGCTCGCTTTCCCACTCTCCCTCGAGGGGAGGGTGTATCGGGCAGTGCAAGGAATGCCCGAGGCCATGATTCTGAGTTCTGGGAGTCCAGCGGAGGCAATGCGAGTGACAAGGAATGGGCGAGGGAGGTAGAGGAGGCAAGAGGAGGAGGGGGACGAGGAGGAGGGGGACCCCCCAAAATTGCATGCGACATCCCAGAACTTCTAACACCACATAACGCATAACACATGCAACAGACCTCCCTCTCCCCCCTCCCTCTGCTATCTCTCCTCTGCCTGGACGGGGCTGGGGAACGGCAGGGTGGAGGAGGGTTGGAAGCAGACTAGCCAGCCGACGGTGATCGTTGGGCCACGGCTGCGGCGGCTGCCGTAGACGCACCCCCGCAGTGATGGCGCCGCGAAAAAGATGTGCCGTCCTGCCTTTCTAGCTTTACCCCTCCCATCGTTCTGGCGTCACAGGTGTGCTCTGTTTTCACGACCCCATCAGGTGGCCCCAGGACCATGGAGCAGTGATCCGATCAGTGGCTCTCGGCGACCTTGAGGCACGACTGTGGGCCTCCTGCGCCGTCAGGGAAGACGATGGCCGCAATCCACCGTCTCTTGTGTACTGCGAAGGCCTTAGGGCCACTGCCGCCGACCCTGAAGGGGACGACGACGACAAAGACGACGACGAGGACGACGACGACGACGACGACGACGACGACGAGACAGCATTCCAAACATTAAGGGAAATCACGAACTCAGCCATCTTGAGGTTCTCCTGGGTGCTCTTGGGGTTCTCTGGGGCCTCGTCCTTTTCGGGGCCTCTTGGGGCGCCTCCCGTGGCGGCAGGCTGGGAATGTCGGGTGGTGCCCTCCCTCTCGGGAGCCGTCTCGCGGCCGTCTTGGGCCGCTTCGGGGCGTGTCGGGCAGCCTCGTGAGCAGCCTTGGCGCGAGTTTGTGTGATTTCCCTAGGCTTAAGTCGGGCCTGTCCGACTATAGGGGGATTTTCGACGACAAATGTAAAAAAATACAAAACTAATTAGAAATAATCAATTACTCCGACGGAAGGACCCCACATGATGATCTCTTGAGCTTGCATGGGGGTATCCTCCTGCCCCTTCCCTTCTCCCACCTACTCTTGCCTCCTCGTTCTCCTCCTGCTGCTCCTCCTCCTGCCTCAACCCCTGCCTCTTCCTCCTCTTCTTGCCTCCTCCACCTCCTCCCCCTCCCCCTCGTTATGCTTCCTCCCCCCCATTCCCCCTGCCCCTCCTGCCTCCTGCCTCCTCCTCCTGCTCTCCCTCTCCCTTCTCCTCCTCCTCCTCCTCATCCCCTGTCCTCCTCCTCTCCCTCTCCCTCATCCGCTTCCTCCTCCTCCTCCTCCTCCTCCTCGTTTCCATATTCCTCCCCCCTCCTCCCCCCCCCTCCTCCTCCTCCTCCTCCTCCTCCTCCTGCCTCCTCCTTAGGCCTCCTGCCCCCTCCTGGGGCCTCCTGGGGCCTCTTGGGGCCTCCTGGAGCCTTCTGGGCCTTCCGGGACCTACTGGGGCCTCCTCGGGCATTCCTCCTCCTCCTTTTCCTCCTCGTCCTTCCTCCCCTCAGCCTCTTCCTCTTCCTGCTTTCCTGTCTCGTCCTGCATCATCCCTCCTCCTTTTCCTGGCAATCCTCCTCCTCCTCGTCCTCGTGCGGAACACGACCCAGAGGAAGCGCACGACGTGCGTCCCAGCCGATACGCGCCGGAGGACGACCCAGAGGAAGCGCGCGCCGGAGGATGACCCGGAGGAACCACGTGAGCTGCGGGACCCATAGGAAGGCTCCCGCCTGACGCGTCCTCACAATTCACTCACAGACGAGGGTCCCGCTTGATACTTCTTCCAAATTCAGTCCTGAGGAGCCCAAAAGTGACGACAGTTACAGGAATCCGATGGCCCGCTTGGATTAGTAACATGATTTGCGGGCGCCATAGGGAGGGGGCTCCCGCTTGAGACTTGCTCGCAATTCACTGACAAACGAGGCTCCCGCCTGATACTTCCTCCAAATTCAGACCTGAGGAGCCCAAAAGTGACGACATTTACAGGAATCCGATGGCCCGCTTGGATTGATAATATGATCTGCGGGCCCCATAGGGAGGGGGCTCCCGCCTGAGACTTCTTCACAATTCACTCACAGACGAGGTTCCCGCTTGATGCTTCCTCCAAATTCAGACCTGAGGAGCCCAAAAGTGACGACAGTTACAGGAATCCAACGACCCGCTCGGATTCGTAACATGATCTGCGGGCCCCATAGGGAGGGGGCTCCCGCCTGAGACTTCCCCACAATTCACTCACAGACGAGGCTCCCGCCTGATACTTCGTCCAAATTCAGACCCGAGGAGCCCAACAGTGACGACAGTTACAGGAATCCGATGACCCGCTTGGATTAGTGACATGATCTGCGGGCCCCATAGGGAGGGGGCTCACGCCTGAGACTTCCTCACAATTCACTCACAGACGAGGTTCCCGCTTGATGCTTCCTCCAAATTCAGACCTCAGGAGCCCAAAAGTCACGACAGTGACAAAAATCCGATGACCCGCTCGGATTGGTAACATGATTTGCGGCCCCATAGGGAACGGGGCTCCCGCCTGAGACTTCCCCACAATTCACTCACATACGAGGCTCCCTCTTGGTGGATGATGGTGATGGGATGATGACGACGGTGTTTGATGATGATATATGATTGATGATGATGATGATGATGATGATGATGTTGATGATGATGATGATGATGATGATGATGATGATGATGAAAAGTGGTGGTGGTGATGATGACGACGTGATGATGATGATGATGGTGGTGATGATGAGTGCTGATGGTGAGTGATCGTGCGATTATGATGGTAAATGGTGGGGGTGATGATGGGGACGAAGTGGTGAGTCAGCGAGTAGTGATGATGATGATGATGATGATGATGATGATGATGATGTTTGATGATGATGATGATTATGATGATGATGATGATGATGATGATGATGATGATCGTTCGATGCCGATGATGGTGAGTGATCGTGCGATGGTGATGGTGATGCTGATGGTGATGATGATGAGTGGGGAGTGATTGTGATTGTGATGATGATGCGGAGGAGGAAGCAAAGAGGAGCAGAGGAGAGGGAGGAGGAGGAGGAGGAGGGGGAGGAGAGATCCTGCGCGGAGGGTGTGCAGAGAAAACAAAAACCCCACTTAGGATGTGGGAAAAATAGTCGGGGGACACGTTTTCACCTCTTTGGAGCATTTTTATGGTATTTCCTTCGTCGAAGAAAACATCATGTAGGAGGACACGCCCGACATAACCCTAGGCCGCCCTGGAGCGTGGGACATCCGAGCAGGCGAGGGCGCGACACACATGGCACAACGGCATGGCCATCGGTGATATCCGCCCGCTGGGGCCCTCCTGGAGCTCTCCTGGAGCGTCTCGAGGACTTCTGGGGGGCCGTCTCCAGGACACCCGAGCAGGCGAGGGCGCGACAAACATGGAACAACGGCATGGCCATCGGTGATTTATGCGCCCGCTGGGGCCCTCGTGGAGCGTCTCGGGGCGTTCTGGGGCCGTATCCCACCCGAGCAGGCGAGGGCGCGACAAACACGGAACAACGGCATGGCCATCGGTGATTTTCCGCCCGCTGGGGCCCTCGTGGGGCTCTCCTGGAGCGCCTCGAGGCCTTCTGGGGGGCCGTCTCCAGGGCATCTTGGCGTCGCTCGGACGTGTGCATTTTTCCTCCGGCGAGGACCATCGAGGAGCATCCTTGATCAGTTGGCGAAAAAACCACGCACGAAACCGAAAAAAAACACAGGGAATGGACGTCCGAGCGATGGCCAGGTATCCTGGGCCGTCTTGGGGCGGTGCCGGTCGAAGGAGAGAACAGTCGCCTAAACTTTATGGCGCTCCGCGCAGATCTTGTGGATCTGCGCTGGAGTCCCCTTCCTGGCGCGCGGGGCGCGCCAGGGGCAGAGCCAGAAACGCCGTCTGGGGGGTCCAGCGCAGATACAAGAAATCCGCGCCGAGCGGCATCAGTTTGTGGTTATGACGTTTTTCTTCCTCTCGTTTGACTGCTTCGGGGCCCCCTTGCAGGAAGCCGTGGCACGAGGGAGTCCTGGCTGTCTCGGAGGCAAGACATCGAGGGGAGCTCAGGCTCCTCTCCCAGGGAGGGCGCCGCCAGCGCCGGGTGTCGGCTTCGGCGCGCGCCGTCGTCGCCGCCGTCGCTGCCGTCGTCGCCGCTGGCGCGCGAAGGCGGGGGGCCAGGGCTAGGACGAGGATGAATCGGTTCCAGAGCGTTCCGGATCGCTCTCAGAGCGCTCTGGAACGCTTTGAGAAGGCCGCGGCGACCGAGGCATCCTCCAGAGCCGCCGGACCTCGGGGCGATCCTCGATTTATCCTCACCCGACCTTGTGTTCGTCCTGGCTTCGTCTCGGTAAGGAGCAGTCCGAAGGGCCCCGGCTGGCTGCCGTCGGGCCGCGCCGCTCTCAGGAGGGGAAGAAACACACAGACACAATTAATCGTCGGCTCCCAGGGAAATATGGGAAATATGGGAAGTGGTGGGGAAGACAAAAACCCAGAAAATATGGAAAACTATGGGCAATCTTTTTATTTGTGTGTATTTATTTGTGTGTCCCAGGGCCCCTTCACGCTCGCGGAGCGGCCCACCGCGCCGACTGGCAGGCTGCGGCCGCGGCGGGCCGCGCCGCGGCGGGCCGCCCGAGGCGCGGGGGGCAGCGGGCCGCCCGCGCTGGCCCCAGCGGCGGCATGGCGGGCGCGGCGCCGGCCGCGGCCGAAGGATGGCCGCGGGCGGGTTCGGCACGAACGACGGTGGGGAGGCCGAGGGTCGACGACAGTGGCTTCGAGGATCCAGACTCTCAGAGGCATGCTGCCCTCTCGGGTCAGTCTCTGCCTTTCCTGGGCCCCTCGGAGGCCTCGAGGAACCCTGGGGAGGCCTCTGGGGAGGGAGGAGCCACGATGAGCAGGAGGATAATGTTTCGCACGAAGTGTATCTGCACGGAAAGAATGGGTACAGTCGAGGGCGGAAAAGAGGGGCGTGATGACTAGGGGGGGTGGAAATCATGGCGGGGGCCATGATTTTTCCCCAGAACTCATGGCGATTACGTCCCTGGCCCCCCCGCGGGGCCGCGCACATGCCGCCGGTCATGATTTGCACCCCCCCTCTTGGACACCCCCTTCTTGGCCGCTCCCGATACAATGGCCAACAGCAGTTCTTGTTCATTTTGAACAGGGCTCGCTGTCCTCGCCGCCGCGGTCTGTATCAGTTCGAGACAGAAGGCCGCCTGCCCAGCAGCGGCCGCTGTCGGTTTGGGACAACATTAGTTGTTAGGCATCGTACCCATTTTTTCCGTACCCATTTCGGGCGTCCAAACGATCGTCGCCGCTCGCCGCCGAGAATTAAAAGATCCCCCAAAGCTAATAGCACAGTGAAGACATGGCCTAAGTGAGGTCCTCGTCTTTAGCGATAATCGATCCGGGCGGTTTGGTTCGATACATCTGCAGACAGAGAGTCTCTATCCCCGCCGCTCGCCCCCGCCGCCGTCGGCCTTCCGACCATCGAGAATAAAGAACCCCCCAATGATCATATCATGTACGTGAGCATTAGGGATTTTGCAAAGACGTCCTCCATATCGGTGGTTCAGGGGGGTCTGCGAATGTATTAGGACTGCTGAGGGTCATGATTGGGTTCTTGTATCAGGGTTAGGGTTCTTGCATTCGCGCAGAACAAGCAGAGGGTGATTATCATGTTCTTGTAGTAGGGCTAGTGTTCATAAGACCATGAAGAGGTCCCCGTCTTCGCATTAGGGATAATGGACCTGGGTGGTTTGGTTCCAGAAAGTGTGCCCCTGTCCCTAATGCCTTCGGCCCGCCTAACTTAGGTCCCCTCCCAAAGGGTCAGGGGTCCTTTTTTGGTTAATCATCAAAGGCCTCGCGGGGCGGTTCCCGAAGGCTCTGGGGGGCCTGCTCGGCCTTCGGATGCCCTCGCGGTCAGCGGCTGCGCGGAAGGCGGCGTCCGCATCGGCGTCGTGCGTCTTCGCTGGACGTCGTCGTGCGGCGTCCGTCTTCCGTCGTGGCCGTCTTTCTTTGTCGTCTCCCATGGTAGTCCATAGTCTTCAGTCGCCCGTCGTCGTCGTGGTCGTAGTTTGTCGCCCTCGCCGCTGTCGTCGGCGTCGTCACTCATCGTCGTTCTCGGCCTGCTGGCAATCTCGAGACAGGCGCGCGCTGACTCTTGCGACAAGTAGAAACGACAGGGCCAGTGTCCTACCCCGCAACAGTTGCACTAAAGAACGGTGGCCAAAAGTTTGTAGCTGGTTTGGCTCAAGTGTTGGCTCAAGCCCCCGAGCGCTCCCGAGGCCTCCTGGGGGCCTGCGACTGCCTCCGAGGAGCCGCCGAGGGGCCCCCGAGACGCTCCCGCGAGCCTCGGGCGCGCGCGCGTGGCGGCCAGGAGCTCGCCGGCGGGCCGCCGAGCCGCTGCCGGTGCCCACCTGCGCGCCCGTGGCGCTGTCGCCGTGGGGCCCGACGGCCTCGCCTCCGCCTCCACCCGCGCCTCCCGCGCGTCCGCCGCCACCGCGGCCGTTGTCGCCGTCGCCGTCGCCGTCGCCGTCGTCGCCGTCGCCGTCGTCGTCGTCGTTGTTGTGGCTGTCGTCGTCGACGTTGTCGTCGTCGTCGTCGTCGTCGTCGTCGTCGTCGTCGTCGTCGTCGTTGTCGTCGTCGTCGTCGTCGTTGTGGCTGTCGTCGTCGTCGACGACGTCGTCGTCGTCATCGTTGTGGCTGTCGTCGTCGTCGAAGTCGTCGTCAACGTCGTCGTCGTCGTCGTCGTCGTCGTCGTCGTTGTGGCTGTCGTCGTCGCTATCGTGTTCGTTGTCATCATCGTCGCCTGCGCCCATGCCCGCAAAACGTGGTTGCAACGCCGCCGCCGTTGCTGCTGCTGCTGCTGCTGAAGCTCTCTGGCGATGTGTCCCACGTCGTCCTCGGCACTCGCCGTCGCTTTGGCCGACCCCCCCGCCCCCGACCAGCGGGGATCGTTTTGTTTCGATGGCTCGTGTCCCTGGGGTCACGAACTCGTAGTTTTCCATGAGGAATGGTGGCCTCGAGGGCGCGGAACCATTCTCCAGAGGGATCGTGGTCTCGGGAGCACGGATCCACAGTTTTCTACGTGCCATCAGGCTTTCAGGAGCAAAGCGAATTTGCATCGGCAGTGCTCACCGCGCCCTTCAGGACCGAACTGTGTCGCGCGCAGAAATCATGATTGTTCGGATGCAATTCCTGGGAGGTCAAATTCTGATTTTGCCCTGGTCCGAAATCCGGCTTAATCCCGATTAATCCGGCTAAATCCCGCTTAATCCCGCTTAATCTGGCTAAATCCCGCTTAATCCGAGGCCCACTCCAGCGTAACAGCTCTCAAATGGGGATTAATATTCTTTAATCTTTCCGACGAGAAACTCCCAGTAGTCGCCTCCGAATGATTGCCAAGCTGCTGTGCTGCTGAGCCGCAGGGTGAGTTGCAATGCTGCGAGTCGCCTCGCTGCGCTGCAAGCTGAACTTCTCGGTTGCGGAAGCCTCTTCCGCGCATCCAGATGGCATCCACATGGGGGACTGGCTTCAGGAGGGGACAAAAGCACACAGACACAATCAATCGTCGATTCCCAGGAAAATATGGGAAGATATTTTGAAGTGGGGGGGAAGACAAAAACCCAGAAAATATGGAACATATGGGGAATCCAATTATTTGTGTGTATTTATTTGTGTGTCCCAGGGCCCCTTCTTTTCTCAAGGACGCGAACGCTGTTTTTTCCATGCCGCGCAACAACTTTTTGTTGTCCATGCCCGTGGCACGACGTCATATTGACGAATTGTGCCATGCGTTTCCTTTGGCTCACGGAAGATGATCGCGGCAATTGAAATTCTCTTGTAGGAAAGAGTCCGTCCTTTGGACCAGCTTGTCTTCCGGAGCGCTTTTCGATTGAGAGCTCAGTGACCTCGGACGCCGAAAACAGCAGAGAGATTCTTGCGAGTTGTTTCGATTGGCCAAGTATTTGAGCCTTGCCCCCTCACGATCGACCCCTAGACCTTTCCTGGGTTAGTGTGCATTTTGACTGTGCATCCAGCCTTTGAGATGGGAAGCCTCAGTGATGCCCAAGCAGGGAGGGGACCATCCCAAACCCTCGATGCTCGAATCTCTATGGGGACCACAGGGAAGACTCCAACTTCCCCTCCTCAAGTAGTCGCTCCAGGCAACTATCTTCGCGACGGGCAGCGCCTCGTTCAAAGAGCAGCGCCCCAGCGTTCTGCTGTTCGAGCGACAAGCGGAGAAGGATGAGCGGGAGGAGGAGGACGAGGAATCGGAGGCCCAGGACGAGGACGCCAAGAACGACGAGGACGAGGCTACGATGGGGAGGAGGAGGGCGAGCACGAGGAGGCACGGGAGGAGGAGGAGGAGGAGGAGGAGGAGGAGGAGGAGGACGAGGACGAGGACGAGGACGCCAAGAACGACGACGACGAGGACGAGAATGAACGAGAGGAGGAGGACGAGGAGGACGAGGACGCCGAGAACGACGAGGACGAGGCCGAGGGTACGCCGAGGCCGCCGCCGACGGGCCGCCCGCCCGTGCGGGCGCCCCGCCGGAGCCCGCGAGGGGCACCGCGGCGGAGGCCGGTGCGCGTGGCGCAGGCGACGGGCGCCCGCCGCCGCCGCCGCCGCCGTTTCGTTTCCGCGGCCGCCGCCGCCGCTGCCTCCGGTACCACCGCCGCTGCTCAGAGCAGGACAGGGTACCCCAGATTTCGTAATAAAAGGGAGGGGGTCTCAACCCTCCCAGACGGGAAGCTTTGGACCCTCCCAGACCATCCATGAAAGGGCGGCCCTTTGCCCAGGCCCCCCCGAACCCTCCAAGACAGCTCAAATCAGACCCCCCCACCAAATGTGACCCCCCCGACTTTCTTAAGAATTCGGGAGTACCCATAATTACGGTAGAGGGAAACAATTACTGAACACTCCCCCTCCCCCCCAATCTCAACGTTGGCACGCGCGGGGGGAGACTGCGGTCGAAGTGCATCTCATCAGACCCACCGCCAACTTTGAACATTGGGGGGAGGGGGAGCCGTTGACAGATGAATGTGGCATCATGAGTGTTCGCTAATTTGTTCCGAGGCCTGTACCTCCACCCACCGCCTCCTAGGAGGCCTTAGCCGCCACCGCTCGAACTTCGCCTCGAGATTCTGGTCAGAGCGCCACCCGGGAGAGGTCCAGGGAGCAGCAGTATATCGGTACCTTGTAGGCTCCCCGGTTGCCGCCACCGCTGCGGCCGCCGCCAGTGCCAACAACGCTGCCGCCAACGCCGTCGCCGCTGCCACCGCCGACGCCGCCGCCGTTGCTGCTGCCTCCGCCTCCGCCGTCGTTGCAGCCGCCGACGGCCGCTGCTGCCGCGGAGGCCGCCGCCGTCGCCGCCGCCTCCTCTGCCGCCGCCGCTGCGTCCCCGACGGCAGTCGCCGCCTCCGCCCGCAGGGCACCCCTCTGCGTCGTTCGGTGGTGGTGGCCGTCGTCGTCGTCGTCGTCGTCGTCGTCGTCGTCGTCGTCGTCGTCGTCGTCGTCGTCTCGGCATGGCTCGGACGTGTGCGTTTTTTCTCGGCGAGAACCATGGAGGACCATCCTGGACCATCGAGCAAACAAAAACACACGAAACTGAAAGATGCACGGGAAATGGGCGTCCGAGCGACGGCAAGTCGTTCGGTCGTCGTCGTCGTCGAGGGTCGGGCCTCGTCCGGCATTGAGGAGTTCCGGGCTAAGTGCGCGTGCCGGGCCTCGCCTATCTCCGGCCCTCACGGGAGCGCCCTCGCCGCCACGGCCGGACCTCCTCCTCCTCCCTCTCCTCCTCCCTCCTCCTCCTCCTCCTCCCCCGCCTCCTCCTCCTCCTCCTCCTCCTCCTCCTCCTCCTCCTCCTCCTCCCTCTCCTCCTCCTCCTCCTCCTCCTCCTCCTCCTCCTCCTCCTCTCCTCCTCCTCCTCCTCCTCTCCTCCTCCTCCCTCCTCCTCCTCCTCCTCCTCCCCCCTTCCAGTCCTGGCAAGAGTGCGCGGGGTCTGCGGGTCCTCGTCGTCGTTGCCGCCGCGGCCGCGGACGTCGTCGTCGTCGTCGCTGCGGCGGAGGCGACCAGCGGCGAGAGGGCGCCGGCGACGAGGCCGCCCCGGAGGGCCCCGCCGCTGCCCGGGAGAGCCTCGAGGCGGACGCCTCCTGGGTCGCGACGCTGTGGCCGGCGCCGCTGCCTCCGGTCTCGAGGTTCTGGGCAGAGCTGCTCGGGAGGAGCCCCCACAGGAGGGCGTGTTTTCGAAGAAGAGACAGCGCCATAAACATGAACATTTGGCGCTCCGCGCGGATTTCCTGGATCCGCGCTGGGCCCCCTCGGCGGCGCCTCCGGCGCCACCCCTGGTACGCTCCGCGCGCCAGGGAGGGGGTCCTGCGCGGATCCAAATAATCCGCCCGGAGCGCCCACAGCTTATGCTTATGCAGTGTTGTTCTTCTAGGTTTGTCGTTTTCGTTGTTTTCTTACTCATTGTTTTGCCGATCGGCGCGGGTCCTCGCACCCTTCCCCCCATCCCCTGGAGTAGATCTTGGCTGTTTTGGGCGACTGTGTCAATCAGGTGGAGTCTCCACCCTAGGACGCACTGTTGCAAACAGTCGCAGTAAGCAGAGGTTTGGAGCCAGGCCCCCCTCGTCCCTCCTTCTACCAAATGTCGCAACGCTGAATGAGAACATGTTCTTTTCACTCTGCTAATGCCGGAAGCCAGGGTGTGAGCAGACTGTGGAGTTCTTGGGTATCGAGCATGTGTGTGCAGTTGTTTGCGCGCAGCATTTCACCACGTTGTATGGGTTCAGACACGCATTATTGACCTGAGGCACTCCTTCTTCCTGTTTTTGCCACTCGAGTCCCTCTTGGGCGAGGTGCCTGAGGGTTACGCACGAGAATCGCGCTGCTTTTTTCACGCGCGCTGTTATTGCCCACGTGGTGCGCAATCGCAAACATGGCTGGCAGTCTTCCTCAGCACGACGGCGAGGTTGACTGGCAGACGCTGGAGCCGCTAAATGCGGACGTCCTCGAGAGGCTCTTGGCGGCGCACACGCCACTTCCCAGGCCAGCGGAGACGCTACCAAGTGCGTCCAGGTGCACGATCCCCGATGCCGCCCGCCAGGGCCCGCGGAGATGGCCGCGCTTTGTCATCCGCGGCCCGCTTGGCATCGCTCGGACGTGTGTATTTTTCCTTCGGCGGGGACCATCGAGGAGCATCCTTGATCATTCGGCGAAAAACCACGC
>CAUYUJ010004603.1:273656-326156 GCA_963575745.1 Prorocentrum cordatum | reverse complement strand
TGTTGATCCCCCCCCGCAGTTCACATTGTAGTGTTCAATTGCAGTGGCTCTCCCGGGGATCGCACCCGGCTTTTTAGCAGGGGAGGTCGTGCGTGAGCCTCAAATGGGGCCCCCGGCCCCCGAACGCATGTTGATTGACACGCGCGCGCAGAAGAGCGAATAGTCTTAACATGAGAGTTGTGTTGCTGCTTCCCGCGCCTAAGAAGCAGCCTCCTCCTAAGCTGCCTTCCCCCCTCCCCCTACCCCCTCGTACGAGGGGGTAGCCAGGGGTAACTCGGGGGCGGACACGCGGGCGACGAGGAGATCCTCCTCTTCCCCCTCCTCCTTCTCCTCCTCCTCCTCCTCCTCCTCCTCCTCCTCCCCCTCCCCCTCCCCCTCCCCCTCCCCCTTCTCCTCCTCTGGCATGCCTCCTCCTCTTCCCCCCTCCTCCTCTACCTGGAGAGGAGAAGTGGGGAGGGGAGGGGAGGTCAGGGACAGCGGGCGCCGGGGGCCAGGGGGCGAGGCTCAGCAGGGACGCCCATCCCTCGCCAAGGAGGGGCCCGATGGCCCACCCATTCCAGGAACATGCGGTTTTGCAGTTGAGAGCCTCACGATTGTCGATCTGTCGGCGATGTATCGCCGATTTCAAGTCAATGTCTTCTCCCTCAGCGGGTCCCTCCCTTACTCCTTCCCCAGGAGGGTCGGGGAGGCGGAAGGGGAAGGAAGCGGATGGGTAGGGAGGAAAGGGCGGGAAGGTGTGAGGGGAACGGAGTGGAGCAGATGCGAGCGAGCCAGTGTTCCTCCAACCAACTTGGGGCCCACTCATGGCTTGAGGCCGTCGAGCAAACGATCCAAGAACAAACTTGGTCCCTGGGAAGGGGTCGAGAGGTCTTGGGACCAACGTCACGATCAGAACACTGTGACGTGGGATGTCTGGGTCTTCATCCAGGGCGACCGCGTCGGGGCAGGGCCAGTTTAGCGCTTTACTCCGCCGCTGTCGGTTGGAGCATGAAGCTTGGTGCCTGACCTGAGGCAACATGCTGGACCTGCAGTGGACGCGGACGAGGAGGTCATCGACTTGTACAGACGCCGAGCCGAGCAAGTTTTCGCATCACTGCTGGCCGAGGACCTCACCGGCCGTCGTGTCTCCCCTTGGTCAGCATGAATGACGCGGGCCTGAATGTTTTACGCCAGTTTCGGTATCTCGAGGTCTTCTCATCCCAGGGCTCCAAGACCGCGCAAAAGTGGCCTGGGATGAACAGATGGCCCGGGGGAAAGCACCAGGGGCCATGGCCCGTCTCCTTCCGGGCCCTTGTCTATCACGGCCACATGTGCCTGGTGATTGGTTATGTCGTTGCGCCCAGGTGGTTGATATGGTCGGACGAGAGGGGGTGGAGATCGGGCAAGGCGGGGGTACGACACCTGCTGCATGCAGCTGGGTTCAGTCCCACCGCCTGGCGCTCTCTTCGATACACTGGCGTCGGAAAGAGCGGCTGCATGCTGCTTGACTTGATTCACTCCCATCGTTGCCCCCCCCTTTCCGTTCGCCCCAGAGATTGATTCGCCGATCGTTTCTGTTTCCGCCTGGACAGCCGCGCTCTCAGCCAGCCAGCCAGCTACTTCGCTTTGCTCCGCGCATCGGACGACCCGCGTGAGTTGTTGGGACCCCTTCGGGGCGACCAGCGCGCGCCGCGGGGATTCCGCGCTGCGCTGCACCCGCAGCCTGGGACACTGGAGTGTGCGGGCAAAGAGGGGCACTGTTGCCCTCGGGTCCGGGGCACGGTGCAGTGGGGGGGAGCCGCTCCGTGGGCGCCTGCGCCTGCCGTCGACATCGAGGAAGGAGAACTCCCGCCCCGGGCGTCTGCTGCGCAGCTCTGCCCGGTTCGATCCCTCCCCCAGGGCTGAACCTAAACGGTGTTCTTCGTTTCCGTTTTGTTTTTGATTTTCTTTTTTTCAGGTCGTTTTTTTTTTTGCCGCAGAACGAAATCGAAACAAAAACGGCCCACAAAATCACCCAAACACCTTTTAGGTCCAGCCCTGCCCTCGCCAAAACGCGTTCACGAAAGGCAATGGGGCTTCGGTCGCAGGGACGGTTCATTCGAGGGTGGTCATTATTCGGCGGCGAGCGATGGGGGGCAGTGACGAGGAGGAGGCCTTCCCAGATAGCTCGGACGAGTCCCCCGTCCTTCTCTTGGGCGGCGATGATCGACTCTGAGAGTCGATGAGATAGCGTTCGCCGAAGGCAGAGGGTTTCGCTCGCAGGGATGGTTCGGTCGAGGGTGGTTATCCTGCCCTCCAGCCGTGGCCCCCATGGTGTGCCGACGCCTCCGCCGTCGCTCTGCAGCGTCGGGCCCACCGTAGGGGAGGAGGAGGAGGGGAGGAGGAGGAGGGGGAGGGACAGGAGGGATAGGAGGGGGAGGAGGAGGAGAGGAGGAGGAGGAGGAAGAGGAGGAGGAAAAGAGGAAAAGGAGGTGGAGGAGGAGGAGGAGGAGGAGGGGGAGGTGGAGGGGATGCTGTGTCCGCCCGGGCCCCGCCGGCGGACGGGCGGGCGCGGGGGGGGGGGGCTGTCCGCCTGCCACCCTCGTCGGGTGTACTCGGCCCCCGTCGCCGGCGTCGTCGCTTCCCCTCTCCCCGCGCCTTTTGTCCCACTTCTCCCTTCGCGGGCGATGTTTCTCCCCCAATCCCAGGGTTTCGCCCGAAAAGTTTGGCCGCTCAGAAAAATGGGAAAACGCTGGGATACACCCCAAGGGGGCTATTCGGGCGCACCCCGATCGAGGATGGACACGCCCCCATCGGGCTGCAAATTTCTGGTCCATTCGGACACCCCACGAAGCCTGGGATAGGGGTCGACATGCTCCCACTCCTCCCCCCTTTGTCTCGAGGAAGGAAGATCGGCTTAAAAACTCTTGGCCTCCTAAAGGGGGTCGAAGTAGATGGGGTCGGAGGATTGCGCTGCATCGCCGATGCATCGTCGATGCATCGCCGATGTATCGCCGATACGGCTTGATGCGGAGCCCGATTTTCTCCATGCCGGCGTTGTCGATGCATCGCCGACGTCGCCAGTGCAGCGCCGACGCATCTCAGATGCATCGCCGATGTATCGGGGATGCGGCGAGGTCCTGCGCCCCCGTGCATTCGGACCCCATCCAGGACCTAGAATCTAGGAGGCGTCTAGTTCCCCCTTCCCCCCCCCTTGTCTCGAGAAGGAACGCATCGGCCCAAAAGCAGACGCTTTTTCGTAGGCCCGTGTGAATTTCTCGGGTCGGCGCTTGGCCTCCCCGGCGGCGCTTCCAGGTCCCCGCCAGGGGCGCGCTCCGCGCGCCAGCGAGGGGACCCTGGAAGTTCGCGCCGACCTCCCTATGCTCATGTGTATATCAGGAGGGTAAAAAACACACAAACACCATTCATACTCGATTCCTCAGAAAAAATGTGGGACAATATGGGCAGTGGGGGGGAAGACAGAAGCCCAGAAAATATGGGAAAATATGGAGATAGTTTCATTTGTGTGTATTTAGTTGTGTGTCCTGGGGCCCCTTCAGTATATACTGTTTCATTTCTTCCTCTTACTCCTCCTCCCACCCTGTCGCCGTCGTCGTCTTCGTCTGTCGTTTCCTCAAACTGTCACCGGGGGTGTCCGTTGCGGCGCTGGTAAAGCATGCCGCAAGGCAGTCCATTTTGGTCCCAGTCCAGCTTGGTCCCAGGCTTTGTTTGCGCACAGCTGTGCTGTGCCGGAGGCCGAATTGGCTCAAGACCCGTGTCGGGGACTCTCTCCAGACCCGTGTCCGGGACTTTCTCTAAGAACCGTGTCCGGGAATTTCTCAAGACCCGTGTCCGGACGCCCGAAGGAGTGCGAGGACGCCGAGTGGAATCTCGCCAACGTAATCCTTTTCAGGGGTTGGATGGCATGGACGACGCACCGCCTGGCGCATTTATCCCAGAAGGCGCTGGAGTGGGACCACGTCAGTGGCAATTCTCCAGAAGACCCGCAAGCAGTGCAGAACCCGATGCACCCGCAGAACTACCGGGCGAGGACGACCTCGATGATGATGAAGAGGGCAACGAGCCCGTGACCAGGAAACCAATTTGGAATACATTCAAACAAAATGTTGCCCCTACTATGCATGTAGTTCGTAGTGACGGACTCACATTGAAAACGTTGAAGGAACCAGCCAAAGATGTGAGCATATGAAGCACAAATTTGGAATCGAATGTTGAAGATACGGAAAATGATTTTGAACATTTATTCAAATATGCATGACAAGCTTGGAACGCGTTCTGAAAGAACAAGTGATACAACACATTGGCACTATGACCAAACATATGGGACATACTACGCCGAGGTCAACATCAAATTTCTCGCAACAGACGGTGGACGAATACCACTACCACGGGGAGCGCGCAGTCACGGCAGTAATTCGTAACCTGGACAATTTCGATTCGCGCGAGGCCGCGTCCGTAGATATAAGGACGAACTCAACAAGTTATCCCGGCCGGTTTCTACAAACAGGTAGGCAAACAAAAAAAAAAAAAAAAAAAAAAAAAAAAAAAAACGAACTCAATAACATCATATTCGCGGAGTTTGCGTCGATGCTTGACGGGGCACGGGGGTTGCACAGCTACGTAGCGCAAAACGTCAACGTGGATCCATGGCGATACGGGGAACCTGGAGAACGGGCAGCTCGCACATTTTGTTGTGGTTTAACATGCATCCTGGAGCAAGACGTGCGACGCACATATACGATACATGTCTCAGGTAACGCCCCATATCAAGTACATGTGGGCGGGCATCTAGCTCTGGCAGCGAACGCCGATGGCAACGCGAACGAGCGCATTCGGGAGAAGGAGTGGGCAGGATGGAACGAGCCGCAAAATGACCCACAGTTTGAGGAGTTACGCAGACATCCGGGACTATTTTGCAGAGGGCATCGACGGGGATGAGTGGAGGCGCTAAAGTTGCAACGAAAGGAAGCAATGGAACATGGGAAGTCGGGCAGGCGCTGGGCTACCCTACCCGCCGAAGTTTTTTCGCGACCATCGCAGGGGCCGAGCAGATTTTCTTTCTTTATGCGAAGCGTCCTCTAATACTTCTCAGAGTCAAAGGCGTAGATTTTCAAATTTACGTTTGGGGCGCGCGGAGATCCACGCGGATAGCGATTCGGACAAAGATGCCGATCAACCACGGGGACTGCCAGACGCTCAAAACGAGGCAATGCCCGGGCCTGGTGCCGGGCCTTCCGCATCTTTACTTACGAGTTATACCGCATCTTCGGCCGCTGTAGGCAAATGTGCCGCCAGGCGTCCAAAGCTTTACCGCCCGCCCCCGCCGCCCTTCCCTCGCCCCCGCCCCCGCCCGCCCCGCCCCCTTCGCACCCCGCTTCGGTTCCCAGCGCAGTGGCGCCATGGGGCGTTCGAGGCCTCGTCGAGGCGAAGATCGAGGAGATGATTCCACGCGTGGGTACATGCGGCATTGACGCTTTAGCTGCGCAGGAGACGCTCCGATCAAAGGCAGACATCCACGACGTGAATGAGCGCGGAATTACCCTCTCCGGCGAAGATGCGCAAGGGCCAACTTGGACGGGGGTCTGGGTTTGTCCTTGCGCCTGCACGTCGAAGATAAATTCAATCATACAAGCGAATCTCCGATAGACTTGACTGGTCGGAGATGATAGAATGCGAGCATGGGGGCGATGGCAATCATTTCCGGGCTCGCCCCGCGCAACCTCAAGCCGCCCCCCGGAAGTCGACGTTTCAACGCGATGCTGGACTCCGCGCGCCAATCTTGCAACTCCGACGCGGGCGAGCTGATCATTGCCGACTTCAATGCAAGAATGGGGGGGGGGGGGGGCAGCCAGGGGGAGAGATGCCATCGTGGGGGAGTTTGGGTGGGGGCGGCGAGCGCAGCGCGAAGTCGAACAGCCCAGTTGGGAATTGACGATTGAATTCTGCTCCAGCGTGGATATGCAAGTTGCCGGCGCGCTCTGCCAGCAGACGTCGCAATTCGAAGATAAATATAACATATTTGACCTGGTTCTCTGCGAAGCTTCGGTTCGACGGCAAATCGCGCCATTGCGAAGCCGCCGGGGAGAAGCTCTTGCTACTGGCCACCACCTGGTGATCGCGGAGATGTCGACGCCGCGCGAAGCACAGGCGGCGTCTACGACGGGAAGGCCAAACAGACGCGCAGTGGAATATCATGGATTATTACAAACACATGTGGATGCATTCATGGGGGGCGCCACTTCATGCATGGACTGGCGGATCAATTTACAAGACATGCGGGCGGGGGGTGGCGGCGGGCGGGCGCGGGAGGGGGGGGGGGGGTAGAAGAACAGTGCAACTGGCAGCTAATGCGCTTCCGCATCGCCGCAAGGAGGTCAACGGGCCATGGGTCACACAAACCGCGCTTAACCTCATGCGTCGCCGCGGCGAGGCACGGGCAACAAATGGCAGAGTGGAAGAGGCGCGATGGTTGACGAAAGTTCGTAAGTCATGCGAGCAGGATAAGACAACCTGGTCGATAAATAGATCTCAAATGGCAGTTGTGGCGCCCTCAGAAGACATTGCCGGCCCAGGCCGCGCCGCCAAGGAAGGCTAGGGCGCGCGAGTAGAGATCCGGTGGGCAATGCGCACAGAGCTGAAAGTACGTCAGAATACTTCGAGAAAGCGCCATGGAATATGCGGCCTGCGGAGCTGTTTGACGACGATCCAACAGCTGACGTATTGCCAGCTGTGGAAGCAGATTTTACGACGGACGAAGTAGGCAGAACAATGCGCGAGTTGAAGCGGGGGAACGCCTTTGGAATGGATGATATACCAACAGAGCATCGGACAGCGATCTCTACGGACCCTGGTGGGCTTGAGTGGGTAATCGGTCAATGCGACAAGTGCTGGAACGAGGGGGCTGTGCCTGAACATTGGAACCGGTAATTTCTACGATTTGCAAAAACGAAGGCGCCGTCGAGAGCTGCGACTACTGCCGCCCCGTTAGCTTGCTTTGCGTTGCGTGCGAGCTTAGTGCAAGTCTTCAATTGCAGCGGTTGAAGGATGCTGGAGCAGGACGCCGACAATCCGCCGCGCGATTCGGTTTCAGAAAAGGGCGTGGGACATCGCATTATAAACGCGCTGTTCGCCGATGTATTGAAGTAGCGCGCGCTGACGAAGATGGGGGCGCAGCTTTTGTGGCACTGGACTGGAAGGAAGCCTTCGATTCACTTCGCGTTGGGGCTCTGCTCGAAGGTTTGCGGAATTTTGGAGCGCCCCCGCGCGTTCTGAACATCGTTGGGGACATTTGCGGGCGCAGGCGGTTTTGCGTTGCAGATGGGCGCCATAAATCTTCAGGAAAAACACGCGTCAATTATCGGGCATATCACAGGGGCGCCCCTTTTTCACTTTCCCTGTTCACCCTGATCACGACGGCGATTTTTCAGGATGCCGCGCGCCACGCAGAGGCAGAAGTACGACGTGGTCTAGAGGATGAATCGCTGGATATTGTCATACGCTGACGACGCCTTGCTGGCGGGGCGCAAACAAGTCCAACTGCGAGCAGCGCTGTAAGAAATTGCGAACGCCAGGGCAAGACTTGGCATGGACTTGCATCAGGATATATTCCAAATTGTGCCGGCCCGCTGCGAGATCCACCTCCTGACTCCGTCTGGGGCACCAACTATGGCTGCAGATTGCATGGCATGCCTGGGAGCTACGTTTTTTTTGACCACTGACAAGCTTCGCGGAGACTTGGCAGAGAGTTTAGGCGCTGCTTTGGGCGAGTTTTGTCGACGCAGCCGCGTCTGGGAACGCGCGGCCATGAGCGCAGCTAGGAATATCCAAGTTTTTCATGCCCTTGTGACTGGCACGGTCACGTGCTCATTAAATTCGGCATGGCTTAACACAGCCGAGCGTCGAATGCTAGATGGCTTTCAAGCGAATTGCTTGCGTCGCATCTTGCGCGTGCCCCACGCGCGCACATTGCGAATCTACTATCAAGACGCGCTGTCGAGAGCCACGCAGCAACCCTATGCGACGCAGCTTTTAAAGCATCAACTTTCATGAATGGGAAGAGCCGGTACGGCACCAAACGCTGACTTTCTGCGCCGCCTTACTTCTCAACCCAGCAGTGTCCGGCCAGCCACCGAGGCGCGCGCTGGCGCTGAAGGCAGGCCTAGGCACGAATGGTCGAAGTGGTTTACATGACGCTATGGTGCTTCAGTTTCCCACTGAGGACGTTGCAATGCAATGCGTTAGCGAGCCAGTTGCTTGGCGCGAGCTTGCATTCGATTTTGCCCCCCCCCCCCCCCCCCCCCTCCCCCTGCCCTTCCTCCGCCCCCCTCTCCCTCTCTTTCTCGCCCTCCTCCCCAGCCAGAAGCAAACGATATGAATTAATAGTGGTGTCGGCGCGCCGCCGCCCCCGTGAGGCGGAGAGAACAGGCGCGCTGTTTCGCCTTTTTGCCCGCGCGGTCTGGCGCGTGGCTCGACTGACTGACTGACTGCTCTGGCTAGTCAAGTGGCGTCGAAGTGACGTTGCCGTGGAGTCTGAGACATGCGCGCGACGTGGCGCGCATCTGTGTCTCGTCAGTGTTCCGCGCGGGGCCCCCATTGATGGCGTCGGGGGGCGGAGAGCAGGGCGGGAAAGTGCGGCGGTTGAAGCAAGCCGAGTTCCAGGGATTGACCAGATGATTTGATGCGGTTTTTCTCGCCCAACCAGGTTCCACCGCCCCTCGCTTCCGCGGGGGGCAAGTCAGCCAACCTCGCGCGCCGAGTTCCGGACTCTTCTGCCGCGACCCGCCGGGTGGCTCTGTGCGGATGACCCGCGAGGAATGTATCCTTGGGAGCCCGACCCGTGCTGCGATGGCATAGTTTGCCATGTTCATTCCGTTTATGTTAATTTGCAGTCTTCCTGTAGCCTGGTGCGAATTTTATGTCATCCCTCCACTCTGTGCCTGTTCTCCTCCTCGTCTGCGAGATCCCCTCGCGTTCCTGGACGAGCGCGCCTCCGCTGACCGCGACGAGTTGCCGACCCAGGACGCGCCGCTGCTGCTCCTCGCCGTGCTGCAGATGCTGCTCGGCCTGGGGGAATGGCCAGCGCCGGACACGCAGCCTAGTGCTGACAACGGCGTTCGTGCCAGTTTCCCTCCACCCGTCATCGACGAGGCGAGCTGAGTTCGCGCGCGGGGGCTGCCGGCGCGCAGAGGTTCGGGGCCGGGCGGGGGTCGGCCTCAGACCCGAAGAAGCGCGGCGCGATTCCTTGCGCGGCTCTAGTGTTAGGTAGGGCATGCACATCTACAGGAGGAAGAGCCAGCAACGTGAAATAAGCGTATGGGTGGATGTTTCTTCTACATATGTTTGGATAGTTTTTTATGTGTCTTTTTGTGTGGATTCTCTTCGTTTCTTTCAAACTCCGCCTGTCGGATGACAGGCCCGACTTCGTTCCTAGTTGGGCCCATCGAGGGCCTTGAGAAAGACGTGGGCGGAGTCGGGCGCCTGCGGGATCTCCCCCTGGTCGCGATGGAGCTCAGGTTCTCGCTCGCGCGGGCGGCGTCGGCGCGCGCGTGGCGGGCGCGGGCAGTTCGGCAGTTTTGGAACTCATCGCGAAGTGCATGGAACAGACGAGGGGGCGAGATCGGGTCGCGATCGTTTGCTCATTCGTTGTTTTGCCGATCGGCGCGGGCCCTCGACCCCCCCCCCGCCCGCGGAGTAGATCTCGGCTGTTTCGGCGCCTGTGTCGCGCGGGCGGAGTTCCCCCACTCGACGCGCTGCCGAAAACAATCGCATTGATCAGAGGTCTGAAGCCGAGCCAGCTCCCCCCCCCCTTTCGCTCAATGCGGAAACGCCAGAAAAAGAAACGTTCGCTCGGACATGGCGCCCGTGCTCCACATGGGGGGGGCTGCTGCGTTCGAGGCTCGCGGGGCTATTTGATCTGAGCCACCAGTGGGGCCCAGGAGAGTCGCTCGTTGCGGCGTCGTTGGCCTCGGGGGGGCCCGCGATGCCGGGCGCTGGCAGACGCGTCGAGGGCGGCCAGCTTTCCGGGTCCAGGTTGGCCGCGCTAGCGATGCCCAGTCGTTACCTCGTCGCCGCCGGCGGCGTCGTCGGCCTTCGGGCCGCCTGCGATGCTGAGCGCGGTTTGCGATTTCGAGCGCAGTCAGCGAGCAGAGGCCGGCTTGGTCCAATACTTTTGCCGCGGTTGCCTCGACCGTGAAAGGGGGTGCTCCGATGGGGGGGCAGGCCGACAGAGCATCTACACCAGAAGATCCTCGCGCATCGTCTACTGCGAGCTGCTGCTGGCGCGGACGGGCCCGCGGGAGCGACTCCCTGTAAATTTCGCGGGGGTGCGATGACCGCGCCCGCCCGCGCCCCCCCCCCGCCCCGCCCACGCCCAGTCCCCGCCCGCCCCCTTCGAATGCTCGTGCAAACGCCCCAGGCAGTCCTCCAGCGCGGAGGTCCTAGCACGATTCAGAGCTCTCGGGCGGGGGCGCGCTAGCGCTCGTTTGCTCGCGGCCCCTCGTGGCCCACTCAGGCAGTTGACAGGGCCCCAGAGACCGCGCGCTGTTTTCTGGGGCGGGCTTGTCCCGACATCTTCGGTTGCAACGGCCGACCGTTTGTTTTTGCTAGTGCAGCTGCTTCAGGCGCGCGCCATGAGTTGCGTTCGTTCGTCGACCGCATGTGCTGCTTGAAGTTGAAGGTTCAGGGGGGCACCATGGGCGACGCGTGCGTTGATGCTCCGCATGGCGGCCGAGATTTCGACGAGAGGTTGCGTGTTGTCCTCGCTCTAGATGCTGCGCACCAGCGCTGCTCGGCAAACGGAAATTGATTTTCGGGGGCGCGAATTCGAGACTGGGGCGCAGCGAACACGGCGATGAGCGCGTTCTTGGTGGGCGCGTTTTCGGCGCCTGTGCCAACCGCGAACTGGATATTCCAAATCGAGATTTGCCGAGGGAGCCGCACTGGGGAAGTTCTCTGGCAGGGGCGAACGCTTCTGTCCCAGGGGGGGCGGGGGGCAAGGCAGTTTTCTTGGGGCCTGGGGTCGCGCCAGCAGATCCTGTGACAGAGCAAGGTTCAGAAGTCTGAGTCTTGAGGTCCATCCACGGAGCAGCCCTTGCAACATACCACTTTCCAGTGCAAGCCGTGGTGGAGGTTGTCGGGCGCGATGGCAGCAAAACGGCCCGCCCCCGCAGACAGGGCGCGGCAGCCTGAGAGCAACAGGGTGTCCCACGAAAATTTGCCACCGTCTTCTGCGACAGCGTGGCGGCGGGGGGGGGCCAGGGCGCTGCGTCAATAGCTTGGGCGGCCATAGGCTGGGCAGCGGCTCTTGCGAAGGCCGCGCTTCCGGCGCTTGCCCGGAAAGCGAGCGGGCCGTAGATGTCCGAATAGACGTTGGCTGCTTTGGACCGCAAGCGCGCTGCCTGAGTAGCGGTTGGAGCGCGAGCTGCGCAAAACTTGCATGGACATGGCCAAGAATGACAAAACCAATTGTTTAGGCAATCGGCTTGCAACCGGGGGCTGGCAGAGCATCTGAGCCAACTGGAAACCGCGGGCACCGAGACATGTCAAGCTTATGGACAAGAGCGGCGCATTGCTTGACAGCGACATGTGGGCCGGCACCATTGGCGAACACTTCGGGCGAATCCAGTGGCACGTCAGACCAGCAGCAACGTCCGGCGGCGAGCCACTGGGAGACGACTTGCCAGCAGACCTCGGGGACATCGCGGAAACAGAAGTGGGCGACGCTTCCCGCGGCTTAATGAAGAACAGAGCGCGTGGGCCAGATGGCGTGCACGGCGAGTACTGGCACGCATTGGCGAGGAAGCCAGAAGGGCTCACCTGCCTCGCGCGCGTGCGCAACGAACATCGGCTAGAAAGGGAGTATCCCCGAGCCGAGGATTGTCACGACGCAAACGCGAGTGCCGTGCGCAAGAAGGGGGCGTCACGCTCTGCGACAACTACGGGCCAGTCAGTCCTTTGCGTGACCTGCAAGCTTTTTTCTTCCATCCTTCTGAAGCAGCGGGCTGGCGCAGAGGGACGGCTGACGAACGCGCAGTTCGGCTTTCGCACTGGCCAGAGCACCAGCGACGCCATTCTCATGGTGCGCCCGCGCATTGACATGGAATTGGCTTGGAAGGATGGGCAAGTCGGCATGGTGGCCGTTGAGTAGCAGAATGCGTTCGACTCCATCAACGTGGGCGCGCTTATGGTGGCCCTCCGCCGGTTCGGACCACCAGAAAAGTATGTCCGCATGGTGCATCACATATACTCGGAGCGCCGTTTCTGCGTCGTTGGTCGGCGTTTCTGCGTCGCCGGCGGCGTTCAGCGCAGAGTCGGATGGCAGAGAGCAGAAATCTGGAATTTCTCGAAGATGCCCGCTGTCTCCTCTCTTGTTCGCGATGCTCACGACAGTGATCGTCGACGATGCGTCTGCCAGACTCGCCGGAAGCCCGGGGGGATGCGCGCCGTCTGCCAGACTCTAGGCAGGCCGCAACAAGGCCCGACTACGAGACATGCTCGACTCTGTTGCGCACGTCGGCGGCTCGTAATTACGGCATGGCGCTTCACTGGTCGAAGTTCCAGCTGATCGGAATAATGAGGAAGTCTGTTCTCCAGACGCCCACCGGGGACGCTATTCCGATGAAGGACAGCATGACCTATTTGGGAGTGGGGATCTGCGCGGGCGGGCAGACCATGCCGGAATTATCTTGCACATTGGGACAAGGGTGGGGAGATTTCACGGTATTGAAGAGGCTTGGGGGCCACGCGTCTCGTTCGCTGCCCAAAGAAAATGCGCATGTTTTTTTTTTGGTCGAGGATCACGTACGGCTTGCAATCTGCATGGCTGAACGTGGCAGAGACTACGAGGCTGAATGCTTTCTATTCCCGCTGTCTGGGATCAATGTTGCGAATTTCTTCGTCTTGTGTGTCTAGTGTATCCAACGCTACAGTGCTCCAAAGGGCCGGCTGCCCACCTTTGGACATGCTTGCGCTGCAGGAGCAATTAATGCTGCACGGGAAGGTCGTTCGATCACATGCCGCATATGCGTTTCGTCCCTATGCGTTCGTCTCGAACACCACCATCCCGGTTTCGCAGCGGTATGTCAATCGATGCGGGCGTCCGCGCATTTAGTGGGCGACCGTGGTGCAGCATGAGGAGCTCATGTGGCAGCACAGCGTTGTACAACAATGGCAGCGTCCACGCGCCTCTGGCGTATGACTTGTGTGCGTGTCGTTCCTCCCTCCCTCCCTCCTTCCGTCTTTCCCCTCATTCCCTTTCATCCTTCTTCCTCTCCCCTCGTTAGATCCAGATCGTGTTTTAGCGGCTCGTGGCTTTACGGCAGAGGGCGGCAAGACGATTGTAACGGATGGGGAGGGAGAGCGATGGCATTTCCAGCAGCGGCGGCCAGTGTTTACAAGCGAAGAAGTTGAATCCCCTGCTCCTCCTCCTCCTCCTCCTGCTCATCCTCCTCGGCTTTCCGTTCCTCTTCGTTCCCCCTTTCTCATTCCCTCTGCCCCCTTTCTGTTACCTTTCCTCGTCGTGCTCCCCATGTGGGACCTGTGTCGGCGCGAGCGCATGTCAGGTCAAGGGTTTTCGTGTTTGGACTTTGGTGTAGTTCGGCCCCGCGGTCATGGCCCGAAGGTCCCAAACAATTGTTCCCCCATTGCCCCCCAGTTGCTTCTCCTCTGTTTCGCTCCTCACCGTCAGCTCTTCGTCCTCCTCAGCCTCGCTATCCCGGTCTTCTCGTCGTCCTCCGTTGCTTTTTCCTTTTCTCCACTGCCTCCCCCCTCCGCCCTTCACTTTCCCCTCCTTCCCTTAAGGTTGAAGGCTTCAGGAGACCCCAGAGGCTTCGGGCAGACTGAAAAGAGCCAGCGGCGCCCAAAAAAGGTGGGCGTTCATCTCTTCCCCCCGATCCCCCACACCCCAGAACTCCACCGCCAGGATTTTCTCCTAACGTGGATGTTCCTCGACACCCCGAGTCGTTTCTGAACGGCCCCAGGGCCCAGCAACGGCTCCCCTGGGGGCCGGCCCTGGGGGCCGGCAGCGGGCAAACAATTTGTTTCGTCATGATGACTTCCATGACGTGGAGAGGCAGGGGTCGATACTTCTTCTTCTCCTCGCTTTCCCCCGTCGACCTTCCCCCATGCCTCTCCCCTTCCGCCCCCGCCCCTCCCCCGCGAGGCCAGGGGCCCAGTGGAGCAAGCCGCGCTCGGCGCGAGTGCGCAGAACGTCGAGGGCGCCAAGGGCGCGGACGCAGGCTTGGGATGGGGGGCAGCCTCGGGGCCGCCGTGCCGGTGACCTCCTGGGCCCCCTGCCGGCTCCTTGCTCGTGGGCGGAACACGTCCGAAGAAGAACAACCGACATACACAGAAACTTGTGGCGCTCTGCGCGGACTTCTCGGATCCGCGGCGGGACCCCGTGGCGACGCATCCGGCGCCGCCGCTAGCGCGCTCCGCGCGCCAGGGAGGGAGGTGCACCGCAGATCCAAGAAATCCGTGCGGAGCACCGAAAGTTTCTGTTTCTGTTTGTGGTGTGTGTGGGTGTGTTCTTCGTCTATGCGTAAGTCGGGCCTGTCCCCCTACACGGGGTTTTTGGCAACAACAGAAAAATAAGAACAAATGTTACCAAATGCACTAAAATTTTCAAAAATTGTCAAAACATCGTCCCCAGATTTTTTTTGAATATTTTTGAGAACTTCTCCTGTAGAGAGACAGTCAGGAGGAAAAGAAACACATAGACACAATTAATCGTCAATTCCGGAGAAAATATGGGAACATATTGGAAGTGGGGGGGGGGCAGAAATCAAACAAATATGGGAAGATATACGGGGATCCTTCTACTTGTGTGTGTGTATTTATTTGTGTGTCCCAGGGCCCCTTCAGACAGGCCCGACTTAATTCGACGCTCGTGGGCGGAGCACGTGCCCGCATCCACGGCCACGGCCTCGCGGGCCACGGCCCCGCGGACGCGGGGCGCTCTTTTGTCTTTCACGGATGCCCCGCGCCGAGGGGGTTTTGAACGGGCTACATTCGGGCCGGACGAAAGGGCGGGATTGGGAAAGGGGGGATTACAACATTTGCTGCATGCAGCTGGTTTCGGCCTCACCGAGGGGCCCATTCCTCGATACATAGTCGCCTCTGGCGCTGGGAGGCGCTTGGAAAATCAGCTACGTGAGCTGATTCTCAAACCCCCCCTTTGCCATCCCCCCCTTTCGCCCGGCCCGATTCATGCTTGCACAAGCGCAGGCGGGGTATAGTTCGAGGCCCATGCTCTCACAAAATTCAAAGTCAACACTGCTCTAAGCTTGGGGTTTGGAAAAAGTTTGGATCAACTCCGGCCGCGAAGAAGTCTCGAGTATCCGGAGCGCGTGTGAGCATGTCGTGGACTTCCCACTGGGTTTCGACATTTTTTCCGATGGTGGTTTCCGAGCTTGTTCCAAGATCTTCTTGGCTGGACCTTTACTGTAGTTGCTTTCAAATTATGTTGAACCTCTGTTGAAACATTGAACTTTCGAACGTTGCTCAATCCGATTCGGGGAACCTAGTGTGTCCAACGAATTGCGGTCTTCTCTTGTGCCCGCCGCGTGTTCGACGTGGATTCGACGCGGATTCGATGCGATGCGTCAGACAAACACCCCTACACCTCAGCATTTCTCCTCCCTCCAACCCGCCTTGGAGCCAGTTCCCCCTATCACTTCCCTCGCCTTCCTGCCTGCCTCGTCTCCCCTGCTCCTCCTACCGATGACGACGACGACGACGTCGACGATCGACGATCGACAATGCTCCGCGCTTGACGGCCGACGACGATACGCGATCGCCGTCGACCGACGACGCCGAGCGCCGAGCGCCGACGACGGCCGACGACCAACGACGGCGACGTGCCGCCGCCGGGAGGCCCGTGCGCCAAGGGCCGGGGGAAGCAGCGCAGCCCGGCGAAGGGCGGCGCGCCGCCGCCGCGGGAAGGCTGCGGCAGGGGCGCCCGCGCGGCGCTACACCCTAATGAGGCGATGCTCAAGAGAGCTGACCTCTTCGGCCAGAGCCTCGATGATTCTTAACGTGTAAATGTAATCCCTAACATCTCAGTCGGAGTTCTGGGTTTTATTCAAATTCTGAGACTATGAGTTTCTGAACCCATGATTTCTTAAGCATTTCGCAGGGTGTAGAGGAGCGGGGACGGGGAGGCGGGCGGGCGCCGACGACGGACGGTGGTTCACTTCGGCTGCGAGCCATGGAAACGCGGCACAGGCGGCCCGGATTAGTAGGTCAGTCCTGCCAGAGCCGGGGTGCCCTCGTGTCCCGTGGCCTGCGGCCCATGCCTCCTGCATTCTCTTGTAGCAGCGTGGCCCTCGGAAGGGTCTTGAGTCCTCTCGCGTGTCCTCTCCAATCCAGGCCGACTGTACACCCTCGCAACTCCGTCGTTAGATTGCACAGACGTGGGATAGGTGGGATAGCGCCGATTCAGCGTCGATCGGCGTGGATTCAGCGTCGATTTCGCAACGATCGGCGGCGGTTCGCAAAAGCCAGCAGGACTGCACGGAAGGCTCCCAGGAGTTGCCACAGCAGGTTCCACGACGTGGCCCTGAGGGACGGGGGGCCCTTGAGGACGGGGGAGGCGTTCCAGAAAAGGCCTCGCCTTCGAGGATCCAGGGAGTCGTCGTCTCTTCGTCGGCGGGCGGGCGGCGGCAGCCCGCAGAAGGAAATCGTGAGGCCGTCTCCGCCGGCGGAAGGCCGGCGGAAGCCAGCGGAAGTTAAAAAAAGGCGCACGCAAAAGTCGAAGAGCAAACAACGCCGCAAACATAAAAGTTTGGCGCTCTGCGCGGGTGTCTTGGATCTGCGCTGGGCCCCCCCTGGCGCCGCCTCTGGCGCCGCCCCTGGCGCCGCCCCTGGCGCGCTCCGGGGGTCCAGCTCAGATCCAAAAGATCCGCGCGGACCGTCAACAGTTTATGTTTAAGACATGTTTTGTTCTTCTAAAGAGATGGCAACCTTTGTGAATGCGGGTTTACTGGAAGCCGCCGAGTGTCCTCAGACAGTGACGGTTGAACGTGGGAACGCTGTCCTATTTTTCGGCTCCCACCCCTCGGGACCCCATCCCTGAATCTGCAGAGACGAGGAGGTTGATCAGAATAGAGAAGAACGACATACAGTTGGCGCGCATTGGCAGGTCGACCCTGCAAAATCGAGGGTGCTCTTGTGTCCTGTCGATCCCCTCTCATGTCCTCTGCGTTCTCGAACCAGGGGTACACTTCATGTCCTGTCGCTGTGGGAGGCCATGCCACCGTCGTGTCCTGTCGGGTGTCCTCTCGTATGTGCTCCGAGTGTGTAGTTCCAAAGGTCCGCACGGGTTGTTCGGGCCGGCGCTGGGCCCCCCTTGGCGGTCCCCCGGCGGTGCGTCTTCCGTGGCCGTTGTTCAGGAGGGAAAAAAACCACACACAGACACAATTAATCGTCGATCCCCCAGAAAAGATTGGAAAATATGGGAAGTGGGGGGGGAAGACAAGAACCCAGAAAATATGGGAACATATGGGGAATCTTTTTATTTGTGTGTATTTATTTGTGTGTCCTGGGGCCCCTTCAGCTGTGGCTTGAGTGCGAGCCGCGGGCCTGGGTGGCTCGTGCCTGTGCGCAGGCAGAGGGGCCGGCTCGAGTGCCCCAGCTTCCCGGCGGCAACGGTTGCCAAGTTCACGCCTGCCTGCTGGAGCCGCCAAGCCCAGCAGGTGTTCGTTTCGCTGCAGCCTCTTCCACGGGCCGAGCCCGTGGCAGGGAGGGCGGAGGCAGGCAACTGCTTACCAGCCTGGAACATCTCCCTGTCCCTATGCTGGGCATCTCCTCATCGATGCCAATCATAGGGATTCATTTCGTTTTTCCGGGCGCATCCCTAAGATTGTCATTGCCTTTTGGCGTGTCAATCTTAGGGATAGGGATAAGTTCGAGGCTGGTGAACCGCAGAGCGTTGCTTCCAAGTCGCAGCAGCAGTACCACGCGCCCTGCCCTCACTCCAGGTACCGCTGGAACTTCAAAAACAGTCGTCAGTGTGCCGGGCCGTTGGTGGCCAACCCAGAAACGGATGGTCGCCCACGAGGCCCGCGCGCTTTCGGCCCCCCAGCTATCTTTGACTGGCCGTTCCGCGACGCTAGTGCCGAATCCCCGTTCAGTCCCACTCCAGCGGGGGCTGCGCAGATGGGCAAGGGCAGCGGCGAGAAAGGCAAGCCTCCCCCGCCTCCCAGTGGTCGTGGCGAAGCAAATTCCGCCGCGGCCTCCAAGCGCCAACGGAGGATCCGTTGGCGACGCTCCGCGCAAGCTCGGCTCCAAATGCGAGGAATAGTAATTAGGCCGCGCTGGAGGCGCAACGACCCGAGGCGGATGCACCAACTTTGCACACTCACGGCAGCCGCTCCTGGAGGAAAGCGTCTCGATCAAGGGCTGCGCGTATCGCCGCGCCAAGCCGTGGCTCGTGCTCTCACAAAGTGTTGGAGGCCGAGACCTGGTCGCAGGAAGCTCTGGCAACGGAAAGCTAGGCGGCGTCCGCGGCACATGAAACTATTGTCGTGGGAAGCGGCGCGGGCGCAGCAGTTCCGTCCCGTGCGAAAGAGAAAGCGCCCAATGCTGAGGTCGCCGCGTCGCTCAACCTGTCACCCCTCCTGTCCAGTGACAGCGACGTCGAGGGTGTCGCCGTCGTTGACGGCCCCAGCTCAGCTTGGAAAGCCTGAAGCTCGACCCCGCCGACGTGCAGGAGAGGGATCGGGTCAAGTCTGACCTCGCCGCAGATATCGATGCGGAGGTCTTCGAGGCGCTCGGACCCACTGCAGGGGACCTCACCTCCCTCCGCGAAGAAGCGCAGAAGGTCTCACTGGGCATGCAGGCCAAGCGCAGGTGTGGCGCTAGCAACAGGCATGTTGGCGATGCTCGTGCCAGCGCTGCTGCGATGCCTGGCGGCGGATCTCCACCTGGAGTCAGCGGCGCCGGCGCCGGAAGCGGGAGTGGAAGCGCCGTCTCATCCGTTCCAGCTGCGCCCACGCCAAAGGAGAGACGCGGCCACCTCCGCGCTGCGGCCAGGCAGCAGGCCAGCGGCGCAGTCGATGCTTCAGAGGCCGACAGTCAACGGCGAGGACTCTATTTAGCCGAGGTGCTACTACTGGAGGTCACACAGTGCCAGTGCCTGAAGAGCTGGATTTCGACCCAGATCTCGCAAACATCAACTGCTCCGCGGATCGCGTGCGTTGCGGCGGTCAGTTCTTCCCGGTCGCGGTGGCATGTTTTTGTCTTCGGGCTGGGGGGGCGCTGTCCTCGCGTAGCGGCGTCGCCTCGGAAAGGGAGCGATTCGGCTCGGGGCGCAGGGTCCGTGGCGGCGTCGACAGTCCAGATGTGACCGATTACGCCTTGCGCCCCCGCGCCGCCAGGTGGGCCCCTGACCCTCGAGCAGTCGATGAAAACGCAGATTCTGCAGAGTGGAAACGGCATTGCATGCCTTTCATGGCCAGTTCCTTGGCCCACCCTGCCTTTCGCCCCCTCTCGGAGGAAGCCGCCGCAGCAACTTGGCACGACAATCTAGCAGCTTCTGGTCTGGGCGCGGCCGCTCTCAGCTGCGAGCGCGCGAGGCGCTGCCGACGAGGCGGGCGTCGCGAGAGTTTTTTTGCATCCTGGCGAGCAAGGGGGGCTGGCTCGCCGCGCCACGGGCAGCAACGAGGCTAGGGGGCTCTCGGACATCCGGGCGCCGCGGAGGCGCCGAGCTGTCTCTCTCGCGGCGGCGCTTCCGTTCTGCGACGGGCCCCTCCCCGTTGCCGGCGCCAAGACTGCGGCGTCTTCGAGCTGCGGGCCCGGCCCCTGGGGCTCGGCTCGCAGAGATTCCAGCGCCTGGAAGTCGCATCGCCCAGGCCGCGTGCACTTCAACCACTGCGGCTCCCAGCGCGATCCTTTTTTTCGCTCGGCTTCTCCCGCCGCGAGAGGATCGGTTGGGTCTTGCAGATCGCGAAGGGCGTCCTCTGCAGTGGCCTCCAGGGGCGGATCGTCTCCGGCCGCCCCGCAGGCTCCGCGCGCATTGGCGTCGGGCGCAGGGGCTGTTCATGCGCCAATCCTTGAGGACGTGGGCGTCGGCGAGAGCGTCTGCGAAAGATCAGCTCGCGCCGTCGTGGGCTCCGCGGGTCATGGCCTCTGCGTTGAGATTTGGAGCGGGCGCTGGGCGCGGCGGACGCGGGCGCATCCCCCGCTGGGGTTTCTGCTGAGCCTTCTCAGTCGGATCCAGCACTCCTTGCTGACGTCGGTTAAGAAGCGGGGGCCCCGCAGCTGGATCACCTTCCCTCCTGCCAGAGACGCCGGGCAAGCTCGACGCCGACCCGGGCGATTTCTCCATCCTGCACGGCGACGTCGCCGAATCGAGCCCGCGGGCCCGCCTCGACCTAGGCGCGCCCCGTGCGGCGCCATTTGCTTCGTGATGGCGCGCGTCGCAGGCCCCGCTTTTGATGCCGAGGGCGGTCGGGGGGCCAGCGCCGCCGGGCGCGCGCCCGCCGTGCGCGGGTGCCCTTCTGGAGGGGGGTGGGTTTTGGCCCGCAGGCGCTCCGCTGCTGACTCTATCCCGGCCGCCCGGCAACGCGCCGTGGCTGGGCGACGACCAGATCCGACGAAGGGCTTTGCAGCCGTGGTTCGGCGCCCCGCCCCAGGTAGACGGGCGCCGGTCGCATTGTTCTTGTGGCCAGGGCTCGGCGCCGACGGGCGCAACTGTCAAGCGCTGGCCGCCCTTGCTCCCTTTCCCCATCTCCAGAGCGTGGCTGATCCGTGCCTGGCGGTCGGGGATTGGAACGCTCAGGGTGATGTGGGTGCTCTTGCTCCACCTGCTAACTTTGCTGCGATGTGCCAAAATGGCCAGCAAGCTTCGTCCATCGATTTTGCCGCTGTGAAGGTCGGCACTGAGGGCCGCCGCGCGGTCGGGGGGCACGTCGCAGCACTCTGGAAGTAGCGTGGCGCGCTGCAGATTGAACTCAAGGACGCCGCGCGCAAACGGTGGCCCCCGCGCCCGCGTCTTGCTGAACCGCTACCTCGAGAGCTTCGACCAAATAAGGCTGCGGGTCCCAACGACGAGCGCTCGAAGGCTCGCAGGCGGCGGCGTCCGCCCCGGGCAGCGGCATCCGCGATCAATGTGGACGCCGATGTGGAGTTTGAATTTCCGGTCCCCTGCTGGGCCGCGGTTTTGGGCATCGGCGATCCGACCTTCAGAATTGCGCGCTGGCGCTTGGTGTGCGGGCGCTTCCTGGGGCAAGTCAATCTCGAGGGTTTCATTGATGTCGCACATCGCAGCGTGGGCGTTGGAGCAGGCTTTCAGTTCGCATCGCAGCCTGCCAATTTGCTTCTGTCTTTGGGCGAGCTCAGGGTTTCGAGCTCTGGCAGAGCTCGCGCGACTGACGGCGTCGGCGGATTGAGGCGCGCAGTTCGCGCTGTCAGTCAGAGATGTCAGGCGCCGGTTGCTCATGGCAAAGCTGCGGCGCATCAGGCATCTATCTGAAGCGTCTTCGCTTGCGAAGCGGGGAAGTCGCGTCCGCCTCTGCTGAGGGGTGCTTTGGCAAAGGGCCTGGAGCCGCTGAGAAGCGCGCGCCGGGCCTCGCGGGCTTCCGCAGTAGGCCGCGCTGTGCTTCGGGCGATCTCGTCAGTTTCATTGATCGCGTGGCTCATCGTGCCCGCGGTCGTTGCCAGGGTCGAAGACGGCGCTCGTTCATCCGCTGGGCCGAGGAACAGCGGCGCACAAAGCTGGGCCGATTAGTTACGCGCAATCGTTAAAGGGCCCCGCGGCGGCGAGCCAGGGCCCCACGGTAGATGGTCAGGTCGTTGGCGACCCCGTCAATCGCGCGCAAGCTACCAGCGAGCGCTGGTCGGAGCTATGGATAGATGAGGTCGTCACCGAGGCTGGCGTCTCGTCCGCGTTGCTGAAGCACCGTTTAATTTCAGGCGAGGGGGCCCCTAGAACATATCGTCGTTGAGCTGGTTGACAGAGGGCTCAGGCCTCTGCCCGTCGAAGCTTCAGGGATGGATGTCCGTGCCCCATTGGTTTTGCAGAGGTTGCGTTCTGCTGGAAGAGAGGCCTACGCCGACCTCTTGGTCCGCAGTGATAATGTTCAAGCGCAGTTGCTCCCTCGCTCTTGCTAGTTCATAAGTTAACAGTCGTTGTGTTCAGCGCTTTTACAAACTGCTACCACGCGGGCCTCTCGCGCGTTCATGTCAAAATCGTTCGGGCGCCCTTTGTGCGATAGCTGTTGCGCAGCACGGGACGGAATGCACGCGCGCGCTGTCGCTCGCGGATGCCGACACGTTTCAAACAGCGTTGGTTTCGAACGAATTTCCAAAGTGCCCCGAACACAAAAAAAACATCATATCGTTTGAAACATCCGTTTTCAGAGAGAAGGTTGCGCTTTCGCTGCCGTCATGTGTCGTGGAAATGTTCGCCACCATTTGCATTTCATTCTGCCAAACGGGCCTTTTCGTGCCGCATGTCGACATCATTCGAACGCCCTTGCGCGCGTGCTGGCTGGTACGATGCGTGTCAAATAGTACCTTGCTGGCCGCTTTCGCGCGTCGGCCGCGCGCGCATGTCGATCTCCGTCCAGACCGTTCATCGCCCACGCGAGGACGCCGTCGTCGTCGCCGGCGTGACCAGCATCGGCGCCGTCATTGGCCGCGCCGTCGCCCTTGCCATCAGCGTCGCCAGCGTCGCTACTAGCATCCTCGTGTCTACCGTTATCGACGTTGCCATGAGACCGCGCCCGCCCAAGCGGCCGAGTCGAAGTGAAGTGCCCGCTGGAAAGTCCCACCGCGGCCGCGTCGGTCGCGCCGAATTGGTTGGCCGTTGCGCGTGCGAGCATGCGTGGGCAATGGCGGCCGCGTCGCTGCACCAGCCAATACCAAGCACTCATCAACATCGCCGCCGCATCAGTTTTGCGGAACAATTGGCGGGTGGGTTGGTGGGACGATTGCGCGAACAGTGCAGCTGACAACTGCGATTTCCAAACTGAATTCTCCTTTTCTAAAAGGGAGAATAGACTCTACCCCCCCCGGACTTATCCGTTCCCCTTTCGGGTATGTAAATCATATATGATTCCGACCATCCGTCCATCCTAAAAATGGAATCACCCCAGCTAGGCCGGGTTCCCCCCCTGAGGTTCCCTTTTAAAACAACTATGCGGTGACATTTTTTGTTCGAACATAGCACTTGTTTCGCGGATCCCTTGCAACAGATGAAACGAAATGCGCACGCGCGCGTCGTCGCGCAAGCATGCCGAAATCATTCAAACACCTTCGGTGCGGGAATAATTTCGCAATCGAGTTCCCAAGCCACATACAAAAACACAGGGTTTCGCAGCACCGAGTTGCTAAACAAGCTTCCGCGACAGCTCTTGCGAAATCTTAAGAAAACCATAGGTTTTTCAAGATTTTCACAACATGCTACCAAACGGGCTTCGCGCGCGCTCGTGTCGAAATCTGTCGAACGCCTTTGCGCGTGTGCCGTCGCGAGAATCCCCTGCAACATAATGAGACGAAGTGCAGACGCGCGCGTCGTCGCGCGCGTATGCCGAAAAACTTAAGAACCCATCGGTTTCGGAAGGATGTCAAAATCGTGTGTCCAAAAAACTTACAAAAACACAAGGTTTCGCAACACGTATTTTCAACAAAAGCGTGCGCGCGCGCTTTTGCGTCGTCGTCGTCGTCGCCGTCATCCCTCCTCCCGCGTCGTTGTCGTCGTCGTCGTCGCCTACGTCGTCCCCTGTCGTTCCTCGCGTTCGTCGTCGTCGTCCTCTTTTTGGCGTCGTGGTCATTTCCGTCGTCGTTGTCGCCGTGGTCGTCCTTCCTCCTCCTCCCTCGTCGTCGTCGTCGTCCGTCGTCGGCGTCTCGTCGTCGTCCCTCCTATTTCGTCGCCGTCGTCGTCGTCGTCGTCGTCGTCGTTGTCGTTTTCCCTCCGCCCTCGTTGTTGCCGTCGTCGGCGTCGCTGTCCCTCCTCCTTCTTCGTCGGTCGCGTCGTCGCCGTCCTCCCTCCTCCCTCGTCGTTGTCGTCTTGTCGCCGTCGTCGTCCTCCCTCCTTCCTCGTTGTCTTCGTTGGCGACGTCGTCGTCGTCGCCGCCGTCGTCGTCGTCGTCGTCGTCGTCGTCGGCGTCGTTGACGTCGTCGTCGTCGGTGTCGTCGGTATCGTCGTCGTCGGCGTCGTCATCGTCGTCGTCGTTGTCATCGTCGTCGTCGTCGGCGTCGGTGTCGTCGTCGTCGTCGGTGTCGTCGTCGTCGGCGTCGTCGAAGTCGTTGGAGACGTCGTTGTCGTCTTGTCGCCGTCGTCGTCCTCCCTCCTTCCTCATTGTCTTCGTTGGCGACGTCGTCGTCGTCGCCGCCGTCGTCGTCGTCGTCGTCGTCGTCGTCGGCGTCGTTGACGTCGTCGTCGTCGGTGTCGTCGGTATCGTCGTGGTCGGCGGCGTCGTCATCGTCGTTTTCGCTGCCGTCGTCGGCGTCGCTGTTGTTGCCAAGTGCCATGTGGTACCCACCGTCACGGTCCAAATCGTGCGTCCTCCTTCCTCCCTCGTCGTCGTCGGCGCCGTCGTCGTCGTCGTCGGTGCCGTCGTCGTCGTCGTCGGCGCCGTCGTTTGCGTCAAGAATTCGAAGCCCTTGATAGATACTCGCAGTCATGCTGTGAAAAAGGGGTTTGCAACCAAGTTGCGGGTGGGAGGGTGGGATGTTTGCACGAGCAGTGGAGAGGACAATGCCAAAATAGTCATAGGTTAATTGCCCTACGTAGAATGCACCGCGTACACTTTTTCATATAGGGTGCACAACATACATGGTATTTCATAGATCACACCACTGGTGTTGCACAGCGCACGTGGCACAAACTAAATTTCACAACGTAGATTGCACAACGCAAGCGGCACAATATTTATGGCTTGGCAACTATGGAACATCATATATTGCACAACATATATCGCACAATTTCTATTGCGCACAACGATTGCTGGACACGCACTGTTTGGGTTCCACACTGGCTAGACTTGTTGGTGTACATTTCGTTGTTTCTAGCTATAGGAAGGCGACGGTGATGTGATTGTCGCGACGGGGAAGAATGAGGGGTGGGGTAGGAGAGGACAACGGGTATGCCAGCGGCACAGGAGTCAGGGGCCTGGTTCGCCGTGTCGTTCACACTTTCTTTGCCCGTTTCCCGTGAGCCGCCCCCCTGCTCCCAGCAATTGTTGCTGCCGATGCCAGCCCCGAGGCTTTGCGGCGGGAGCCCTGGAGCTTGGCGCTGGAGGAGACGATCCAGCTGCCGTCGAGGCGGTGGTGGAAGAGTGCGCCCGAGGGGCCGCTGTCGCAGAAAGTGGCGAGGCCTCGGAGCACGCCGAGCAGTCCGCATCGCCAGAGGGCACTGGCGGGGCCAGTGCGGGCCCTACCGAGGCCACGATCCTAGAGGCCGCCGTGGATGCCGCGGCCGACGGGGGCACCAGCGAGGCCGTGGAGGACGCCCCAGAGGCCGTCGAGGTGGGCGCCGTGGAGTCCGCGGTCGACGAGGGCACCGAGGCTGCCGGCGGGGACGACGACCAAGGGGCCGCTGTGGACTCTGCCTGGGCCGCCGAGGAGGCCGCAGTCGACGGGAGCATGGATTGGGCCGGCGAGGGCGCAGTCGAGGCCTCCGTATTCTCTTCCCTGCACACTGGTCCCGTCCGCCTCCCACCCCCCTTTGTTATTCAAGAGGTCCGCGCCATGCCGCAGGCCCCCAGACGAGGACACGTGCGGATTGCGATTTCGCGTGTCTGTGTTGTTTGGCGCTTCCCGTCTTGCTGCTTGCGCCTGCCTGTCGCGGGGCTCGTGACGCAGGGATCGGGGGCGGCCTCTCGGAGCGTTGTCCAAGGCTCCTGGAGCCTGTTGTGGGTCCTCGGGGGGGCCTCTTGGCTTGGCATCGCTCGGACGTGTGCATTTTTTCTTCTCGGCGAGGACCACCGAGGACCATCCTGGACCATCGAGCAAAAAAAACACGCACGAAACCGACAAATGCACGGGAAATGGACGTCCGAGCGACGGCAAGTGTTGTGGGTCCTCAGGGCGGCCTCTTGGGGGTCACGACGTTGGGGGTCCTTGGGGCTGTGTTGTGGGGGAGGGCTCCTGAGGTCCTCGCGGGTTCTTCTCCTTGGGCCTCTCCGGGGCCCCTCCCAGGGGCCCCTCCCGCCGTTTTGGGTTTGGCAGACGGCCGAACAGACAACACCCTGAAAAGTCATGGAATGACATCATAATTAGTCAGTGAGTGCTGCTCCTCGGGCCTTGTGATGCTAGCCTGGATATTCCTCAGGTCCCTCTGGCGTGTTGGAGCCGTCTCAGAATGTGTCTGGGTCATTTTGCAAGCCACGCAGTGCAGATTAAGAGGCCCCAGGGGGCCCGGGGGATGCGCTGACCACCCCCGCTCCCCGGGCCCCCCCCGCCCATCCAACCAGATTTCGGAATGGACAGCCACATGTCTCACGCGCTCGATCCTCCCCAGCAAGTGGGGGTCGGCACACATGCTCCTCCAGATTCTTCTGACCTCCGAGACCGACGCTTACCAGCTGCCCAGGCTTCCAAATCTGACTCCGACTCCCCCCTCTGCCCTGCCTCTCCGACTCGCCCACCATCCTCCTGGCATCGCTCGGACGTGTGCATTTTTTCCTGGCGAGGGCCATCGAGGAGCATACTGGGCCATTGTGCGAAGAAAACCACGCACGAAACCGAGAAATGCACGGGGAATGGACGTCCGAGCGATGACAGGTCCTCCCTGGCACCCCGCCCCTGTCCCTTTCCTTGGCATCGCTCGGACGTGTGGATGTTTCTCGGCGTGACCAGCGCCAGAAAATCTGGTCCATCTCGGAGCATCTGGAGAGGGGTCCCCAGATCCCCTCGCTTCGTGATTCAAGTCGCGGCGAAAGGGTTCGGGTATACGTTTGGGGGGCCTTGCTGCACCCCAGGGCGATCAACAACGGATCAGGATGAAACATTTGCCCCGAGGAACGGGTCGAGGTCCTTTGTGGCCAACGTCACGGGCAAAAGGTGACGTCGGAGGAGATGGTTGGTTGGTTGGGAGGGGAAATAGCTCTTAGGGAAAGAGGAGTGCGGAAGTTTCGCACAAGTGTCAGCTCCCGATGCAGAGCATTTCTTGCAATGACCTGGTGCTGTTCATCTCGTTGGACAGCAACTCGGGATGAAACGCTGGTTCCTCGGGAAAGGCCTGGTCAAGCAGTCTTGTGTGCTGTTAGAGATTCTCGAGTCGTCGTCGTCCGAATTCGTCTACATCTTGCTTACCTATACGACCACCCGTCGGGTAAGAAGGAGGTTCGGGGGGATGAACCAACGTCGAAATCAATCGACTGCTCTGTCGATATCACTATCGATCTTTCTATGGATCTCACAATCGATCTCAGTATCGATCTCACTATCCCTCTCACTATCGATCTCACTATCGATCTCAATACAGACCTCTCTATCGCTTTCACTATTGATATCACTTTGGATATACTTATCGATCTTACTGTCTCTCGTCATTGGTCCTACTACCCTATCGATCTCACTATGGATATCACTATATGTTTTCCTTTCGACTCAACGATCGATCTCTCTATTGACCTTACTACCGATCTCACCAGAGATCTCACTATCGATCTCACTATCGATTTTCACTATCGATCGCACTGTCGATCTCACTATCGATATCGCTATCGATCTCACGAGACACCGCAGGACACCACGGGACAAACCACTGGACATCGCAGGACACCACGGGACACCACCGGACACAATCGAGATACCACGGCGGGACGTCGCGGGACACCATCGACACACCACCAGGGCACCATCGAGACTCCAGTCGAGACACTACGGGACACCATGGAACACCGCGAGACACCATCGGGACACCACGACGGGACACCCCCGGCATCCGCCCGCCACGCGGCGGGAGGGGGCGGACTGCTGTCCTCGCCGCTCCCTAGCCAGAGGAGGGTTCATTCCCTTGTCCCGCCCACGCAGCTCCGCCTCGCCCGCACGCACGGCACGAACACGAAACCGAAACCGATTTCCGGGTGGGGTTTCTCCGTTCCACTTCCCTCCCACCCCCTCATCTCCGACCGTTCCCTTTTCCACCTCGTGGCAGTATTCGGGAGGCAGGCTCCTCCCACGCCAGCGTTGCCGTGCCGTTGGCCCTTCACCGGCGCCGATCCCAGCCAAGGCTATCCCAGGGTTTTCCGGGGGCGCCTCAAATGTGAACAACAAATAGTCTGGGGACGATTTGTTGTTCATGTTTAAAACATTGTTTTCAGTATGTTTGGTGTATTTGTTTATTTTTTGTTTAAAATCCCCCTGAAGGGGGACAGGCCCGACCTAAGATTAGGGGGCGTGGATCTGAGACTGTCTCTGTTCCGGGTCCGGCGATCATCCCGGCCATCTGGCCCTCCTGCTCCCCTCCCCCCTGATGACCTGACCCTGTCAGCTGCGCAGGTTCGAAGAGCCACGCAGTACTGGCGCGCGCCCAAGGCGAAAAGGTAAGGTTATCGTTAAGTCGGGCCTGTCCCTCTACATGGGGAATATTCAAAAGTAGTCAAAAAATAGTCTGGGGACTATTTGTTTAGTAGTTTTTGGTATCTTCGACTATTTTTTGAAAGTTCTTTTTTTCGTCCAAATCCCCCTGTAGGGGGACAGACCCGACCTAAGTATATCGTCCGCCGCCTCCCCCCCATCGACGGGATAACCCAGGCTACGTCTGCAGAGTGGCAAGATGGGCTGCATCGTGGCCGGGGCTATGATACTACAGTCGGGGCCCTGAAGAAGGAACCCTTTCGGTTTGCGAGGGGCTCCGCGTTCCTGAAGTGTTTCACAGCTTGCCTCAGGTTTTCCTTATGTTTTCGATCGGAAATCGAAATTTAACTTATGGAAAAAAGGGGCCTCGTTCCTTATTTAGGGTTCCTTAGGTCAGTGTCCCGACTGTATCTCCTGGATTGCATGGCTTCGTCCTCTTGCAACACATCCCCTGGCCTCACTTCGCCCGCTTGCATGCCTCGGGCCATGGTGCACCCCCCCCTCTTCCCGGCCCCCCTCTTCGGGGCGCCCGAGTATGCAGCACGTTGTTTGGTCGTCCATGTTCAGGAGGGAAAAAGACACAGACACAATTAGTCATCGATTCCCAGTTATTGGAAAACAATGGGAAGTGGGGGGGAAGACAGAAACCCAGAAAATATTGGAAAATATGGGGAATAATTCCCTACCTAGGCTCTGCCTAGAAGGGGTCTTACTCTGAGGCTTAAAGGGCTGGGCAGTGTAACCCGCCCTGGGCGGTTCCCCCGGCATCCGCCCCGCGGTTCCCCCAGTGACGTCCCTTTCGCTTCGCGTTGCTTATCTCATCTTAGCTTAGCTTATTTCATCTTACCTTAGCTTAGCTTAATATTACCTCAGTTTTATATTAGCTTAGTTTACCTTCATCTTAGCTTCGCTGAGCTTTAGCATAGCAGAGCAAAGCATAGCATAGCATAGCGTAGCGTAGCATAGCAAAGCGCAGCATCGCATATCATAGCATAACCCAGCATAGCATAGCATCGCGCAGCATAGCATAGCATAGCATCGCATAGCGCAGCACAACACAGCACAGCATAGCACAGCGCATCATAGCATAGCATAGCATAGCAGAGCAGAGCAGAGCAGCGCATCATGCCATATCATGGCATAGCATAGCATAGCATAGCGCAGCATAGCATAGCATAGCATAGCGCAGCATAGCATGGCATAGCATAACATATCATAGCAACTAATGCTGCTTTCCTAGGGGCTCCAACTTCTAGGTAGGGTCGTTCGGGGGTAATTTTATTTGTGTGTATTTTTTGTGTGTCCTGGGGCCCCTTCACATGTGCTTCAGCATCCTGCATCTTGAGTGGACTGATCGCTCTGGCCAACTCGACGACTTGGTGTGTGCTTCAAGCCCCCCCCCCACGGCACAGGATCGGCGTGATCGACTCTCTGGTTTGATGGGGCCACCGTTGGGGGACCATTGGGGGGTTCCGAGACGCAGCACCGCCGTGCGAGCGGCCAGGCCGAGTTGGACGGCGAGTACGAGGGCGAGTGGCCCGACGGGGGCACCACGCAGGATCCATGGGTGCATCGGGATGCATGGACGTGTGTGTGTGTGCGTGTGTGTGTTGGAACTCTTCCACATCCGAGTGCCCTCCGCCCTTCCCCCCTCTGCGGTCGCCTTGTCTGCCTTCCTCCCCGCTCTCGCATGCTGGCCACGTCGCATTCCGGCTGCCCCGAGCCGCCCCTCGTTGTTGCGGATCGCCCCCGCCACGCCGCCGACGGAACAAGTGTGTGTGTGTGTGTGCCACGTGCGGCGAGCCAAAGCGACCCCGCATCGGAGGGCTCCGTCGCGCGCGCCTGCTCCCGCCGCTCCCTGACTTCTTATTATGCTCCGCCTCGTCGCCGCGCGCGAGGCCGCGACCGCCCGCAAGTGTGTGTGTGTGTGTGCGTGCATATCTATTTCTGCGTTTGTGTGCGTATGAGTACGCGTGCGCACGTGTAAGTATTTCTGTGAGTGGGTGAGCATGCGTGCGCATGGGTGTGTGTGTGTGTGTTTGTGTGTGTGTGTGTGTTTGAGCCCCTCTCGCGCTCCCCACCGCGGGTGCGTCCCTGCCGCCCCAGGGGTCAGTTGCAGTACTGCTGCGCGCCCGTCCTCCACGATCTTGGGCGTCATTCGTTAGGTGCGCGACGGTTTGCGGGTTGCTGCCTGCTTCCCGTTCGCACTGCTGCGAGCGGTTCAGCACGCGTGAGCGCGTCCCGCTCAAGCACTCGCGAAGGTGTCCGCACCTAGCTGGGGGAGGGACAAGCGTGTGTGTGTGTGTGTTTTTGTGTGTGTATGTGTGTGTGTGTGAATGTGTGTGTGTGTGTGCGCCCCTGGCGGGCAGTGCCAAGGCCACTCTGCGCGCGCTGCCACTCGAGGTTGCACGTTCGCTCAGCATACATCCCGCTTCCGAGGAGAGCGAGATGGGGGAGATGGACAGACAGAGACAGAGAGAGGGAGAGATAAAGAATAAGAGAGAGGGCCCAGGGGACAGAGCACACGCAAACAAACTGCTCTCGGACCAAAGGCAGTTTCGATCACCTTTTCCTATGTTCAGTCACTCTCGATCTGTCTCACTCTCTCGCTTTCGGTACAGTGTTTTGTTCGTTGCTTAGTATCCCTCTCTCAATCTTCACACACACGCATACATATATATATATATATATACATCGGAGGTGAGGGGGTGAGATCGAAGTGGAACGGAGAGCCCCCCCACCGGGAAATCGATTTCGGTTTCGTGTTCGTGCGTGCCGTGCGTGCGGGCGAGGCGAAGCTGCGTGGGCGGGCGAGAGAAAGTCTCCTGTGGCTGAGGCGCGGCCGGACCAAATGATTCCCTTCCGGGCGGCCGGGGCCCCGCGGTGTCCCGCCGGTGTCCCGCTGGTGTCCCGTGTGGCTGAGGCGCGGCCGGACCAAATGTCTCCCTTCCGGGCGGCCGGGGCCCCGCGGTGTCCCGCCGGTGTCCCGTCGGTGTCCCGTCGGTGTCCCGAAAATGATGTTGTTGATGATGATCATGATGGTTATGTTGATGGTGATGATGATGACGATGATGGTGTCCTGGTGATGATGATGATGTTAATGATGATGATGAGATGACGATGATGATGATGTTTCTGCCCGTTGTTGCTGATGATGATGTTGGTAATGATGATGCTGCTGATGATGATTAGGGTATCCCGATGATGATGATGATGATGATGATGATGATGATGATGATGATGATGATGATGATGATGATGATGATGATGATTATGACGGTGGTGATGATAATGGTGATGGTGATGTTGTGCCGATGATGATGATGTTGATGATGATGTTGGTGATGATGATGCTGCTGATGATGATGGTGTCCCGATGATGTTGATGATGCTGTTGATGCTGTTGATGATGATATTGAGCTGATGATGATGGTGTCCCCATGTTGTTGATGATATTGACTATGAAAATGATGGTGATCATGATGGTGTCCGAAGGATGATGATGATGTTGATGGTGATGATGACGATGGCTGTGTCCCGATGATGACGATGATGATGACTATGATGAGATGATGATGGCGTTGATGATGATGGCATGATGATGATGGCGTTGATGATAATGGCGATGATGATGATGTGAAGATGACAGTGTCCCGATGACGATGAAGATGGTGGTGTTGTTGCTGATGATGATGATGATGATGACGTTGAATGTTATATCGATTGTGATATCGGTAGTGAGATCGATAGTGAGACCGAATGTGGGATCGATTGTGAGATCGATAATCAGATCAATTGTGAGACCGAGCGAATGAGATATATCGAGTGAGATCGATTGTGAGATCGATCGAGTGAAATCGATCGAGCGAGACCGATAGTGAGATGGATAGTGAGACCGATCGAGTGAGACTCTGCATCCTCCCCCCACCGAACCTCCTTATCACCCGAAGGGTGGTCGTATAGGTATATGTGTATATGTATGTATATATATATATACATACATGTATCACATGCCACCAAGGAACGGTTGCGGTATGCTTTCCGCGGCTTACGTCCAGCGCGCGAGGGAACAGGCAACGCTACACGGCCAGACAATGGGGAACATTGGCGCGCGAGACCGCCCCGCTGTGTTTTTGTGCTTTGAGAGCGTTGAACCGTGTGTTCAAGCTCCCACGGTCACTCTATCATGGCTTGTGTCGCCTTCGGGACAGGCGCCATATTACCAGGGCAGGGCTCATTTCGACGCCGCCGATTCGATTCGCTTCGATTTCGAGGGGTTCCGATTCCGATTCGATTCGATGTCGGATTCCGATGTGGGATCCGATTTCCCATTGGAGAACTACTAGCCTGCTGATGTCTGCCGATTCGACTTTTTCCGACTCGGCTGCCGATTTCCGCCGATCCGATGAATTTCGATCGCCGATTCGACATCGATTCGATTCTGGGCTCTCCCGCCAGGGTTTGGAATCTGTATTCATGTTGCGCTTGACCTGATGCCTTTAGTGAGCTCGGAACGGGGCAGCTGAACATACGACGGGACGCGGGATAGACAGCGTCAGGGACGTCCCTGGCTGGTTTCCGCAGGCGCGTGGTTGCATTCGGGTAGTGTTGTGTTGTTGTTGGTTGTGCGCTTCGGCACAACACGTTGCATAGTAGGCCCTTACATTTGCTAGGCAGCTCTGGCTTGCGGCCACGATGCACTCTCTGGGGTGGAGTATGCACCAATGGTACTACAGAAGCTCTTTCAGGAGGGCTCTCGGGGGGGGGTCCAGGTTTCTCTCGGGAGCTGCATCACACAGTGCGCATGAGCCGCGCCTGTCTGCCTCCCCGCAGGAAGCTCGGAAGCTGGGCCAGCCCGCTCTGGCACACTTCCTGGACCTGTTTGCCAACGACGACTGGTACGAAGCCCTGGCAGCGCGGCGGGCAGAAGAGAGAAAGGGGCCTGGGAAAGAGAGACGGTGCCGAGGAGGGGCGGACAGGGTGCACTTTTCCTGCCTCACCGAGTGCCGCAAGATCTGAGGAGGGAAAAAATCACACAGACACAATTAATCGTCGACTCCCCAGAAAATATAGGAAAATATGGGAAGTGGGGGGGAAGACAGATACCCAGAACAGATGGTAAAATATTTGGATTTTTTTATTTGTGTGTATTTATTTGTGTGTCCCAGGGCCCCTTCAAGATCACGAGTTCAAGACTGAGTGCCATTCAGACGCTCCGACGTGCCGGCGCGGCCAGAAGGCCGAATGGTGCCGCTCGGTCGGTGCTGGCCGGTGTCCCCGCTGGTGCCTTCGGTGTCGGGGCAGGGCGTGGCAGGCGTCAGCGAGGCCTCGACGGGATCCCCCCCAGGAGCGACGCAGGGGCAGTGGATCATCCGACGGAGTGTCGACGGCTGGCTTTCCAGGGCCCAGGGAGTACGCCCTGCCCTCGGTGTGAGGTGATGTGTACCTCCCGAAGCCTCAGGTTGAGCTTTTGACGTCGGGCACTCCATGGGTAGTTTCTTCCAGCTCCTGGAAGTAAGGCTCACCCTTTGAGTAATAGCTGCTCTGTTTGACTCCTCTGGCCATGGGCAAAGCATTTGCCCCCCTTGCTCATCGACTTGACTGTGTTGTGCGAGCTCCATCCGCAAATCGGCTGCAACGGGGGGGCAGCAGCAGCAAGAGATAGAGACGTTGACTCGCGCACCCGCATCGGCAGCGAGAGGAGAGCAGTGGACAAGCACTCACGATTCCATAAGGCATACGGTAGTTTCGTGTCGTGTCAACGCGGAAGCTGAACGCCGCCAGCGGCTTGAAATGGGCCGGCATGGAACGACACGCGACATCGGAAAGCGCCAATCGTTCAAGGCCGAACGATGGACGCGGTGTCAGAGACCACAGTCGATGTTGTCAAGACACGAACTTGGCGTACTCGGTTTCGCGCACTGTAGCGCTAGATGCTTCGATGCGCTGACGGGATCAGGCCGCTTCTGATCTTTTTCTCACCGGTGAATTGTTTGAGGTCAGGCGGGGGAAGGGAGGGGGAGAGAGAGAGAGAGAGGAGTGAGACCACAAAGGGGGAGTGGAGTAGGATGAATGCGAGTGCGTGGCCGCTCGCAGTGCGTACGCGGCTGCCGGGTCGACCAGCGTCAGTTTGGCTAGAGAAGGTTGATGTTGGTTCCTTTTCGGCTTGATCGGCTCCCTCTATTTACTCACTGCTACCATGAGACGTGTTGGTATTCGTTCTGCATCAGGAGGTTGCTGACATGCCACACCCTCTACAATTGTATATATGCATGCCGTTGTCTCAAGGGGCTTGGAGTGCATTGCTAGCGGAGTTGGCTATTCCTGTAGTTAGTGTTGCAGTCATTGCTGTTGCCCCAAGGGACAAGAAGTCCCTACAGCGGATGACGTGTACGAGCACGAGCTTCCAGCAGTCTATGTGGAGGACCTCCGTTTCCAAATAGGCACACCACAAGTTGTTATTGTCAATGTTCATCGGGATGCGATTTCCACGACCGCGCGGCTCTCATGACTCTCATGTATTCTGCCGGTCTGCTTGCAGCTACCTGCCAAAGGACAAAGATGCTGGCGACGTGGCGTGGTCTTATTGGCATGACCCGTGGGGCTTGTTGGATGAGGACGACGAGAATAACAGCGGTTGCGTCGACCGTGGTGGAGCAATGGTTCAGGCTCCTAAAGGTCTGCGTGTTTCTGGCCTTGAGTCTTTATGTCAGGGACGGCAGTCTCATGTGTTAGTGCCTCCCTTCTTGTTCCTCTTGTCCTCGTGCTGTCTGGGTCTCTTGTTCGCATCAAGTCTGTGGCTGTCTGACCACCATGTCACGCTAGTTCTTTGAGCTGCTCGACGGTATCCTCGACCACCTTGCCGCGAAGTCTGACAATTTGCCCAGGGACCTCTCAGAACCCGCCTGGGCACGCAGTGTATGCCCTCTGGGAGATACGTTCGGCCGCGCCACTCGGCAGGGAAGAGTGGCTATGCCTCGTTGACGTTGTGGGCAAGTCCGCCAAATTCGAAGCCTGTGTGCGCGCGTTGCCTTCATACCAGCCACTCGTGCTGCTAGCTGCCCCCTTGTCCTTGGCATCGCTCGGACGTGTGCTTTTTTTCTCGGCGAGGACCATCGAGGAGCATCCTTGATCATTTGGCGAAAAATCCACGCATGACACCAACAAACGCACATGGAATGGACGTCCGAGCGATGGCGGGTTGTTTTTGTCAGGGTTTGTTGGCTCTGGCTTTGCCGCGGACGCTTCTTCGCGCCCAGCCGCCGCCTCCTCAGCTTGGTGACCTCTGGGGTGCTGGCGTCTTGGGTGAAGTCGGGCTTGTCTCTCTACAGGAGGAATATCCAAACACAGTTTTAAAGGGGTTGATTTGTTTGACAATGTCTGAATATGTTAGTGCATTGTTCGACTAAGTTTTTATGTTTCGTCCAAACTCCCCCTGCAGGGGGACAGGCCCGACTTAAGTCTTGGGGTATCGCTGAGAGGGTTCGCTGCGGGCGGCTAGCCTGTCTCGTCCTGTGCGGCTGGCGCGGCAGGGCCGATGCCGAGTGGACGCGCGCGATAGGCGGAGAAAGCACGCTTGCCCCAGGCGCTCGGTCCGACGTGTGCGTGCTCTACATTCACGGACAGGGGGGCCCAACGGGTGGGACTCACTGGTAGCACTCGCGTGCACTTGCACTTGCACGCGCAGTCACACGCACACACACACACACACACACACACACACACACACACACACACACACACACACACACACACACACACACACACACGCACACGCACACGCACACGCACACGCACACGCACACGCACACGCACACGCACACGCACACGCACACGCACACGCACACGCGCACGCGCACGCGCACGCGCACGCGCACACACGCACACACGCACACACGCACACACGCACACACGCACACACGCACACACGCACACCACACACACACACTACACACACCACTCACCACACCACACACACACGCACACACGCACACGCACACGCCACACACACTACACACACCACACACCACACACCACACCACACACCACACACCACACACCACACGACACACCACACACACAACTCACACACAACACACACACACACACTCACACGCATGCCCACGGTCCAAGACCGTTCTTTTGTGGTGGTCCACTGCACTCGTTGTCAGTAAATTGTTGTCATCAATGAGTGGCAGTGGTGGTGATCTGGCAGACCAGGGAGAAAGAAACTTGATGTCTACAGATGTACATATATCTATATCTGTATATAATCATCTATAGCTCCAACGATACAACCATCTATATTTCCAACGCTACAGCGATACAGCCATACATTCATCTACAGAGGGAGAGAGAGAGAGAGAGACAGATGACGTCAACCATCAAATGGTCATAAACACATTTACGTTCAAGAATTTGGTTCACAGCCGCTGGATGTTGTGCCCACTTCGTTCCTTTGGCAGCGGAGGCCCAAACGATGGCACGAAATTAGGATCACGTCGCTGGGTTCAGCATGGTGACAGAAGGGCGCAATGTGGAAGCAGAGACAGACTGGGACAGAAATAGAGAGAGAGAGAGAATCCTTTAATGTAGCAGGCGCCAATCCTATCCGAGGCATGTCCGCCCCACGACCCCTTGTTTTCTCCTGGGGAGGAGAATGGGGGTCTTTGGAAAGCGTGTTTTGTTTCCGAGTGATAATCGGCGTTACTCGGGGGGGGAAACGGTCCCGTCACGTTTCGCGCCGTTGTCGTCTGGGAACGTCTAGGAGTAACCAACAACTGTCTGGATAACAGATGCGTATAGGGTTCTGCTACGGCAGAGCGTATCTACCTATACGGATTTGCTGCGGCAGAGCGCCTTCCTTCTCCTCATCATCCTCTTCGTATTCGTTCCTTTTTCATCCATCCTCCTTTCCCTCCCGCTGTCGTCCCTCCTATTCGTCGTCGTGTTCTCCTCTCGTCGCTACAGTCCTCTTCGTTACAGTGCAAGGTGGTGCTTCACGCAAGGACGAAGGGAGGAGGGAGTTGGGAGGGGGGGGCAGGAGAGGCAGGGCTTGGCCGGAGAGACCTGCTTGTTCACTCTTCTGGTGGCGATTCGTCGCCACCAGGAGGAGGAGGAGGAGGAGGAGGAGGAGGAGGAGGAGGAGGAGGGAGGAGGAGGAGGAGGAGGAGGAGGAGGTGGAGGGGAGCCCCCCCCGCAGTTTTTCCTTGGATTCCCGCCCCACTGGGGGAGTTACGCCGAACAGAGAGTAGCATTTGTCCGATGTGGTTCCTACCAGGAAGCTGTGTCCACATGGCGTGGCCAGCTTGGGCGAGAGCTGGATACACATGTGACTGCATATCTTTTTACGGTTCGGCCCTTGTGTTTTAAGTACGAATGCCGTTCGCACGTGTATCCAGCAATTGGCTTCGCTTGTTCCGCATTAGATTCCAACCGCGTGTGTGTCCAGCTTCCTGGATTACTTAAGACGCCCAGTTTGCGATTCTTCATCGTAGCCCGATCGTTCTGACATGAAGACGCTGTGCGTTGTTCGATAGAATACTTTGGAAGTGGCCCACGTGTATGTAATGGACCTCCTCATCCCGCACGGCCCCAGTGCGCCCCAGCGATGTGCAGCGAAGCGCTTGGCAGCGCTTGAAGGGGGCATAGGACGACCAAGGTAGGGAGTATGAGGGAGAGGTGGGATGACGACGACGACGACGACGACGAGGCCAGCCTCCCCCCCCCCTTGGGCCCGAGGGCGCCCAGACCCCCCCAAGAGCGCGAACCGATTGCATACATGGAAGCAAAGCAGGTCGTTTGGGCCTGGCCCCGCCTTCACCGCTCCCTCCCTCCTTGCCATGTCATCCTTCATCCTCCTGTCCTTGTGTAATATCCTTGCAATGCAATGTGGAGGACGAGGGATGACGAGAGGAGTAGGAGGCACAGGAGGGAATGGAGAGGTTATAGCAAACCCGTCTTTGATTCCCAGCATTCCCCGATGCTGAGTTCAGCTATCCGGAGCTATTCCTCGCAGGCATCTGCAAATTCTCAGCGTGGTGCACGCTCTGCTATAGCAGATCCCCGTAGGCATCTGCTGTTCGAGTTTTCTGGGCTATTCCTGGGGATTCCCATTCGGCGCCGACGCGAATCATCGGGACGTGACCAGAGGGGGGGCGGTAACAGCCGCGATCGCGTTTTTTCATTGCACGATGGGGGACGATATGAAGAAAGAGAGAGAGAGAGAGAGGAGCATGTGCTCCCGGGGACGCCTCCCGCAGGCAGAAAAGGAGCATGTGCTCCTGGGGACTCTTGAGGAGGGTGCCTCGGGGCGGGAGGGCGTGTTGCAACACCGCTGATGCCTTCTGGGCTTCCTCTGGTCCTCCTCCTCCTTGGGCCTCTTCCTGCTACTCCTCTCACGCGTCTTACCTCCTACCAATTCGGAGTGGAAGAACAGGAGACGGAGGAGGAGGAGGAGGAGGAGGAGGAGGAGGAGGAGGAGGAGGAGGAGAGGGAATGGAGCATGACCGCCTTTTGCTACCCCTACCTTTTTTTCACACCATGCCCCTCGGATAGGGGGCGCCGGGCTCGGCTGAGGAGGTGGAGTAGGAGGGCGTGGACGACATCCTCCTCCCATTCTCTCTTGCACAAGGTGGGGATGAGGAGACCGAGGCGGTGGAGAGTAAGGGGGATGAGGAGGAAGAGCAGGACCTCCCCGCCCTCCTCCTGGAGCCTCTTACTTGTTGCCCCTTGGAAGGGGGACGGGGGGACGGAGGCATGGGAGGAGGAGCAGGGGAGCAAGCGGAGGAGGAGGGAGGAGCAGGGGAGAAGCAGCAGGAGGAGCCAGAGGAGGGGCGGTGCAAGGAAGAGCCGGAGGGTGAGGAGCGGGATGGCGAGGGCGACCTCCCCGTGCCCCCTCTGACTGGCTGGCCCCCCGGGAGGGCGCACGGGGCGGCTGGGCAGGCGGAGCCTTCTGCGTGAACTCGTGCTGGGACAACCTCTACAAGGCCAGGGGCAGCGAGGAGGAGGAGGAGGAGGAGGAGGAGGAGGAGGAGGAGGAGGAGGAGGAGGATGGGGGGGGGGAGGAAGGAGGAGGAGGAGGAGAGGAGGAGGAGGAGGAGGAGGAGGAGGAGGAGGAGGAGGAAGAGGAGGAGGAGAGGAGGAGGAGGAGGAGGAGGAGGAGGGAGGAGGGGGGGAGGAGGAGAAGGAGGAGGAGGAGGAGGGGGAGAAGGAGGAGGAGGAGGAGGAGGAGGAGGAGGAGGAGGAGGGGGATGAGGCCAGGATGATTGTCACCTGGCTATTTAGTTTGAGCAGCCTCCCCTGGGCCGACCGGCCCTGGGGTGGGAGGGCAGCGTTTAACGACGTTTTTACCTTCGGGACTCAGGTTTAAGTCGGGCCTGTCCCCCTACAGAGGGATTTTCGACGAAAAATAAGAAATACTCCAAAATAATCAAACAATAGTCAAAAAATAGTCTGGGGACTATTTTTAGACTACTTTTTGACCTTCTTGGGGTATTTTTGAAGAATTTTAAAATTTTGCATCGAAAATCCCCCTGTAGGGGGACACGCCCGACGTAAACTCAGGTCCCAGGGGTGGAGGATGGAGAAGGATCTTGACCTCTTTGCCGATTCTGCATGCTCTTGGCGGCCACTGGGCTTCTCCTCCACCGCTCTGCCATCGCGTCATTCAAGAGGCCTGCGCCGCTGCGCCGACCCCCAGACCACAGTCGTGGTGGGCGTCTTGGTGAGCGCCTTGAATCCCTTGGCATCGCTCGGACGTGAGCATTTTTCCTTCGGCGAGGACAATCGAGGAGCATCCTTGATCAGTTGGCGAAAAAACCACGCACGAAACCGAACAAAAACACAAGGAATGGACGTCCGAGCGATGGCCAGTGGGCGTCTTGAAGCCTCGTCAGAGTTTCCTTGGCGCCTGCCGGCTGTTTCTTGCGCGCCGTCGCGAGCACGGGATGCCTTCGAGTGCCCAGGTGCATGGGAGGAGTGGCCGCCGCGTCGTTGCTCCGCGCATGGGGCTCACTTCTCCTGCGCTCTTGAGAGCACTGACATATGCGGTTCGTCGCGCATGAAGCGAGACTGGCAGCCCCGCCCGCCTCGGCCTGCAGGGGGGGGGGTAACCTTCCTGGCAGCGGTTGTTACCCGGAGGGGTGGGTGGGTGGGCCCCCCGCTATTTCTAGGCCTGCTGGAGAGGGTCGGAGCAGGTGGGATTGGAGGATCGCGCCACATCGCCGATGCATCGGCGATGCGGTTCGATGTGGAGCCCGATTTTCTCCACGCTGGCGTCACCGACGTGGCCGACGGCGCTGGTGCATCGTCAATGCATCGGCACAGCATCGGCGATGCGGTGCGAGGCTTCAGGGAGTTGGCGCTGATAGTCGATGATGATGTTGATGGCTACGATGGTACCGACGACGCTCATTGTGTTGGCGATGATGACGACGGTCGTGATCTATATATAGGATATAGATATATGTGTGTAACTATATATATATATACAGATATATTACTATCCGAATACAATAATATAAGCAAATACGAATACCCCCCCCCGGGAGCATCCCACATCTCGGGAACATCTAGGGGCATCTCCCGATACCGCGCCCCAGGACGTTCCAGGGAACCCCCAAAACGCTCCAGGACAGCCCAAGACGCCCCCAAGTGGCCCCCAGAACGCGAAAGGACGGGCCAAGACGCTCCCAAGCAGCCCAAGACACTGCCGACAGCCTTTCAGGCTCCCAGGAGGCATCCGAGAGGCGCCAACAGAGCTCCGAGTGGCGTCCCGAGAGCGCCCGAAGAGGCCAACATGGTTGATTCATGTTTTTGATTATTGTTGTTTAGGTTTTTAGCCTTCTCGCGATTTCGAGCTTCCAGCGCTCCAAGACGGCCGAAAAGGCCCCCAAGACCGCCCCGAGACCGCCCAAGAGCCCCCAAGACAGCTCCAAGACGAGCCAGAAAGGCTCCGAGACGGCCCAAGAGCGCCCCGAGGCAGCCCAAGAGAGCCCAAAGATGACTCGAAAAGCCGTCCAATAGGGGAACTGATCGACAATCCCTGCCTTCCGCTCCAAGAGGCCCCCAGGAGGCCCCAAGAGTCCCCCAACCAGCTTGAAGAGGCCCTCAAGAGCCCCGAGGAGGCCTAAAAGTTGCCCCCAGAGGCCCCCAAACAGCCCCCCAGCGGTCTCCAAGCTGCCTCCCAAGAGCCCCATGCACGCCTTTTAGGCCCCCCAAATTCCTTCGCACTATTGTTAGGAGGCCCTACTTGAAAAACAACGAATTCCAGTGATTCTTTGCCTAGAAGGGTTCTCACCCCCGGCATCCGCCACGCGGTTCCCCCAGTTACGTCTCCTTAGCTTAGCGTTGCTTATCTCATCTTAGCTTAACGTATTTCATCTTAGCTTAGCTCAGCTTAGCTTCGTCTTAGCCCTGGTTTACCTTAGCTTAGTTTACCTTCACCTTAGCTTCGCTGAACTTTCGCATAGCAGAGCACAGCATAGCCTAGCATAGCGTACCACAGCATAGCGCAGCACAGCATATCATAGCATAGCCCAGCACAGCATAGCATAGCGCAGCATAGCATAGCATAGCATAGCATAGCATAGCATAGCGCAGCACAGCACAGCACAACACAGCACAGCGCAGCATAGCATAGCATAGCATAACATATAGTAGCGTAGTATAGCAGAGCACAGCATAGCATAGCATAGCGCAGCTTAGCATAGCATAGCATATCAAATAATATCATAACACAGCTTACCATATCATAGCATCGCATCGCATAGCATAGCATAGCATAGCGCAGCATATCATAGTATATCAGAGCGCAGCATAGCATGGCATAGCATAGCATAGCATAGCAACTAATGCTGCTTTCCTAGGGGCTCCAACTTCTAGGTAGGGTCGCACTGGGGTAATTTTCAGTTTGTGCAAATCCATCCCGAGCCCCATCAAGATTTCGGGGTCACATTGCCAAGATTCTTTCGGGAATGCTGTTGAACTTTCTGACGCTCTCTTGGCACTCTCTTGGGTCGTCTTCGTGTCTTCTTGGCTGCCCCTGGAACCACCGTAAACATCGAGATCCCACGAGCCGACCTGTCCAGCCTGGCCAGAACGTCAGCGCGCGCGCGCCTAGAATGAGGCACACGAGGGGACCTCCCAAAGCCTTGCGACCGCCTCTCCCCCGAGGTTCTCCCGGAGGTCTTCGAGGCGCCCCCCCCAGATGCGTGCGGAGACTCCCCGCGGGAGGCCCCCAGGAGAGGCACCGAGAGCCCTGCAAGCGGAGGCCCTGAAGGCCCTCCAAGACGCCGCCGAGGAGGCCCCGAGGGCCAGCCCGACAGAACATGGCCAGGAGGGAAAAACACACAGACACAATTAATCGTTGATTCCCAAGAAAATGTGGGATAATATTGGACTTGGGCAGGGAGACAAAGACCCAGAAAACATGGGAAAATATAGGGAATCATTCTATTTGTGTGTATTTATGTGTGTGTCCTTGGGCCCCTTCACATGGCCTGTACCCCTGAGAGCCTTCTGTACCACAGCCCAGGCTTGGCAATTTGAAAGAAAACGGAATTCCGAGGAGTCCTTATTGTCCAAATTTCCCCCCGCTTATGGTTGCACAACCGGCCATGATTGAGGCCCCCGTCACCACCGAAGGAAGAGCCCAGGAAGCCTTCCAGGGCCCCGAGTCGTCGAACACCTAAAGGGAATGTGTGATTCTGTGGTTTCCGCATTTCCCCGTCTGTATGCTTCCGAGGCTTGCGCAGGGACTCCATCCAAGAAGGTCGTTAGATGCACAAGGCTCTCCAAAGAAATGCGATTACATGCGCTAGCCTGTCGAGCCTGGCTAGAACTTGAGCATGCGCGCGCGAAACGCGCGCGATGGTTCCAGTATATGTATGCATATGTAAATGTATATGTATATGCATATGTATATGTATATGTATATGTATATGTATATGTATACGTCTATGTCTATGTATATGTATATATACGTATGTGTATACGTATATGTATATGTCTGGGTCTATGTATATGTATATGTGTATGCATATGCTTATGTATACGTATGTGTATATGTTCATGTGTATATATATAGGTGTATGTATGTATGCATGCATGCATGTATGTATGTATGTATGTGTGTATGTATGTATGTATGCATGCATGTATGTATGTATGTATGTATGTATGTATGTATGTATGTATTTATGTATGTATGTATGTATGTATGTATGTATGCATGCATGTATGTATGTATGTATGTATGTATGCATATACATACATACACATATATATATATATGTATATCCACATACACATGTATTGGCATAGTGCATGTCGGAGTAAGCCGGGGGCGGGCCTGGAACCACGGCCTCGGCGTGGCATGGGGCCCCCCCGGGCGGTCCAAGAGCCCATTGCGGGGCGGCCCCGAGGATTCTCGGGCGGCTCCAGAGGCCGCCAGGACTGGCTCGAGACCGTTCCCTAGCCATTTGGGCTCAAGGTCAAGCCCGAAACCGTCTGAGCATACAGTCGGGGCGCTGAAGAAGGAACCCTTTTGCGTTGGGGAGGGGCTCGGTGTTCCTTGATCTGTTTACAGCTTGCCTCAGGTGTTCCGGAGGTTTTCCATGGGAATTCGAAGTTTAATTCATGGGAAAAAGGGGCCTCGTTCCTTATTTAGGGTTCCTTAGTTCAACGCCCCGACGGTAATCGAGCAGTCGGGACAGCCCCTCTCTTACATCACATCTCCTCGGCTGTCGATTCCACGCATCATTTTCAAATTCCTCTGTGCACGGCGAAGTTTTTGCCATGCTGCACAGCCTCGTTGCGTTCCTGTTCATTTCGAGCGCTAGTTGTCTTCATCGTGGCCGTCAGCGCGAGCGTGCCACGAATCATACCCGCCAGGAGTGCGAATGGAAGAACCAAGAGTGGATCACGGATGTCGGCCGTCGTCGCCTGAAAGGGCCAGTATTCTTTTTTCATGTCAACCATCACAACGGAAGGGCTATTGGAGAACATGCCCGAGTACTGGGAGGATACCATGTGAAACTCTTCGGGCGATGGGGGGATGTTGATTCTTTCAAGAGTGGAGTACGGACACACTCACCCAAAGGATATGACATGTTCCAGGACAAATCCTGGACTGACCTGGAGGATTCTTTCGACGGGCACACTTTGGACGACCTTTGCCGCGGGACCAGAACGCCCAGGATTTTCGTCACGTCCGCAAGACACCCAGTTGAAAATTTGCTTACTCGCGAAGCTTATAACCAAGCAAACATCCACGAGTTCGGTCTGATGCAGTCTTGCGAATCTGATAACATTGCACTCCGAGTATTCGCAGGAAAGATTTGCCACAGCGACTTTGCGAAGTCATGCCAGAAGCTGACGCGTGCCGACCTGGAAATTGCTAAGGCCCGGGTGCGAAAGATGGATGCCATATTCATCCTCGAACACTGGCCTTATACGAGTAAGCTTGCATGTTCGCGTCTGGGGTAGAGTAATTGCCAAACGAACGGGCTCGACATTCAATTCAGTGAGACTTACGCTTCCGATATTTTGGACCAGCTCGATGAGAAGTCCTGGAAGGAGCTCTTCAAACGGAACGAGCTGGGCATTGAGTTCTACGAGTATATGAAGCAGTTGTCTTTCGATATGCTCAAGGCGGATGGGCTTCCTGTTCCGACGGAACATGAGCAGAAAAACGCTTTACCAGTGTTAAAGAGCCTGCAAGCTGCAACGGCGCTCGCAGTGCCTTCTCACAACTGGAGGAACCTGAGCGCGAACAGGGTCTCCAGGAGTCTCACTCGCTGGCAATGCTGAGTGTTGTCCTCCTGTCAGGTTTCCGATGAGAAACACCTATTGTATATACTATGTTTGGTGACGGCACACGATGTGAAGCACACTCGCGCCCAGGCGTGTCAGTATGCTGGGCTGTCGTGCAGGCGAGCTCCGCTTGCGGGCAGCTCAGCATTTTACATCAGAAGCCGGTGTCTCAGGATCCTCTCTGATCCGCACTACTCTCTCTCTCAGATCTTTTTGATTTTGAAGCAGTTCTGCAGGTGCTGACCTTCTTGCAGGTGTTGCGCAGGAGAAACAAAACAAGACAAGCATGACCGACTCGAGACCGTCCCAGACGCCCCGCGAGCGCTCCAAGACACGCCAAGATGGCCTCAAGAAGAGCCAACAGCCCCCCAAGTCGCCCCAAGAGGCGAACCTCGTTCCATTCCTGGCGGGAAACGTACATTTTCAGCATATGCGATTTTCGGGCTTCCATAGCGTCGTCGACGGCCCAAACGGCCCCCACAACCGCCTGAAGATGGCTCAAGAGGCCCACAAGAGAGTCCCAAGACGGCCCCAGAGAGCCCCAAGATGGCCCAAGAGGCGCCCAAGACGGCCACACAAAGGCCCCAAGAGGGGTTAATTATTGCTTAGGGAGGATGTCTCAGGCGATGGTTGCAGGTAGGAAGATTTGACGACTTCGCAAGCTTCCCAGGCGCCTTCATTTTTCATTATTTCAGAATGTTTTTCGCGAGAGGTACGCGTTTAACCTCAGAAGTCTTAGAACAGCCTGTTCGTAGTCGCATTATTTCATGATGTCTCAGGTGAAACGTAGATGTTTGAGAAGACTACGAATTCGCGAGCTTCATGGGCATTTCAATTGATCGAAGATGTCTAGAGCGAGAGCTGCATTCCCCCTAACAGCTTGCTGAACGGGGTGCTTCTGTGGTAAAACGTTTATGTATACATGCTCAAATATATGTGACTGTATGCTAATATATCTGTATAAGGGTGTGCACCGGTATAGGCCGATCGAAATATATGTATGGTCTCGTACGTTTCTAAATGTATGCGTATATATATGTACATATATATACACATAGTTATGTGTATACACTTATTCATATTTGTATATATATATATATATATACGTGTATATACACCACAGCCCCCATCACCCAATCATTTTGCATAGGTTGCAGCGCTAGTCATTCGTAGTCGTACTGCTCATCTGCCTTTCATTCATCGGTGCCTTCTCATACGTCTTTCCTATTCGTCATGTCTCCGCTGTTTTCTTCCTGCTGGAGTCTGATTGGAAGCAGCTGGACTTGGGATCTGCTCGAGTCTCGGTATATTCAATTTAGATTTCAATGGGAATATACTTGGACACAGCTGAATCTGGGATGTGCTAAAATTCCAACTAGACCATAATACGATTCCACTACTAATTCACTTGGACACAGCTGGATCTGAGATCTGCTCAATTCCAATTAGATGATAATTCGATTACAATCGGCATCCATGATCTGCCCAGTTTGAATTCGATTTCAATTCGATTGCAAGAAGAATGCACTTGGCACCATGTGTATCTGATATCTGCTTCATCACATTGGAATCAGCTGGATCTGGAATCTGTTGAATTCCCATGAAATTCTATGTTGATTTCTATCGGGATATGCTTGTACTCAGTTGGAGGTGGCCTGCTCAATTCCAAGTCTATTCTAAGTCGATCCTAGTAAGAATCCCATTTGGACTCAGGTGGACATGGGATTCGCCCAATTCCAATTATTCCGTTTTAGATTCCAATAGGCGTCGAATTATAATCAGCTGGACCTGGAATCTGCTCATTTCCAATCATATCTCAGTTATCTAATGGCCCTCGGCCAATGGGCAACCGTGCCTGGGTTGTTGGTCAGAGTTCTCAGGGATGCCTCTTGAGGTTTCTTCGGAGCGCCATCGGGGGCCTCGTGGGGGCAATTTTAGACCTTTTGGGGGCCTCTTGGGGACCTCTTGGGGGCTTCTTGTCGGCCTCTTGGGGGCCTCTTGGGGGCCTCTTGGGGGCCTCTGGGCATCTTGGGGCATCCTGGACGGGACGCCTTTTGGGGCTTCCTGGGGGCTTCTTGTGGCGGAAGGCTCTGATGTTCGGTTCGTGTTCCTCTTTTGGGCCCGTGTTGGGCCGTCGTGGGGCCCTCTTGGGCAGTTTTGAGCGCCTCTCGGGCTGTCTTGGGGCCCGCTTTGGCCGTCTTGGGGCCCTTCTGGAGGCTTCTTGGGCTGTCTTGGGGCGGTCTTGGGGGCTTCTAGGACCGTCTGGGGGCATCGGGAAGCGGAACACACGAGAACGCCCACATCCTTCAACCACCTAAGGACAACCATGATTCATTGGCTTACGCCACGCCGCCGACTCATTGGGGCGACAGCAATCGTCCCCCGCGTGGCCTGTCCGGACAGCCTGTGCGGCCCCTCTAGACACGTTCTGGAGCCCTCTTCGAACCGTCCTGCCGTATCCCCGGGCCGTTGCTATGCTTTCTGGGGCTTTCGTGGGGCGCCCAGAGGCCGTCGTGGAGCCTTTTGGAGAGTCTCTTGGGGTGCCTGAGGTCGATCTTGGAGGTTTACTGGGCCCTTGTAGGCCTCGTGGAAGCCCAAGAAGCGAATATGCTGACAATGTACGTTTCCCCAGAAAGGAATGGGACGGTTTTTGCTTCTGGAGGCCTGCTTGGAGCGCCTCGTGGTCGCGTATGCAAACGTCTTGGACGCCCATGGGGCTGTCTGGAGGCAATCTTGGGCGGTTTGGACCGAATCGTCCCCCGCGTGGGCCGTCCGGACAGCCTTCGGGAGCCCTCTTGGTTCGTTTTGGAGCCCTTTTGGGACCGTCCTGCGGCTTTCCTGGGCCGTTGCTATGGTTTCTGGAGGCTTCGTGTATCGCCCAGAGGCCGTCTTGGAGGCTTTCTGGGAACCTCTTCGGGTGACAGGGGGCGATCTTGGCATTGGGCCTCTATGGGCTTCGTGAAAGGCCAAGAAGCGAATGTACTGAACATATACGTTTTACATAGGCAATGAGGCGGTTTTTGCTTGTGGAGGCCTTTTTGGAGCTGGCGAGGGTTGACCTTGGAGGCTTCTTGGGCCGTTTTGCCCCGCGTGGAAGCCGAATGGGCGAATCTGGCGGAAATCTACGTTTTCCCAAAAGGGAATGAGACGATTTTTGTTTATGGGGGGCTTCTGTGGGGCGCCTCGTAACATTGTTTCAAACGTCTTGGGGGCTTATGGAGCCGTGTGAAGGCAATCTTCGGCGTTTTGGGGTGATCTTTCGTCGATTCGTAGCTCTTATGGACCGTTCCGGGAACCTTTTGGAACCTTTCTGGATCGTTTTGGTGCCTCCTGAGGCTCCAAGTGTGCGGATGATGGATTTGCCCCCGCCCCCCCTTCCAAACCAGCCGGACCAGGCCCCCGGGGGAGGGGTTTGGGGAGGGGGAAGCATCTCACGCGCCGTGACCCCAATGGGTCGGCGGATTTGCAGTTGCTGCTGTTGCATGTCGTATCAATCTCCGTTTTGATTCGGTCATTGTTGTGGCCACACTTCGCCTACGTCGGGGTACCTAGGATGACCTTGATTCCAGGGGGATTGATGTTTTCCATCCCTCCGTTTTTCGTTGTTCTCGGCGCCCAGGGGCTGTGCGCGGTCACGGGGACCAACATCTTGCGAAGGCCTTACGGCCGGTGCCGCCGACCCTGAATAGCGACGACGACGACGACGACGACGACGACGACGACGAGCGCTCTTGGGGGCCTCTTGGGGGTAGTTTGTGGGCCTCTTGGGAAGCTCTTAGGGGCCGCTTGGAAGCCTCGTGGGGGCCTCTTGGGGCTTCCTGGGGGTCTGTTGGAGGGGGCCTGGGACGTCTTGGAGGCTTCTTGGACGGTCTTGGGGCTATCTTGGGCGTTTTCGGCAGATCTTTGGCCGATTCGGGGCCCTCTTGGGCCGTCTCGGGGGCCATCTGGGGCATTCGGACCTCATTTGGAGTGTTTTCGAGGCTTCTAGGCCGCCCGAGGAAAAACGAATCTGCCCCCCCACCCCCCCCGGGAACCGCGTGGGTCACTGTGCAACCAGAAGCGCACTTTACAACCAGATGGGTCACTTTACAACCAGCTTACAAAATCCGAGAAGGGCACTTTACAACCAGGTAGGGCACTTTACAACCGGGCAAGTGGAAACACATATTGAATGCACGCGGGCCTTTCCCTGAAATCTCAGTGGGCAAGCGCAAGGGCGGCGTTGGGCTCTTTGAGGCATGTTGGTTGTAAAGTAGCCCATCGCGCACGAAGAAGCACTGCGCACGCGTTGGTGATGCGACGACCTGGTGCGCTATGGTATGTTGCGTGCTGGTGGGCGGATTATGGTTTTGACCTGCGCTCTAAGCTCTGTTGGTCAGTTCTGCCATTGCTTGCTCTGCCTTTTTCTGACGGACGAAGGCTACTCGCGCAGGACATACGAATGAACCATGATCCCGTCAAAGACTGGAGCTGCATGGCAGTGGGAAGCTGTAGTGGGAGATGTGGTGGTAGCGGGGGCTACAATGGGAAACGCATGGTGTTGGGAAGCTGCGGTGGCAACTGTGGCGGTCGCCAGGCAGCGGTGTGAACTGTGGTGGTAGCTGGGCTGCAATGGGATTTGCGGTGGTAGCGGGGGGTCAATCAGAATTGTGGAGGTACCGGGGCTGCAGCGGTAAGTGTGGTGGTAGCAGGGTTGCAGTGAAACATGCAGCCGAAGGGGTTCAATACAAGGCCGTTGGTGAAGACCCCGACCACTGTCTTGAACGTGGCGGTGACCGCGAAGGTGGACACGCCCCAGTTGGTAGACATGGAAGTAAGGCACTTCAAAGGAGAACGCGCCCAGCGGGAATGGAAACCGACCTTGCCGAAACCGCAGCCGTCGAGCCCCAGCCCAGAACGCGGAAAGTGCGGAGCCTCGCGTGAGACCAAAGGAAAGTGGCAGGCGCGACAGGAGGTGGCGAAGCGCCGCCGCTCAGCTGGAGGGCCAGCGCCTTCGGGAGAGAGGGGGGGAGGGAGAGAGGGAAGGAGGACGAGAGAGGGAGGAGGAGGAGGACGGACAGGAGGGGGGGGCGGAGAGGAAGAGGAATGGAAGAAGGAGGAGGAGGAAAACGCGGCGAAGGAGAAGGAGGGGGGCGAGGCCCTCCTCATGCCCCTCCTGTTTTTCCACTTCCTCCTGGTCCTGTTCCTGCTCCTTCCCCTCCTCGTCCTCCTCCTCCTTCTCCTCCTCCTCCTCGTCCTCCTCCCCCTCCTCCTTCTCCTCCTCCCCCCCCCCCCCTCTTCCTCCTCATCCCGCTCCTCCCCCTCCTCATCCTGATCATGTTATCCCTTGGCTTCCCCTGCGTTCTTCCTCAGCCTCCTCCGCCTCCTCCTTCCCCTCCTCCTCGTCATCCTTCTCTTCCGTAGCTGGGATAGGAAGGAGGCCGTCTTCCTTCCCCATTTTCCTTCTCCTCCTCCTCCTTCTCATCCTCGTCATCCTCCTCCTCGTCATCCTCTTCCTCTTCCGCATCCTCCTCCTCCGCATCATCCTCCTCCTTTTTCCTCAACCTCAACCCCCTCGTCCCGCTCCTCCCCCTCCTCATCCTGATCACGTTATCCCTTGGTATCCCTTGTGTTCTTCCTCGGCCCCCTCCGCTCCCTCCTCCTCGTCATCCTCCTCTTCCTCCTCCTGCTGCCACTCCTCCTGCGCGCCCTCCTGCTCGTCTTCCTCCTGCTCCTGCTCGCCGTCGTCGTCGCCGTCCTCCTCCTACTCTTCTTCGACCTCCTCCTCCTCCATCCTCTTAGGCTTCCCCATCATTGCCGGCCGCGCGCCGCAGGGGGGGGGGTTGGCGCTGCCAGATTACACCGCCGACGCGTGCAGACAGCGCAGGGTGACGAGCCATTCGATCCTCCATCACCATCATCACCATCACCATCACAATCATCATCAACATCATCATCAGCATCGTCATCACCAGCAGCATCACCACCATCATCAGCATCATCATCATCATTCTCATCAACACCGTCGTCACCATCGTCATCATCAGCACCATCACCAGCATCATCACCAGCGTCATCAGCAGCATCAGTAGCTTCAATGATCATCATCATCATCATCATCACCATTGTTATCATCATCATCGTCATCATCATCATCAACAACATCATCATCATCATCATCATCATCATCGTCGTTTTCCTCTTCCTCCGCGTCCACCTCCGCCTCGCCCCCTCGTCTTCCTCGTCATCCTCCTCCGCTCCGTCCTCATCCTGATTATCATCCTCCTCCGCGTCCTTCTCCTCCTCGTCATCCTTCTCCTCCACATCATCCTGCTCCTGCTCATGCTCCTGCTCACGTTGTAGCTGGGATAGGAAGGAGGCCGTCTTCCTCCCACTCCTCCTCCTCCTCCTTCTCATTCTCGTCCTCCTCCTCCTCCTCCTCCTCCTCCTCCTCCTCCGCATGCCCCTCCGCCGCATCATTCCCTTCCGTATCCTCATCCTCATCCTGCTCATCCCGCCCCCCCCCCCCCCTCCTCATCATCCTGATCATGTTATCCCTTGGCTTCCCCTGTGTTCTTCCTCTGCCTCCTCCGCCTCCTCCTCCTCTTCGTCATTCTGTTCCCCCGTAGCTCGGATAGGAAGGAGGCCGTCTTCCTCCCCCTATTCCTCTTCCTTTCCTCCTCCTTCTCATCCTCGTCATCTTCCTCCTCGTCCTCCTCCTCCTCCTCCTCCGCATCCTGCCCCTCCTCATCCTCGTCATCATCCTCCTCGCCCCGCTCCTCCCCCTCCTCATCCTGATCACGTTATCCCTTGGTTTCCCCTGCGTTCTTCCTCGGCCTCCTCCGCCTCATCCCCCTCCTCGTCATCCTCCTCTTTCCTCCTCCTGCTGCCTCCTCCTCCCCTTATCCTATCATCATATTCCTCTTTCTGCTCCCGCTCCTGATCCGCCCCCTGTGAGTGATCTCTAAAATGGGCAGCGCGTCGCCCTGAGCCTTCCTACGTGTGCTGTCGCCGTATTCCCGTGCGAGCACTGGGCCCTTGTTGAGGCCACTTGGCCCCTGCTAGCAAACCCTGTCTTAGTCTGCTGGGCTCAGAGCGCCAGAGCGTCCAGGCGCTCGGGCTCAGAGGCATCGCTGGGGCTTGCTCAGAGCGTCCAGGCGCTCGGGCTCAGAGGCATCGTTGGGGCCTGCGCAGATCGTCCAG
>CAUYUJ010004603.1:231156-268656 GCA_963575745.1 Prorocentrum cordatum | reverse complement strand
CGTTGTAGCAGAACTTGGGTCGGAAAAAAGGTCCTCGGGATGATCGATGCGATGAAAAGAAAGGCTTGGCGGAGGTGTGGAAGATAACGAAGGAAAACGTGGGAGGAACGGCGACTCCCAGGGGCAGTGACGGATCTTATGGCATGTTCGGCGGCACTGCTCACTGCTACATTGGTTCGAAGGGACTCGGCGAGGTAGGTTGAGCGCAGCGAGCACCGTGCTTGCAGGTCAGGTTCTGTTCAGCACAAGTGGGACCATACACCAAACCACCCCAACCCAACCCGAAGGCTTCAATTTGCCCTCCATTTCCGGTTTTGGGGGGGTCGGGGAATTTCCCCAACCCGAAATTCGGGTCAAATTCGGGTCTTCGGGTTGGGTTGGGGTGGTCTGGTAGGTAGTCAGAGTGGGACGGGGTTCGACGGGGGTAGCGCAGGACCTTCGGCATCTGAGGGTTCAACCAGGCCCAGACTAATGCGGTCCTAGAATCCCACGCGGCACAGTACCAAACTCCCCACTACCCTTGCGAGAGCTGCTGGCGGGGTCCACCGCCCCTCCCAACCGCTCGCCCTCTGCGCGTTGAACACCCGCGCCCTCTTTGCCTCTATCTCGTCTTCATCCCTATGGGTAAGCTCTTCTGACAGGGTAAGAAGCCGCTTGGACGGCATCAAGTTGCGTGCTTTCTGCAAGCACATGGTTCCGCAGTTAACGTGGCCTTTTGTATCTGATGCGCTCCGCACCAGAGTTCTCCCTGCCGCGGGAAGAGTTGCCGCGTTCATCCCAGCTCAGATCCGCGGGCAATTCAGCGAAGTCGCCACGTCAGGCGGGGGAGGGCAGGATTTTGATGTTGAGGTACTCCTGGTCCCGCTGCGGATCTGGTAGCCGCGAATGCACATTCGCCCAACGCGCGTGACCCGGCTGGAATGTATAAGCGCTATCTTGCGCAGGTTGTTGCTGCTCTCCCTCCTGCTGCTCGTTGTGGGAGACGGGGCTTTCGTTCGCGTCGAGGGCGGGCGCCCATTGCGGATGGGGGGATTGGGCCCGAGCCGGGGGGCAGGTCGCGGTCCGGGGGATTAGCGGTCATGGCGCGGGCCGCGCTGGCCTGCTCCGACGTGGGAGGGCGCCGCTGGCGGAGCCGTCAGAGGCTGCTCTAGACTTGGCTGTTCATGCGCGACCCGCGCCGCCGGCATCCCAAGCGACCCGCGCCGCCGCCGGAGCACGTCCCTGCGGCGGTTCTCATCGCTCCCCCAAGCCCCGGCGGTCCGTTCTCGATCCCAGAGAGAGTCGGCGAATGCCCTTCCTTCGGGCGGCGGTCGCTGAGCAGATGCTCGACATGGTTCTCCCTGTGGGCCCTTCGGGAACGCCGCGGAGGGCGGGGGCGCCGTGGGGGATGCGGCATTGAACTTCAGGGCGTCGCTGCGACATGGGCAGGCCTCGGACGCTGCTGAGAGCTTCCATCTCGCGCCAACGGCGCGCCGTGAGCGGGGGGAAGACAGAGGGGAGAAAGAGAAAGAGAAAGAGGAAGAGAAAGAGAAAGAGAAAGAGAGATAGAGAGAGAGAGAGAGAAAAACAAAAGAGAAATAACTAACAATATATATATATATATATAGATACACATATATAGAGAGAGAGAGAAACAAACAAGTTAAGTAGAGAGAGAGAGAGAGTTGGGGAAAGAGATAGAGAAAGAGAGAGAGAGAGAGAGAAAAAAAAAAGAGAGAGAGAGAGAGCGTCGACGGCGTCTGCGTTCACGCTCTCCGCTCCTGTCCTGCTGGCTGCGCGCGCCCCGATGTCGAGCGCGGTCGCCATGCCGGCCCCAGCGGGCTCCGTGCCCTCGTTGAGTCCTTGGAAATCCCGCTGCCGCCACCGCGCGCGAGCGCGCGCGCGCGGTGGCGGCGGCGGCGGCGGCGGCGAGCGGGGGGTGGCGGGCGGCGGGGGGTCGAGACCGCGCGGAAGCAGCGCATTGGGCGTCGGGGGCCATGGGAGTAGATGGGCTGGCGCGCGCCAGCCCAGATTTTGCGCGCCAGCGCTCGTGGCGCACTGGGAGGTGGCGCGCGACCCATCGCATTGCGGCGATCGGCTCTAGGCGCTTTTCCGGTTGTGCGCGCAGTCGCTCGATCAGTCGCAGATTATTCAGCCGCGGCGCCGGGAAGAGCTCGCGGGGGGGGGGTCGTCATGAGGGGCTCGGCCCCTGGGCCCGACGGCGCCCCGCGCGCTTGCCAGGCGGCCCCCGAGGCACTTTGTCGGCGCGAGGAAACGTGCGACAGCGAAGGAGTGCGCCTCCTCTTTGACAGCCAGATCAGCCGCGCGGCTTTTCCACCGAAGGGTACAAGTCCCGCTGGCTGGAGGAGTCTTGCCCTGAGGCCCCCAACCAACCCTGCCCGTTCTCCGCTGCCGACGCCGATCGGGCTCCTTCTCGTCGGTCTGAACGCGGCCGCCGCGCGCGCAGTCATCGGGGTGCCGAGGGCGGGGGCCGAGGGCGGGGATGCGCGAGACAGCGCGGCTGGGCCGATCATTTGGGCCCTGCTGCGCGCGGGTGCGCGGGGCAGCAGGCACCCCGCTTGCCGGCTCCCGCGCGGCCCCCCATCCGGCTCGTTTGGAATGGATCGTGGGAGTTCTGCGCCCCGCGGGCCGTCGCTGGTCTCTCTGCGTCGCCGCGCCGGGGCAGCGCGGCCGCGGCCGGCTGTTCTGCAGGCGCCAGGGGGGCCAGGTCCTCTTGGCGAGGGAGACGTGGAGCTGGGCAGGGCAAGCCTGCTTCGATTGCATTCTTGGACTCTGCGCGGCGCCTGGCAACGCGGCGGGATCGCGTGCCCGGAACGCTCCGCGGCTGGACCCTGAGCTTAGCTACATGTGCCGATGACGTCCATGGCGTCGTTGTTGGCCTCACGCCAACTGTGCTTCCGTTGGGCTCGCTGTTGCCATCGGTCTCTCCCTTCGCGGAGGCCCACGCCGCGCCCTGGAATGCGGGGCGCGCTCGAGGCATGAGCTGGCCGAGCGCGGCCGAAGGAAGTGGGTGCCAGGAGTTCACGCGCGGGGCGCGTGTATTGCGACACGGGTTCTGGATGGCCCTCGCTGCAAACGTGATTGCATTAGGGGGGGGTGGTCAAGTTCTTGCAGGGCGTGCTTTTTCTGCGCAGTCTACCGCTTGGGCGGTCTCCCAGCGACGACCCGCTTCTTTCATTCTAATGGCGTCGCGGCGCTGCAATATCGCGCGCAGCTGGTCAGAGCGGCCCCAGAGGGGGCGCGAGAGTTCGGGGGTGCTCGGCAGCTACTGACTGCTAGTCCTCGGCGCGCCTCCACCCTTTCCGTGCCCGCGCAGATGCGGGGGCTCGGGGGGTCTGTGGCCTTCTTGGATCTCGCGCGCGCTCGTGGATGGGGCCGCCGAGTGCCGCGATGTGGTCATCTTCTTTGTGGCATGCAGGATGAAGATTGCTGCCCCTTCTGACAAACATCGTCTCGGCATGGAAATTCTTACGGCTAGGGATGCGAGCGATGATGCCGCTGGTGCTCTGGGAGCACCTTCGAGGGGACATCGGGAGCTGATCGCGGCCAGAGTTCACGAGCATCTCCGCGGGCTTCGGGCGAAGGCCGTCCCATGATTGATCTGCGCGTCTGATTTGGGCTGTGGCTCGGCGATTTACATGCATAATTCCAGCCGCGACGCAGGCCTAGTGCACGGGAGAAGGCCGCGCGCGTTCACCTTGCCGCAGGCGCCACTATGATCTTGTCGAGAGGGGCGCGCACCACTGCCAGGCGCCGTGGAGAGGACCGCGGGCGCCGCTTCCATTGCGGGGGCCCCGCGACATGCTTCTTGCAGGGGCCGGCTTTGCAGTGGATCCCCGAGGTCTCGAATGCCTCAGGTTTTTGACAGCAGTCGTTGAATGGCGAGGACTAATGGCCCCGTATCCTGGCGACCCCCAGGCCGAAGTTGGGCGGTGATCGGAACGTTGCTGCTGTTGCTGCCTGCGTGGGCACCTTCGTTCAGATGCGCGCCCGCCATCATATTTGGGCGCTTTCTGGGCCCGTCGCAGGTGCCCCGTGCCCGACAGAGGCTGAGTGCCAGGTGGCGCAACAAGGTGGCAGTTGTTAATCATGGGCCTGGAGGGACAGGCAATACTTCTGGGCCCTAAGCTGCCGCGCTGTTCTCCTGCGCCCCGCGTGGACACCCCGCTCTCCTCGTCTCTCCTCTCCCCTCCCCTCCCCTCCCTCCCCTCCCTCTCCTCTCCTCTCCTCTCCTCTCCTCTCCTCTCCTCTCCTCTCCTCTCCTCTCCTCTCCTCTCCTCTCCTCTCCTCTCTTGTGGCCTTCTCGATCGCCCCTGCTGTTTGGGCATCTGCGCGGCATGTCCTGCCATGGGCGCGATGCGCCGGGCATCCGTGCATTGGCCCCCCCCCCCGCGCGGTCAGCGAAGACAGCGCCAGTGGTGGCGGCTCCTTGCCGGCCAACTCGCGCCTTCAGGTTGCCCGCGCTGGATTTCTTGCTTTCGCGTTGTGGCCTGTCTGTGGTCTCGCCTCCCTGGCCCTCGTGGCGTTTCCTCGGGCCTGCCCTAGTCCCGTCTGATGCCCTTGCCCCCTCGCCGTCGGGCGGGCCATTGCATCGGCGCCGCGGCGCGGCCCCCGGGCCCCGGGGGGGTCGCGGCCCCTGCCGCGCACGGCCGCCCCCTCCAACGCAATGCTGCGCTGTGTTGCCCACGTGCAGGCTTCTCCTCCCGCGCCCGCGGTGCCAGCGCGCTTCCGCGGTGTCGCTGACAGTTGCAGTTCCCTCGGCTGGTCTCCTGCCCTTCCGGCCCCCCGCGCCCGCTCTCGCGCGCTCTCCCCCCCCGCCGGCCGCCGCGCCGCTCTCGGGCTTGATGGGCTCTCCGCGGCGCCCGCCCCGACGCCGCCTCCGCCCGCGCAATTGCTTCCCGTCGGGCGCCCGCCGCGCCCCGTCCCCCGATGCCTTCGTCGACGCGCGCGGCGCCTCCTCTTTTGCTCCGAGGCCTTGTTTTTTTTTGCGCGTATTCATACACATATATATATATATATATATATATATATATAGAAAAAAGTTCGCGCCTGCCTGACAGCAGAGGGAGTGCGGCGGGCTCGGTGCCCCCGCTTTGCTTTGCCCCCCACCCGTGTTCGTGCCCCCTGCATGATTCTTTTAGTGCCGCGGCCTCGTCGCAAGTGTTGCTGCGTGCTCTGCCCCCTGCGCGCCCCCCTTGCTGCTTCTCCGCTGTGCTGGTGCCGCTGGTGGTGGTGGTGTTGGGTGGGCTCTTCGTCCGACGGCGGGTCTCGCGGGGGGAGTGGGTGCGTTCTTCGTCGATCGCGCGCTAGGGAGACACCGACCGCTGCATTACCCTGCCGCACCGCCTGCCGCCCCTCTTTCGTCGCTCTGCTTTTTTTTTCTCGTCCCCCCCAATTGGGCGCGCGCCCGTTTTTGGGCTGCTCGCCACGCGGAGGACTGATCATGGATATTGGCGTGCGTCATGCGGTGGACGAAACTGTTTTTCACCTGCTCTTCCCCCTCCTCCCTCGCCCCTTCTCTCTCCGCCCCCCCTTCCACGCCCTTTTTCTCTCGCCCCTCGTCCACGCGCGCGGGCATATATCCCCTCTCCAACCTCGTCCCGCTTCCCTCCCCGTCCATCCCTTTCTTCTTAAAAGTGATCATTCCGCGTCGCGCCCCGAAGCCAGTCGAATGAGCGGGCCGGGCGTTTCGACTGACAGCTCTTCGCCCTCTGTCATTGTGGAACAGCTTCACGGATGGAGGGCGGGTCATTTTCCCAAAAACGCGGCTGTCGCCCCACTCGTGTTTGACACTTCGTAAGGGTTACGCGGATGGATAGCGGCGCATTTTCAGCATGTGGCGTTCGCATCTGCGCCACGTTTTTTTCTGCCTAATATGTTGCAGACACTTCACGGACGGAGGGCGGGTTCATTTCAAAATGTGGTATCTCGCTTCAGCGCCGCGCACATTCGTTTTACAAGTGTGCGAGACATTTCACGGATTGAAGGCGTTTTTTTCAGAAAAACGGCTTTCGCGTTAGAGCCGCGCCCATTCGTCTTACGAGTTCGCAACCGTTTCAATCACTCCCATGGCTAGACACCCAAAAATGCTCTCTTGCACGATGTCGAAGAGTCGATTGATTCGAGACGCAGCGCATTTTGTTTCGCGGTGGTGATGTCTCACGGACGGTGTTCTGGCACGGCTCACGACCACCAGGACGCAACAGTGACGGTGATTCGCATCGTTGAAGTCCCATGATTGGCGTTCTTGCATGGCTCCTTTTTTCGAGCCGTTGTCTTTCAAGTGGGCACTTCCTCTTTCAGTGAAAGTGAATATTCCTAGGGGCCCATGTGGAGGGAACTTGGGGGAGGGTTTATTGCAATAGCGTTGATGAATCTCGGGTTTGCAGTGGTCCTCTTCCTCCTCTTTCTCCCCTTAATTATCATTATCCTCCTTGCCTTCGATGCTTGGCATCCTCTTGCCCCACTACGGGCAGCTCGTTTTATGCCTTTCCCGAGCGGCGCGTAATGGCCTTCAGCGCCGAAAGCGCCTCGCGGTCTTTGAAGCGATCCCCGGGCCGTTTTCAAAAGGCCCTTCTTTGTCAGACCGTCCCCTGCGCGCCATGATTTAAAGTGCGCCACCCATTGAAGTGATGGGGGGGGTAGTATTGACCCTGGGGTCGGGGATCCCAAGAACGTATGTTTTTTTGTTGGGGGGGGGGGGCATCCGCCTCTCTCCCGCATCCCCATGCTCCCCCCTCTCTGCCCCCTTCCAGATCCTCATCCCCCCCACCCCCATGGAATGCAAGGCAGCCTGGTTTACTTACATCGCCAATCTAATATGTCCTTGAGCATACGAGAAGGTTGTGAGCCTCGGCGGCCCTCGGCACACCGCGACCCGCATACCGAAGGGCTTTTTCATTTCTCTGGTCGACTTCTCGCTGCTGGTCCCGACTGCCGTGTCTCAGGAGGGAAAAAACACACATACACAATTAATCGTCGGCTCCCCAGAAAATATGGGAAGATATGGGAAGTGGTGGGGAAGACGAAAACCCAGAAAAAATATGAAAATGATAAGAATATTTATATTTGTGTGTATGTATTTGTGTGTCCTGGGGCCCCTTCAGTGTCTGCATATAGGGTCCTGCCAACATCTGTCGTGTGATCCATGGCCGAGTGCGGCCCAGCCCGGCTGGAGAAGCGGCGCCTTGCAGTGTGCGTGTCGTGGCTTGCTGGCCCAGCGGACGCACCGAAATGTGCGCGTGAGCTTCTGGCTGTCCTCTCTTGCCCAGGCAGTCTGCGGGAGCCTGCGGAAGTCTGTGTTTGTTCATGCCGTCGGGAGTGTCTCTGTGGGCCGCGCGCGGTCTGGGTGTCGAGTGGAGGCGGGACTGAGGATTAAAGTGCTCGGTAGTGTTAGCCCCCAGTCCTCAGTTGAGAAGCAGAGATCAGGGTGCAATTCCTGTTTCAGCATCGATGGGGCGACGTCTGGCCTCATCCCGCCCGGTCCGGCACACTCGCGCTTGGCCCCGTTTCAGCCAGCTTAATCCTGAGCTTGATGTGCGTGGATCTTAGGGGAACAAAACGTGGCATAAACATGAAACCTCGGAGGTCCGCGCGGATTTCTCGGATCGGCGCTGGACCCCCCTCTCTGGCGCGCGGAGCGCGCCAGGGGCGGCGCCGGAGGCGCCGCCGGGGGGCCCCAGCGCCGATCCGAGAAATTCGCGCGGACCTCCGAGTTTTTATGTCTATGCCACTTTCTGTTCCCCTGAGATCTCCCTCGTGGAGGAAGCGTTGCCACTTCCCCTGCGGGCGGGAAGCTCTTGCCTGCCCCTGTGCGGTGACGTTTTCGCCGCTGCCCCGGAGCCTCCAGGCGCCCTGCCCTATAGGCTTATGATGTTCCAACCTACTTTAGCCTTGACCGCCGGAAAGGGTTTCGAGCACCAAAAAAGTACCGAAACTTGAGGATTTTCGCGTGCCGGGCCCTGGGAGACACTCGTCCGACATTGCTTCGACACTGTTGCGACACTTTTTCGACACTCTTCCAGGTGCTCGAAAGTATTTCTGGGATGTGGTCCTGAAGTACGATGGGGGCAGCATAACTATAGGCACGGCGTCGGGACTCTCCTCCGCAGAGGTGGCTCTGCGGACGGGCCCCGGGGCCCCGCGGCGGGACTCCGCCGCAGGTGGCCCTGGCGACGGGCCCGGGGGCCCGCGGGCGAGTGCCTCCGTGGGTAGGGGAACAAAAAGTGGCATAAACATACAAAAACTCGCAGGTCCGCGCGAATTTCTCGGATCGGCGCTGGACTTCCCTCGGAGCGCGCCAGGGGCGGCGCCGGAGGCGCCGCCGGGGGGGCCCAGCGCCAATCCGAAAAATCCGCGCGGACCTCCGAGTTTTTATGTTTATGCCACTTTTTGTTCCCCTAGTGGGGCCGAGGGCGTTGAGCGGCCGGCTGGTCCCCGCCCCCCCGTCGTCCTCCCTCGCACTGCCAGGGTGGGGGCAGGTTCGACCCCGTCACCATGGAGCCACGCACGGCTCCCGCGGACATGATCATCGCCGGGGATTCCTCCGGCGGGACGCAGGCCTTCTCGGTGTTGGCCCTGATGGCCCGGGACAGCCGCATCGACTGCACTCTGGCTGGGCGGGTGCTCCTGGCAGCGTGCAGGAAAGCGGAAGGGAAGCGTCGCATTCGCGCGGGATGACTCAGCAAAGTGGCTGGAACGCGCTGCCGCTCCGCATGAATCCGACTTCGGTCTGCCGAGTACATACCCGGCTGGCGCTGAGCACAGTGGATTGATTATAACTATTGCTCAGGCTGTCAGCGTCTTGAAGAATGCAGCATGGCTTGTTCTTCTTGCAAGCCTTGTGCTTATCCCCAGCAGCCCAACTCTTAGAGGTCATCTGTGGGCCCTCTGTGGGGTCTTGGCGGCCACCTTGGATTGCATCGACCCCACGTGGGGGCGGCCTGAATCGGCATTTCCCCTCTGGGGGCGCTCTTGCGGCGATCGATGGAGGAGAAGGAGGAGGAGGAGGCGGAAAGGCCGTCGTATCCTTGTCGAACACTGCGGGGGTTCCCCCCGTTGCCATATCGTGGAGCCATCTTGAGGCCTCAGCAGCCCATCAGAAGCGAACGGTTGAGATGGCCACAATCATTGACACCACTTGGCGTTTTGAAATTGATGTTGGCCTCTCGGGGGCATCGCTGGGTGTCTCAGTGCCCACTTGGAGACGTTTCGTGGCGGTCTGAGACGGCGTGCCTTGCCATCTTGGGCAATCTTGAGCAACCCTGGAGAGCAACTTGGCCTGCCTTGGCCTGCCTTAGATGACGTGCCAAGCCATCTAAGAGTCATCGATCACGCGCCTACCCCTTGCGACGCCTCGGTCGGACCCCAGGGGATCGGTTTGTGGTCGAGTTCCCATCGAGCTAGCCACAAGCTGCCTCGAACACTCCGGCCCTTCTTCCCATCGTGCAAGTAGCACCCCAGCCTCAGCATAGGCAGACGTCGCAATCGGTTTGACAGCCATCGGGAACCGACATAGACACCAGGTGGTCGAACTCCTCGAGGTACGCAACGAGTGCCAGGTGCGCCACGCGAACCAGGCGCGTCAGGTAAGCTGGGGCCTCGAGTATCCCAGGCGTACCTGGTGCTCCACATGCGCCACGTGCACCAAGTGCCGCATGCTCCAGCCGCGCCAAGTGCGCCACGTGCGCGACGTGCGAAGAGTTGCCAGGGGGAGACAGGTGCGCCAGTGTGTGTGACAGTACGCGTCGGGCAACTTGTCGATATCTTCACCATGCTTGCCCAACAACGTCTGCAAAGCAGCAGCGGAGTTGCGGCGTTGGTACCGGCAACTGGTGAGGTGTGTGCGTGTGTATGCGTTCTGGGAACTAGGAGTCGATGTGCCTTGGCGTGCGATGCGGACAGTGGGCGATCGCACAGCGAAACAATTTCTTGGCGCTGCGCGTATCCCCACCAGTGCACCGCTCGTGGGTCAGGACTCGCCCCGTGGTGCGCCGCTTGTTCGGCCAGGACGCCTTGCCGACCGGGCATGCCCGGAATGCAGACCGTCACCTTCAGCGCTGGTCACACGCTATCATTGTAGGCCCGCTCGCCTACGTGGAAGGGGTCAGACGGCACCGTGCCTCACAACTGCGGTGGATTGCTGGTTCTGCGGTCGTCACCTGCAGACCCAACCCCGAGGGAACGCTTGATGATCCAGTGAGTGACGTCATCGCATTGTGGGCGCCGTCGAATTCACAGCCAGTTTGGCCTGCTGCTGGGCTCCTGCTGGGGCTGCTGCTGCGGTTGAGCCTGGTTCTTCCGCTGAGGTTGCATTTTTGCTCGCCGCTTGTCTGTTGCGCGCGTTCGGTTCGTGATAGGCCGCTGTAATTTCTTGGCATTGCTCGGACGTGTGCATTTTTTCTCGGCGAGAACCATCGAGGATCATCCTGGACCATCGAGCAAACAAAAACACGCACGAAACCGAAACATACACGGGAAATGGACGTCCGAGCGACGGTAAGATTTAGGACGTTGCTAGTCGGCAGTCTCCTGACGGCGCGCGGTTTTTCCGCTTGCGCTCGTGAACAAACAAGTATCCCCACTCAAGCAGCCGTGCGCGCCTCCGTTGGCTAATTAGGTTCCACCCGTAGCCCGGGTCTACCCTTGACGCCGCCTGCGCCTTCGCTTGCGGCCGCGACCAACGAAGTATCTCCACCGGCCCATCCAAAAACGATCGCACGGGGGGGTGCCCGAATGATGGAAGTGTGGAAGCAGGCGGTGGAACAGCCGTTGCCAAAGCGCGTCGGGGACGCAGAGAGGAAAAGGAGGACGAGGGGTCGGCCTTTTCCGGATATGGTATTGCGAGAGGTTCTGGGGGGGGTCTCTGAGCCTCTTTCTGGATGGGCACAGCGCAGACATAACCGGGTGCGGGCGATAATAAAGCACCCCCGCATGAACCCCCCGAATGTTTTATGTTGTAAAAAATCTCCGACCGGTATGATTCAATTGTGGAGGAAGGCGCGGGATTTTTTTATAATCCACGGGAAAGTTGCGGGGCCGAAGTTGTTATCGTATCATTCTGAGTAGCGACAACATCAAACGCGCTGAGCAGGCCAAGGTGGTGTCACCACACCAGTTTCCGCAATCACGAGCGTGTGGCAGGGCGGTGGGATTCTCATCAGTTCAGTTTGCCCACGTTACGAAAGTGCGGCAGGGCCATGGGGTTCTCATTGTCTTAGCCGTTCCCGAATCAGGAACGCGTGGCAGGGCCAGGGGGACCGACTGGAGTTTGATTGTGCATGCGTTTTTCGAGCAGGCAGAGCAGTGGAGTTAGTTAAGCGAATTACTTTTTGTTAGCGCACCCCTCACACGGTTCGTGGCCCTCTCTCTTCCTCCTGCTGTTCCTCGTCGTCCTCCTCCTCCTCTGCCCCCGCAGCTGCCCTGGCCCACGCTTCTTTTCCTTTTGTGTTTCTTCCTTGTCTCTTTTTCTTCCTTCCGACCCCCCAGGGGCCGAACTTTTTTATATTCGGGTTGGTTTATCCCCCGCCGGGTCCCATCATGGACCCCCTTCATGCGATCTTGAAAACGATTAACAATAAGCTGCTTTATCAAACAATAAAAAAACATGATGCCCCGAACCGTTTTTTGTTCAAAACCGATCCTTGGGTCATCCTGTTTTCTCTTCCGTCTCCCACCATTATTATTCCTCTCTTCCTGCCCGCGCTCCGATTATTTATAGTACAATCAACCCCTCCCTCCTCCTCCTCCTCCTCCTCCTCCTCCTCCTCCTCCTCCTCCTCCTCCTCCTCTTCCTCCTCCTCTTCAGAAAATCGTGGGCCGGGTTCGCACGTGGCCTTCCAAGGCCGCCACGAGGATCCTCCGCAAGCTCGGCGCCATTGGCGTCGTGCGCCTCTGCGGGCAAGTAGCCACTAGCTTCGAGATCTCTCGAGTCAGTCTTGTGTCGTGCGCCTGGTTTAACCTCCTCCTCCTCCCCGTCCTCCTCCTCTTCATCATCGTCATCATCGTCATCATAACTTACCTCCCCCGGGCAAATCCTGTATTATTCCCGCGGGAACCGCGAACTTTATTATCCCAGGGGGGTTAGTATCGCCCGCGCATGGTTAATCCAGTGTCGATCCCCCATGGAACATGGGAACATATGGGAAGTGGGAGGAAGGCAAAACCATTTACATATGAGAATATATGGGGGATGTTTTGTGTGTGTGTGTGTGCGTGTGTGTCCCCGGGCGCTTTTATTGTTTGGGGGGGCTCTCTGAGCCATTTCGTGGTTCTTGTGGGGTTCCCCGCGGGCCTCGGGGTATCCTTGTGGGGCCCTCTTTGGGGGCTCGCTCTGCGGGTCGCGGAGCCCCCCCGGGCCTCCTGCGGGTGGGTCCGAGGGCCTTTTTGGGGTGGTGTTGGGCCCCACGGCCAACAGCGGAGGAAATGTCGAGTTCGCCCCTCGAGAAAGGAAGCAGTGTGTTGCCTTCTCTTTTGGGCAGTTTTTGGAAAGAGCGCCAGTGGATCACCTCGTAATTGAAAAGGGGGGGTGCTCCTAACCCCCCCCCTCCCCCCCCCATAAAGGGGGGGGGGGGGGACATTTTCGGACCCCCCCCCTTCCCCTGGGCGCTGGAGACGGGGGGGGCGATTTTGGACCCCCCCCTGTCCCCCCTTTGGCCAGGCAAGGGGGGGGGGGCAGGTGGGGAGGCTCTCTCCGCTCCAGACCGCTGGAGGCTGTGGAGAGGGTTAGGGTCAGGGATTCGGGTTAGGGTTAGGGGCTAGGGTTATGCGAAGGGGTCGGGTTCGGGTTTAGGGTAGGGGTGAGGGTTAGGGTGAGGGTATTCGGGGTTAGGGGTTATGGTTGAGGTAGGGGTTAGGGTTAGGGTAGGCGTTAGGGTTATGGGGTTTTGGTTAGGGTTCAGGGTAGGGGCAAGGGTTAGCGTTACGGGTTAAGGTCAGGGTTAAGGGTAGGGGCTAAGGTTAGGGTTAGGGTTAGGGTTAGGGTTAGGGTAGGGTAGGGTTGGGATTCGGGGTTAGGGTTAGGGTTTAGGCTTAAGGTTAGGGGTTAGGGTTAGGGAAAGGGGGCTAGACGTGAGGGGTGAGGGTTTAGGGTTGAGGTTAGGTTCAGGTTAGGGTAGGGGTTAGGGTTGGGATTGGGGGTTTGGTTCGGGTTAGGGTTTAGGGTAGGGGTGGGGGTTGGGGGTTAGGGTGGGGGTTAGGGTAAAGGTTAACTAGTGTTGGGGTAGGGGTTAGGGTGGGGTTGTGGGGGGGTTGGGTTAGGGCTCAGGGTTAATCTTATGGATTAGGGTTACGGTTAGGGCTTAGGGTAGAGTTTAGGGGTTAGGGTTAGGGCATAGGGTTGGGGTTGAGGGTTTGGGTCAGGGGTAGGGGTTAGGTTAGGGTTTAGGGTAGGGGTTAGGATGAAGGTTAGGGGTTAGGGTAGGGGTTAAGGCAGGGCTGGGGGTTAGGGTTAGGGTTTAGGGGGTTGGATTAGGGCTTAGGGTAAGGGTTAGGGAACAGGGTCAGGGTTAGGGGTTAGAGTAGGGTTAGGTGTTAGGGTTAGGTCTCAGGGTTAGGGTCAGGGATTAGGGTTAGGGTTAGAGAGGCCAGGGTTACGGGTAAGGGGTAGGGTTCGGGTTAGTTGTAGGGGGTAGGGCTAGGGTTAGGGTAGGGGTCAGGGTTAGGATCAGGGGTTTGGGTAGGGGTTAGGGTTCGGGTAGGGGTAAGGTTTAGGGCTAGGGCTTAGGGTAGGGGTTAGGGTGGGGATTAGGGTTTGAATTAGGGGTTACGGTAGGGGTTTGGGTAGAGGGTAAGGTTAGGCGTAGGGTAGGGGTTAGGGTTAGGAGTGGGGGGTTAGGTTAGGGGTCAGGGGTTAGGGCAGGCAGTAGGTTGAGGGTTAGGTGTGGTAGGGATCGGGTTCCGGAGCCAGGGGGCGGCGTGGCGAAAGGGGGGAGGGGGGGGGGTCCGAATTTCACGCTCAAAGATGGGAGCTTGAGGTTGAAGGAGGGGACGGAGGAGGAGGCCTCGGGGTACCCCTAGGGCACACCCGTAGTGTTTCCCTAGGGCTACCCTTATGGTCTTCCCCTGGGGCTACCCTAGGGCTACCCCTGGGCCCTACCCTAAGGCTACCCTAGGGCTACCCTAGGGCCTTCAGTAGGCTCTACCCTTGGCAAGCCTAGGGCTTTCAGTAGACCCTACCCTAGGCAAGCCTAGGGCCTTCAGTCGGCCCTACCCTAGGAAAGCCTAGGACTTTCAGTAGGCCCCACCCTAGGCAAGCCTTAGGGTCTTCAGTAGGCCCTAGGGTAGCCGGGGTCTATACCCTCTCTGGGGCCCCACTTGGGGCCGTGTTGACCCTCAATTGGGCCGATTTGGGGCCCTCTTGACCAGTATTGGGGCCTTCTTGGGTCACTCTTGGCTTGTCTTGGGGCCTTAGGGTCCGAAATTATGCGACAAGGCGGGTCGGGGCCCAAGGGGCGTGCGACACGCCTCTAGCAATTTATGAATTTTGGGTCTGGGCCCCTTTGAAACATCCTCAGGATCGAGGACTGAGTCTTGAGGGATTAGGCCAAAGACCTGGGGACACTCCAATTCGTTCCTCAGGGCATGGTGGCAGATATGAAAAAGGAACTGTTGCGGCAAGCCGGCTCAGCGCAGAGCCCAGAGTTTGCCAGCGCAGAGCCTGGAGTTGGTGGAGGCGTTGGAGGTCCGCGACAACGGGCGAATCAGGTTAGCCAGACGAGCCGGCTCAACCCGCATCCTGACGGCTGGCCAGGCGGTTACAGCCGTGGGCCGCAGCATAGGACGTGTTACGAAGTAGTTGAAAAATTATTCATTTGAGACTTCTTCAGGCAATTCCTTGCCGCACACAGGAGCAATCATGTGCCCATCTCAAAGGCAGGGGGGGGACACATTGGAAAAGGCAAGGAAACAACTCGTCATACCACCTTCGTCCAGAGGTCTGTTTGTATTCTTGCCTTGGCTGTTGAGGCGGCCGGGGGGTGAGCGCACGGCGAACATGTTGTTCCCCCGCTGGCATCCTTGTCCAACATTGGGCGGGGGCGCTCATGATCCAGATTGTGCCGCCGCGTGCATGTTCAGGGATGGCAGGGGGGACCATTATTCCAGGTCGGCGGCCAGTCGAGAAGGGAGGGGGTTTGTATTAATGAGCAGCAGAGGTGTTCCCTCCACGAATGGGAAGAATGCGGCTCGAAGAACTGCTCGGTAACCCTCCTACGTCCAGAGCCCAGGTGGGAATCAAGGTCTGGGGGACGTTTTCAGGCCCAGGGGCCTCCCAATGCGACGAGGGCACATCGGGAACAAAATGCAGCATCGCTGATTGGGGTGTGCATGCGAACAGTTGATCGCTTCCCTCCACCAACAGCGTCGCTCCAAACCGGTTGATCGAAGTCGGGCTTCACGTTTCACAAGTGCCGTGAAGGGACGGAACACGGCATGTTGCCCGTTTTCGGGTGTTTCCTTTTGCCAGCATTGAGTCGGCCCATCTTGAGCACTGGACTGCTGGAGCGTGCAGAAGAACGCATGATCTGGAACGCTCTGGCGATTGCATAGCACCGATCGTTCAAGGCTGAACACTCTACGCGGTGGCAGGCACCAAGGCCAGAGCTGTCACGACACGAGCCTGCTGGTTCGCCTGGCCCCTGTCATGCCTCAGGATGGAGGAGTTTGAGCTTACAGTGCCGTTTTTAATACATGCTCCGCGTGCGAATCATGACTTAAAAATGCAGGGATTTAGTATCAAAAACAACGATGAGTTCATGCATAGATGTTTTCATACATTGATCATGTATTCAAAATCCAATATGTTTAAAAATCCTATGTATTCAAACACTACCCTGGAGCCTGCTGGTTCGCCTGGCTCCTGTCATGCCTCAGAATGGAGAAGTGTGAGCTTTGGGGGGAGGGAGGGGTGGCCGACGACCTCTGGGATTTCCAGGGGCCTCGGATCTCCAGAGGCTCTTCTGGAGGCCTCGGGACTCTGGAGGCCTCCCTCCCAAGCCCTCCTCCTCCTCCTCGGCCCTGCCGTACCTTTGAATCTTCAGTGTGAGCGTGTCAAAGGAATGTGGCGGGAAGCGCGCGCGTTGTTCCAGGCATGCTCGTATTCCTCGCCCTCGTCCTCCTCTTCCTCCTCCACCTCCTCATCCTGCTCTTCCTCCTCCTTATCCTCCTCTTCCCCTCCTCGTCCTCCACCTCCTCCCTATCCTCCTCCTGCTTTCAGGACCACCCGGATTTGGTGTCTTCTATACGTGCAGTGGTGATGTTATCGCCGGCGATGGATTTGACATGCTGCTCTCACACGTACGTCAGCAATGCGTGGTGCAAGGAGGGGTCTTGCATTCGCCTGCATTATATTGTCTCTTCGATTACTTGTGTTTAGACAGTGGGTAGCATTGTCGTGTTTTTCTCTTGTCTGTTGGACGTTGTCGCACATGCCACGTGTGTCGGTGTATTCGTCGACGCAGAAGCAGCATTGTGTAAGCTCACGTGTGTTGAGGTACAGCTCCTGTTCCATCTGGTATTTTCACCGAGCGTCGCGCAGCTGTATGTGTTGAGCATTGTGCGATGCGATGGGCACCCGCTGATAATGAAGGAATGCTGCACTGGCTTGAGTAGGCGATATCAAAGGACTGCCAGAGAAACTCCGTAGCCATTTTGGCTCAAGCCATTTCTGGCTCAAGCATTACCGTGGGTGTTCTTTTTTGCTTTTTCCACGGTCTCTCGACTCTTGCTCTGGGCATGGCGTGCGGCACCTTTCATCCGCCCGCACGCGTTGCTGGAGGAGACGGTCAGCTGCCCCCAGTGCTCGAGACTCCGCGCGTGATGGCGGCCGACGCGGACGACGCACCGCCGCGGACGCACATCCTGCTCTCCAGGCCCATGCGCGACGAGGACCTCCTGCTCGCCACGCCCTTCGACGAGGACCTCCTGCTCGCCGAGCTGCCCGCGGCGGGCAGGGCGAGGCGGCCGCCCGCGGTCCTCCCGCGCGCAGCCCTGCGGCGCCCCCGGGGCCTGCCGGCCAGCGGGCTCCCGCCCGTGACGGCCGACGGCGCTTCGGCGACGCCGCGCTCCCGCTCGTGCGCGGGGGCGCGCGGGCAGCCGGGAGCCCACCTGCGCCCCGCGGCGCCGTGCCGCGGCGAGCCGGCGCACGGGGCGCGGCGCGCCTGGGCCGCCGGGGCGCCGCGCACGGCGTCCGGCCCCGAGCGAGCCCGCGGCGACGGCCCGCCCGCGCGGCCCGTGACGCGACCCCCAGAGGTCCGGGCCGATTCCCTGGGACCGGTTGAGGTCTGGGGAGCTCGCGCGTAGCGTGTTGGAGCAGCTGAGCTCTGGAGTGGTGCCCCTCTCGCTCTCCCCGTGGGCCCCGAGTGGCAGTCCACAGGGTCGCATCTCTCTCCTCCCGCCCCGAGGAGGAGGAGGAGGATGGAGGAGGCGGGGGAGGAGTCCACAGGGTCGCATCTCTCCTTCCGCCCCGCACCGCGGCTCGGGCCATCTGCGCTCGGGCCTGCGCCGCACCGTACAGGGGCGCGCGGCGCGCTTGGGCACCGCGCTTGGGCACCATACGCAATCATCTGCGGCAGGCGCACGAGCAGCAGTCGTCCTGCCTGGCCGTCGGCTGCGCTAGCCAGGGAGACGGGTCGACATCCCCCGCTGGCTGCGCGGTGCCTGGGCACCATATGCAATCATTTGCGGGCGGCGCACCGGCAGCAGTCGTCCTGCCTGGGCGGCATGCAGCCCGTGCTGGCCCGTGCAGGCTTGGCCCCGTCAGGAGCCACGCCAGCGAATTCTCCAGCCCGGGAGGCATGGGCCAGCTTTTTTCCACCAGCTAGAGGACCGGGCCCCCGGAAGCACCGTCTGTTTGTGTACGGGGCTCTGGGCAGGGATCTGAGGAGAGGAGGTGGGGGATGTGCACTGTCGGCCATGATGGGCACGCTTTCATCCACTTGATCTTTTTTTTTTTTTTTCGACCATCGCATGGACCCGCGATTTTTTCACTCCATCGGATTTTTTTTGCGGTGGGGCAGGTTCATGATTTGTGTTGTCTACCGCTTGGTATGACGCGCATGCGTCTCATTAGTTCCCTCGCTGCTCCCTTGGGCCTTCGGCTGCGCGTGTATCTGCGCCCTGAGTGGTATCTGAAGGTTGTGTCACAGAGCTCGTGAGGACACGAGTGATCCTGCGCCCGTGTGCACTGGATTGGAGTTCCGAGGCGTTCAACTCGTTCGTGTTTGGCTTGGGCTTCCTTGGTTAGAGAAATGACGATGGCATCCACGGGATTCTCCGACAGGCTCATGCCACAGACACTACGACTTCAAGGAAATTACGTCACTTACATCGGGCTACAACAGAGGAGTGGGAACAATTGGAACATCAACTCGTGAGGTACGTACAATCCTGAGCAAGCCTCCGACGCGCGCTGCCTCTCATGCGAGGCCGTGGCCTCACCCGCCTCGCCATTAAGGGGCCCGGGCGCATGCCTGCACAGGCGATCCGATCCGATCCGATCGCTGCTCCAGCGCGGTGATCGTGCGTCATCGAGCTAATGGGCGCCGCGGTCGGCACAAGGACATGCCCGCAGCGTGCACAGTTTCAGGCGGTCTCTGGATGCCCAGAGGTAAGAGAGCCGCCCAATACTTGCCCTTCGATCTTCGAGGAGCGGGAGGGAGGAGGGGGCGGGAGGGTGCGAGAGAGGGGGAGGGCTATTTCTTGTTTGCGACAGCTTCTCCCGGAGGGGAGGGTCCCGGGCCAGGCGCGCGCTCGCGCCAGAGCGTGCCGCAAAAGCCACCTGTGCTTCCTGCAGGGGGGATTTTTCAAACACAGTCAAAACAATATCTTCGGATATTTCTTTTGTCGTCGAAAATCCGCCTGCAGGGGGACAGGCCCGACCTGGCCCCAGCGAGCGCGGGGTACATAATTTAAGTCTTCTCTCCAGGGCAGAGCGTCGCCGTCAACAGTTCTTCCCTGGCGCCGGCTGGGCCGGACAATGCAAGCATTTAGTCCGTTCGTTGCGATCTAAGAACGCAATTCAGTAATTTTTCAAGATGTCCCTTTCTTCTGAATGTGATCCCCGCAATATGCGATCGGCTTCCAGCCTATTCAGAGGTGCGCACGTGGTGCACGCTGAGATGCGCACGTGCGTTGTAGCGCCGACCCGCACGACGGGGGGAAGGGTGAGGGAGAAGGAAGAGGAGGAGGAAGAGGAGGAGGAAGGAGGGAAATACATAGAAGTCCATTCTCAGCACTTCCCTGGCGTGGTGTTTAGCTGTCCGCGGCAGATCCTCAAGTACATGCTCCTTCTATCTGTCCTGTGCACGCAGGCGCTGTGGTGTACATCAGCGCTGCGTTGCACGCAGATGCTGTGGTGTACACAGACGATGTGGTGTGCACAGGCGCTGCGGTGCACGCAATGACTGTGGTGTACAACTGCGCTGTGTTGCACTTGGTTGCTCTGGTGAAACATTCGCTGTGGTGCACACAGGCGCTGTGGTACACGCGCAAGCACTGTGGCGTACCCAGGTGTTGCGTTGCACATGGCTCTTGATGTATGCGCAGGCGCTGTTGATGTACACTGGCCTTGTGTTGCGCAATATTGATGCGGTGTGTACATTCGCTGTAGTGTACACAGGCGATGTTGTGCAAGCAAACGCTGCGGTGTACACGGGCGTTGCTTTGCACACGGCTGTTACGGTGTACGCAGGCGCTGTGGTGTACACGCGCGCTCTGGTGCACGCGAGCACCGTTGGGCACACAGGCGTTGTGGTGCAGATTGCCACCTACATGCTGCTCCTATGTGGCCTTGGGCATCCCTAGGCATTCCCGGATGCCGCCGGCGCGGAACGTGACGTCAGTTGGGGCTGGGGGGGGGGCGGGACCGATGACGGCTGCTACCCCTGAGAAAAATAGGCTCTTGGCGGCTGCTCAGAGCAAAGCCTCCCCGCACGATCGCCTCGCCGCGCGCTTGCGCGCGCCTTAATGGCGATGCGGTTGCCGAGCTGCCGGGGGGGGGGCGGGACCGATGACGGCTGCTACCCCTGAGAAAAATAGGCTCTTGGCGGCTGCTCAGAGCAAAGCCTCCCCGCACGAGCGCCTCGCCGCGCGCTTGCGCCTTAATGGCGATGCGGTTGCCGAGCTGCCGCTGCCGGAGCAGGGCACCGCCACGCGCAGCGCAACCAGCGCCATGCGAACTCCACGCACACGCGCCGGAGGCCATGCGCGCAGCGGGTGTTCCTGCTGGCGTCCCGGCGCCTGCTGGGGTGCAGCCCCGGGCCCACGGCCACGGCGCATCTCTCGGAGGTGGATAGACCTCCTGCCCTGACACGCCGATTAAGGAATTGGCCGTTCTCGGTTCGCGAGAGGGCGTCGCGGCCGCTATTTCTGCGGGTCCAGGCCCGTCGGTTTCGGTCCCAGGCCGCTTTCACTAAAGGGTGGTGTTTAAGAAAGGGAGGCTTGTCCACCGCCGAATCTCTGCGAGGTGGAGTATTGTTAAGGAGGGGGAAAAACACACAGACACAATGAATCGTCGATCCCCAGAAAATATGGAAAATATGGGAAGTGGGGGGGGAAGACAGAAACCCAGAAAATAGAAGAAAACATGTCGAATCCTGTTATTGGTGTGCATTTCTTTGCGTGTCCCAGGGCCCCTTCAAGTGTGCATGGCCGCCGGGGGGGCCTCCGCGGGCGGGGGGTGCGACCCGTCCCCCGCACGTGGACGATACCCACCAACGCAGCCCAGGCCCGGCGACACCGCGCCCGAGCCGCGCGGAAGGGGCGTGGCACCTGCCTGCTCGCGACACGTCTGTCTCGGAATGGTTCGGGCCGGGCGAAAGGGGGGGATCGGGAAAGGGGGGGCTACGACATGTGCTGCATGCAGCTGGTTTCGGCCTCACCGAGGGGCCCATTCCTCGATGCATGGCCGCCTCCGGCGCCGGGAGGCGCCGGGAAAATCAGCTACGTGAGCTGATTCTCAAACCCCCCCTTTGCTATCCCCCCCTTTCGCCCGACCCGAATGACGTTCCGGCTTGTGCGTGGGCCACATCTCTGATTAAACATCTTGTTGCCGCCTAGGCGCCAGCGACCTCTTTCATCGAGCGCGTTGTCCTCGCTTGTGCGTGGGTCACACCTCTGATTGAAAACGTGGCTGCCGCTCAGGCGCCAGCGACGTCCTTCATTGAGAATGTCGTTCTCGCCTTGGCGCCAGCCAAATGTCCGATTGAAAATGCAGATGTCGCCTAGGCGTTGGCGACATCCTTCATTGAGCATGTTGCTCTCGCATCAGCGCTTGCCACACCCACGATTGTGAAAGCTGCTCTCGGCTTAGCGCCGGCCACATCCATGATTGCAAATGTTGCTGTCGTTTCAGCGCTGGAAACACCCACGATGATTACGGAAGTTACGCTCGCCTCTGCGCTGGCCGCATCCACGATTGCGAAAGTTGCTCTCGCCCTAATTAGCGCCGGCCACATCCATGATTGAGAATGTTGCTCTCGCTTCAGCGCCAGCCAGATTTTTCATTGGGATTGAAGAGGGATTACTGATACAACTGGCACTTTTGCATTGCATGTTGCTGTGCCGCCCCATTCTGGTGCATAACTCGCTACAGCGCGCGCGTGACACTGGTGTTGCCGAGCCGTTGGTCACGTTAGCTTTCTTGGGTCAGGTTAGCTTTGGCGCAGTGTTGACAGGGCCTGGGTCAGGTTAAGTTAAGGATTTGCCACGTCAGGGGGGGGGATCGATCCGGCCTCGCCCACGGCCCGCACCCATTCACATTCACAGCCCGCCGAGGCCTCCCTAAGGTCGGCCCACCCCGGGCGGTGGTCATGGCCAAACCCCCGCCTCGCGTGATCGGCTCTCACGAGCCGCCACCCTCTCCCGGCGACGGCAGGTCCCGAAGCCCGCGTCCGCCTCGCCTCCTCCTCCTCCTCCTCCTCCTCCTCCTCCTCCTCCTCCTCCTCCTCCTCCTCCTCCTCCTCCTCCTCCTCCTCCTCCTCCTCCTCCTCCCCCGCGCAGGGATTGAGTCGTGCAGCTGCGCCGCTTCCGTTTGCACATCTTGGTTCATCGGGCGACGAGAGCGATGCTCGCGCACCGCTACCTGCCAGATCCATTTTGGGCCCAGGGGTCGGTGCACATGCCTTTCCAGCCGAGGCAGGAGGGCGTTATTCACTGATCCAGGGACCAGGAAGGGCCTGACCAGGACCGGTGCATGTGCATGGTTCCACTTCTGCTGCCAGACTGCCCCTTCCTGCCGCCGCCCCCAGCTTGCACCCATTTTCTATCCGTGGATCTCGCGCCTCACAGGCCCCTTTGGGGGCACCCTGGGGCTTCCTGCCAGTTCCTTGGGGGCGCCTCGGGGCTTCGTGGGCCCCAGGACTCCCCCCGGCGGGGTGATATTCTGACTTGGGATCCCCCCGGGATTTCCCCCTACTCCCTTCAGACCCCCCCCCTGGCGGGGAAGGGATCAAAGGCACGAGGTTTCCCTTCGACTCAATTACGACGCGACGCTGCTCGATTTCTCTTAGGCTGTTCTGCTTTGGCTGGCGCCCGTAATGGGAGTGGCGACGGCGATAACGCCGGCGTCCACGATTACGAGTCAAACGAAGCAGCTTCTCGCACACGCCGTCAGGGTCGGTGGGCGTGGTGTACACCTCTTTTCCTACGGACAGGAAGACCTACAGTGTTCTTGGGGTACATACATGATTTTCGGAATTCTACCATTGTAGTGCTGGTTCCTGGTGGCACACCAGGGCGAGTCTCAGGGACGCAGTTGTTCAGCTTGGCAATCGTGAGGGGGCAACAAGTGTGCGTGGTATGTTTTCATGCGTGGCGTGGAGTTGCTGCTAGGCGTCGCTAGCAGCGATGGCTACGACGGGTGCACCATGCACGAGCTGGGCACTGGACGCACGAATACGTAGCAAACAGAGCATTGGAGCACGGACACTTGCAGCCATGTGCGTGTACGCAGATATTGATGACCATGCGAAGCGTTGGCACTGCACGAGTGGATTGCGTGCACCCCGGGAAGGGATTGCTCGGGAGGATACCTACACTGGCGACGCATACTTCCAAGAGGAGGTCTCATTAACAAGGACGGGGGGCGCACATGCGTTTAGGGTTCGAGGTGCGAAAGAGCATGTGTTCTATGTTGCTTGGCGCGATTGGCACATCCATACTAGTTCTCGCTCGTGATATCGTATGGTGTGCTTGCATTGCACGTGCTGACACTTTATACCCCCGCCAGCCCATCTAGGAACGAGTCGTAGGTATTTAGGCGGGTTGTCGCGGGAACGGCTGTGACGGGACAATCGTGGAAAATGATGGGCACATTCGTCAACATAGTTTGGGATCAGCCCACGCTGCCCCCCCAAACAGTGGCATATGTGCCGCCAGAGCGAACAGTTTGGAGTCCTGTTTTTTGGATTGTTTGTTATGGTGTTGTATTGCTTGTTATGTTACAGTCGGGGCCCTGAAGAAGGAACCCTTTTGGTTGGGGAGGGGCTCCGCGTTCCTTACGTGTTTCGCAGCTTGCCTCAGGTTTTCTTTATGTTTTCGATAGGAAATCGATGTGCGGAAAACAAGGGCCTCGTTCCTTATTCAGGGTTCTTTAGGTCAACGCCCCGACTGTATGTTGTTGGATTGTGTTTTGGATTGCTTGTTATGTTTTTGTATTATTGAACTGTTTTTTGGGCTCTGTTGGATTGCCGGTTACGTTTTTCAGTGCCTTCTCGGCCTCTTCTGGGGCCCGGTTGGGGCCGTGGTTGAAGGCCATCGGCACACACACGTGCCGGGCGCTTAGATATCAGGAGGGGGAAAACACACAGACACAATCAATCGTCGATTCCCCAGAAAATATGGGAAATTATGGGAAGTGCGTGGGAAGACAAAAGCCAGAAAATACAAGGAAATATGGGGAATTAGTTGTGTCTATGTATTTGTGTGTCCCAGGGCCCCTTCAAATTAGCAGCCTTCTTTTTTGAGCCCACGTTGGTCCATTTGAGCCCACGTTTTTGGGGAGTCCCTCTTGCGGCCCTGCTATGTCTCCTGGGTCCCGCTTATGGACTCTTGGCGATCGTCTCGGGGCCCCTACGAGACCGCAGAGGCCCATCGGACGTCGAAGGGGTGCGACTATTTCGGCTTCTCGAGTGCATCCCTCTGTACTTGGGAGGCGCTAGAGCTGTTTCACGATCATCGTCGGGCCTTCTTGGAGCCTGATGGAGACATGTTGGACACATACTGGTGACAACTTCGGCCGTCTTGCGCTGTATTGCAGGCGGGTGGGAGTATCGGATAATTTGGGAGGCGCCCAGGGCAATCTCCAATGCTCCATGAGGCCCTCCCCGACACAGAAGTTGAGGTTACCTTGGAAGAGCTGATCCTAGAGGGTTGGTAGCACTGGTGGAATTCTCGTATGCCATGTTTCATTTTCTGTCTCCAGCCTTTGTGCATTCCTGATTCGGGGAGGGTATTCTATCCTCCTCCCGCATGAACGGTTTTGTTTTGCTGATGCATTGGGCTAGACTTGCTCCGTGCTGACGTCACATGGCTTCCGAGGCTATCGCCATGCTATCTTGAGCGGTTCCAGGTCTAAGGTGTTGGATCTACCGCTTCAGAATACATCGCGATGTACGAGAGGGGAGGCAGAAATTCTCCGCGATCGACGCCACCTACGTGGGCTCCGAGGAGACCCGGGGGCAGTCAGGTACAGAGAAGACGATGCTCTCAGGGCTGTATGCGTCTTGTCAGCTCCAACCTGAGGATCGAGGTTCGAAGAGGTTCTTGGATGATTCCAGGCGTGTTGGGAGGTTGTGGGGGGTCTGCTCGGGGCGTCCTGAAGGGTCGTCCTCCTCGAGGATGTGACGACCCCCCTGGTGATTCATCTCCTTGAGGCGATGCGTGAGTGCGCATAATGAAGAGTGTTGCGTTGTGTGAGGAAGCAGAGGTCGTCGCTTGCGGCGGCCTCTGTCCATGCCTGGGTCTTTTGTTCCGCGCCGCGGGGATACACCTCGTGACTGCAGGCCACGACGGCGGGGGGGGGCGGCGGTACCGCCTGGCTCTCAACTCCTCTGTGTGCCTCCCTCGTTTTTTTGTTTTCAACGGGAGCTTGTTATGTTTTTGGTCTTGTTCTCTCTCTCCCTCTCTTTCCCTCTCCCCCCACCCTGACTCGGCTTCCTGAAGCATGCTGAAGGCCTTGCCCGCGCTGCGCCTCTCTCTGCCCCTCCCGCTGCCGCCAGGATGCGCTGCAGGACTGCGTCTACAGCCCCTACTGGCTCCTGCGCGGGTGGGACGACGAGCTCCTGGCGGCGCTGGAGAAGGCCCGGGTGCCCATCTGGATGTGCATCGGCAGCGCAGAGGCTCCTCGCCCACCGGCGCGAGCCGGCGCTGCTTCGTCCAGAAGCCTGCAGAGGGGCCTCCAGGGCCGCCCACGAGGTCCGATTCGATGCGGCTCGATTCGCCGGCTGGGGCCGCGATCCCACCCCGATGCGATCCAGCTCTCTTCGCCGGCATCGGCCGGGGCCAGCCAGCCGGAAGCGGGACGCGGCGATCCGATACCGAGCCGGTTCGGGACAATCCGCTGGCGATTCGATCCGCTCTCGATCCGATCCGATTTCGCGATCCTGCCAGATTTGTCGTTAAGATGTTGGAGGAAGCTGCTTGTGTCTGATCGAGGGGTTGCACGTCTTGAAGAGTCGGCGGGATTTGCTGCAAGGGCCACAGCATGACAGATGTGTCGTTTCAGGCGGATCTTGTAGCATTCGTATTCTCCCGTCGAGAGGCAGACGGGCAGTTGAACGAATGAGGTTTGGTCAATTAGTTGGACAGTGTCTTCGATTGGCGTGAGAGTGTGAATGCCTTCACGTGCCTAATAGAGCAAACAAGCGCAGGATGGTTTTCCAGATCCAAGGTTTTCAGATTCGCCGTGTTTTGTTTTGCGATTATCTTCTCTCCTTTCTAAAGCGGTCCATTCTGGATCGTGCGTCACAGTGTTGTGTGAGTGTCTCGTATCCGTTGATGGCAGGTGTTCCACGGAAGCACCTTCAACGCCATGCTTGGGCGCTCTAAGTTTGACATCGACGGCATGTTTTGGCCAACGATCGGCTCTCTCATGGTAATGGCCTCGAGTCAGAAGAAATTCCATGGGGTGTCACCGCCCGCGCGATGTGGCATAGGGAAGCCAGCAAGGGCATCATGTCATGCCTGCTTGGAAACAAGTTTTTCGGCTGCCTCTGCCTTCAGGACTCCCTCGTGGTTGATGTGAAAAGCTGGTGCACGGGTCCCACAATTTCTGATCCAGGATATCTTATATTCGCTCGGAGGCTCTCGTCGGAGAGACGCTGGACTTTGCCCAGAAGCTGAAGCACAAGCTGCAGATGGAGGTGAGCGGGGCTGCGGAGCAGAAGGGCGAGCATGCCACGGGAGGGTATTCGAACTTGCTTTCATTGTGAGAAGGTTGTGGGCGCAAGGATGGAGGTCTCCGCAGGCGTGTTGCTGGTTCGATTGGGGTTTATGATGCATGGCAGGCTTCTGCGGGAGATCGGGAGTAGGGGAAGCAGGGGGAGGAGGAGGATGAGGAGGGTCGGGTGAGCGGCGATGATGCGAGCGATGGGTCGGGGCGTCTCTCGCTCATGTGCGTACGCATGTCGCTGTCGAGATGGCATCGAACGTCGTCTTGTGATGGAAGTTGCAGATGGGAGACTTGACTTGTCTTGCATGTTCTTCGATCCTTATTGGGCACCTGTCACTGCCATTGTAGGATCTGGTTTGAAGTCTCACTGAGGGCTCAATGGGTTAGTGCCTACCCATGAGTAGAAGTATGATCGGCCTACCCCTCATGAGTTCTGTTGCAGCATAAGTATGATCGGCAACCCATGCTGTGCGATGCAGTGCTTCTCTGTAACTACCGACCGAGCCAGCGTGTGTTCAACCTCCTGGTTCCCACCTGGACGGTTGTTCTGCTGTCTGGAGCGTCCCCATGCCCGCCACGAAGCCTGAAGGGCCATCAGAACTGGTGATGTATGCAGGGTGGTAGTGCTCAGCATTCCAGGCAGAGTTTGACGTCAGTCCAGGCAGAGCTTGACGAGGCATGTCCAGGCAGAGTTTGACGACATTCCAGGCAGAGTGTGACGATCATCGTCTCCATCACCATCACCATGATCACCATGCTCGCATCACTGTAGTGATTGCCCACACGTCCACACCCGTACCCACGACACCATTGTCGTCATCATCCTTATTGCCATCAACACTAATATGAACATATCACCTACCCTCATGTTCCCTCGTTGCCGCTGCAAGCTATCCTTGGGCGGACCCAGCGGTTCTCCGCGGGGGGAAGGCAGGGCTATCGTATCAGCATATCGTCAAATGCCAAGGATCGTCCATGACATGCCAAGGACTACCCGTCAGAGATCGGGAGTCTGCGAAACAAACTTCGTCGCCTGCACACGCCGAACCCCCCTGATCTACAGTCGGGGCCCTGAAGAAGGAGCCCTTTTCGTTGGGGAGGGGCTCCGCGTTCCTTAAGTGACTCGCAGCTTGCCCCAGGTTTTCCTGATGTTTTCGATCGGACATCGACATTCAGCTTATGGAAGAAATGGGCCTCGTTCCTTATTTCGGGTTCCTTGGGTCAACGCCCCGACTGTACGTACGCCCCTTCATCTGAGACCCCTGCAGCTTTCATTGGGCGAGTGGGCGGCGGGGCGGGGCGGCGTCGCGGCCACTGGGCGGCTCGGCGCGGCGGCGAGGCCCCCTCCTCCTCCTCCCCCTCCTCCTCCTCCTCCTCCCCCTCCTCCTCCTCCTCCTCCTCCTCCTCCTCCTCCTCCTCCTCCTCCTCCTCCCTCCTCCTCCCCTCCTCCTCCTCCTCCCCCTCCTCCTCCTCATCCTCCTCCCTCATCCTCCTCCTGGGCAGGTCTGGCTCCACGAGGCCGCCTTCCACACGTTCATCCTGGCGGGGCGAGGGGGGCAGGAGCTCTCCTTCAGCAGATCGTGGGACAGAGCAGGACGATGTCCGATGATCTGGAGGCCGCGCGTTGGCCCAGCATTTGTGTGTGTGTGTGTGTGTGTGTGTGTGTTTTCTTCCCGTTCGCCATGAGGCCGGCGCGCGCGGGGCCCTGGCCGTGGCACTTGATTTTCTCTGCCTCGTCGCTGCGTGCGGCGCCGCGACAGCCAAACAAAAGTGTGTGTGTGCGCGTGTGTGTGTGTGTGTGTGTGTGTGTGTGTGTGTGCGTGTGTGTGTGTGCGCGCGTATGTGTGCGCGTGTGTATGTGTGTTCTTCTCTGCAGGGGCTCCGAGCCCGCCTAACTCTGGCGTAGCTCTTCGGCTGCGCTGCGGCGTGCGCGTTTTTTGTGGCTGACCCCCCCATTTTTTATTTGTTTTTTTTTAACAAAAAACAGCAAAAAATAACAAGCAGCAAAAAGAACAAACAAAAAAAAAAAAAAAAAAACTCCCGCCGCACTGGCGCGGCGTCTCCTCGCCCGCAGCCGCTGCCCGTTGCCTGCCCCGCCGCCGCATGGTTACCCCCGAACGGGCGATAATAAAGTACCCCCCTTTAAACCCCTCAGTTTTTTTTTATTCCCAACCGCAGGGATCTATGTGGGGAAGGCGCGGGGACAAAACTTGATAATCACTTGGAAAGTGACGGGGGTCGAAGTTGCTATCGTATCATGTTGATTAACAACAACATCAAAAATGCTGAGCATGGCCATGATGGTCTCGCCACACCAGCTTCCGCAATCACGACCGTGTGGCAAGGCTGTGGGATTCTCACCAGTTCAGTTTGCCCACATTACGACCGTGCGGCGGGGCCATGAGATTCTGATTTTCTGAGCCGTTCCCGAGTCAGGAACGTGTGGCAGGGCCATAGGGACCGATTGGATTTTGATTGCGCATGCGTTTTTTTCGAACAGGCAGAGCACTGGAGTTAGTTAGTTAATTAAGCGAATTACTTTGTTTAGCGCACCTCTCACACGGTTCGTGGCCCTTCCTCCTCCTCCTCCTCCTCCTCCTCCTCCTCCTCCTCCTCCTCCTCCTCCTCCTCCTCCTCCTCCTCCTCCTCCTCCTCCTCCTCCTCCTCCTCCTCCTCCTCCTCCCCCCCCCCCTGCCCCCGCAGCTGCCCAGGCCCAAGCCTCCCCGAGTCTCCGAGACTCCAAGCTTTCGAGCCTCTTCGAGGCGCCGAGCCTCTTCGCCCAAGGGGCAGCGATAGGGCGTGATAGGCACCTTTTTGGGGGGGCATCGATTTGGAATCAGCTATACATCGCCGATGCATCGGGCGCGCATCGCCGATGCATCGGCGATGTATCGCCGACTCCAGGTCGATGACCCCCCCCCCATGCTTATCCCCTCACATCGTTGCCCCTGACTGCGTCGCGAGCCCCAGCGATGGCCCAGCCCGCCGAGCGCGCAGCTGCCGCGAGCCTGCCCGTCGAGGCGGCGGCGCAGCTGGTGGCCAAGGGCTTCCCTGAACATGCGAGGGATGCTGCGCGCAAGGTGACGATGTGTGATTCCTGGGCGCTGAGCGAGCTTTCGTTTTGCAGGATGGCGTCGGCGGACATTTGCCGTGGGCGTGGCGAAGTTGTGGGCGCCCTTCACTGTTGGTATTTTACGTGCCCCAGGCTGCGCGACGTCCGATTGCGCGGGCGGCCTGACTGGCAGCATGCGGCGGAGCAGCAGGGGGGCCACATGCTGCGGACGCGCGGCCCGGTTCGCGACGGGTCATCCGATGGGCAGTTCCGGGCGGCCGCTGAGGACCTATATTATATGATGTGACCGCGGGGGGCGACGACATCCCGACGGGCGACGTTGCGCGACGGCTCGGGTTCGGAAGCAGTCGCTGGGCGCCAGCGGGATGGGGAGTGATTGTCATCGCCGAGGAGGGCGCTCCTGGCGTCGAGCTTTGGGGGCCGCTTCCGTCTCTCTTCTATGTGCAGAAGGCGGTCAAGCGATATGATATGGCCGTTCCTCGAGGCGCTGGAGGGCGGGATCGCGGGGGCATCCCGGGCGGGCTGGCGCGGCGGCCGCGCTGGAGCTCCAGCCGGGAGCGCCTTCGCGCCGACATGTGGAGGAGGGCTTGGCGCGAGCTCGTGGACGTCGGGCTCGATTTCGGCCGCGTGGAGCATGTCGAGGTGCACTTGTCTCAGCGGGCCACGGAGGAGGCGCAGGGCCAGGGTGTGCAGGAGGCGAGAGGCAGTGAGGCGGTCGATTTGCTAGCCGAGCGCGGGGCCGAGGGGAATTGCATGTACTGCGAGCAGCATGCGTTGCGCATAGTGCTTTTCGGTGGTGCCGAGAGCCGAAATTAGGGGCGGCCAGACGCGCCGCCGCGCCCGCCCGGCCAGAGGAGAAAGCGGTTCCCGAACCCCCTGCTCAGCCTGGCGCTGCGCGCGGTGGAGCAGCGGGGTTGTTGGCAGATGCGCGGGCGCTGCGGCGAGCCATCGCCCGCGGCGGCGATGAGCGGGAAACTGTGGGGGGGCGACTGCAGGCCGCTGCCGCGGCGGGTCGCAGGCCCGTTGGCGGATAGCGAGGTAGCCAACTCGATCGAGGCCCGTGCGGGGCAGGCCCGTGGCGAGCTGCGGCGTGCAGCGCGGCCGACTGGCAGGTCCTGCTCGCTTGCCGCGGGGCGCTGGTGGCAGCTGCCGTGGCCGGGGCGGCGCGCGCAGCTGGCGGCAGCAGTGCCAGTGCGCGGGAGAGAAGTGCGGCCGCGTTCGCCAGAGCCTGGCGACGCGGCCGCGACTGATGCGCCAGCTTTGGCGAGGCCACCGCCCGAGGAGCCTGGCGCGAGCAGGCCGCGCGCGGCGCAGATGTGCGGCCCCTTGCGTGGTTTGCCGCGAGTGCGGGGCACGCGTGGCTCTGACACGTGACGGGCCCAGCAGAGCGCGCCGGGCAACTCAGGTGCCAAGTCCAAAGGAATCGGAGAGACAGGCTGCTCTTCGTCTTGGACCCACAGACAGGGAAACCGCTCCTCGCAGTGCTGGAGCCAGTGCATCGAGGAGGTGGTTCTCGTCGGGGCTGACGGCGTCGCGCTCCTGACTTGCGAGTGGGTGTTCTGGGTCCAAAACGTCGCAGGTTGGTTGCAGGCGCGGACCCGCTCGGTGAATGGGGCGCCCGGTGGAGTGGCCGGCGCGCCGTTCGCTCAGAGCGGCGGGTGGGCGGGGGCCTACTTGCCGTGGCCCCTGGCCTGGGGGGCCGCGATTCGGCGACAGGCCGAGTCACCTAACCAAACGGGGTCGCATGGCAAAGCATGCCTGCGCCTTTGGGTGGCCCCCCCTAATGAAAAAAAAAAAAAAAAAAAAAAAAATGGGGGCGTCTTGGTTCCTCCTGGGGGCCTCTCGAGGCCCAGGGCTCGACATGTCCGTTCTGGTCCCTCGCCTGGGAACCCTCTTCGAGCCGTCTTGGGGGGGGGTCTCTTAGGCCGTTTTGGAGGCGTCTTGGGCCGTCTTGGGGCGTCTTGGGCCGTTTTGGGTCCCTCCTTGCGAACTCTTGGGCCGTCTTGTAGCGATCTGGGGGGCCTCTTGGGCCCTCGGAGCGTCGGGAAACCGAAGAGGCGAGAACGCCGACATGTTTCAGAAACGAATGGGAATTCAGACATGTTTCCTGTTGGGGCCTTTTGAGGAGTGTTCCTGGAGGCCTGTCGAGGCCTCTTGCAGGGCTCTTGGGCTGTCTGGAGGCCGCCAAGGCGTGTTGGACAGATCGTTTGGCGATTCGGGGCGCTCTTGGACCGTCTTGGGGGCCCCTTGGGGCACTCTTGGCCTGTCTTGGTTTTTTTTTATGAGCCCAGGGTCCTCCGGGAGGGGTCGCATCTGACCCGGGCCTCCCCCCGGGACCGCCCAGGGACCCCCTCTGGGACCCTTCCCGGACCCCCCCCGGACCCCCCCCCCGGGCGGGGGAGGGGTCAAAGGGAAACGGCTTCTCCTCGAGCCAAGCGCGGAATTACTCAATGTCGTTTTGGTCAGCGCGCTTGAAGAGGAGGGCTTGGGGAAGGGGTGGGGAGGGGGCCGGCGACGGGCCCAGCGCTCGAGGAAAAGGACCCAAGGAAAGAGGAGCGCCGACGGGCCGAAGGAACGGAGAGGCGCAGGGAATGGGGACGGTAGAGACGACGACTAACGAATGACGAAGATGACGACTCGAAACGGACAAGCCCTTCACACGCGCCGACAATGTCGGCGGATTTCTGCCATCCAAGACTGGGACATGCTGCTGCTGTGCGTCTGGTGTGTGTTTGCGTGTGCCTGCATATGTGCGTGCGTGCGTGCGCGTGCGTGCGTGCGTGCGTCCGTGCGTGTGCGAGCGTGAGTGGGGCGGGGTGAGGGGTTTCGTGGGTCCTGGTCGTCAGTCTGAGCGGCTGCCCCCTCCGCCATAATTCAGCCGTGCATGTTGTTGTTGTTGCTGTGCATTTGTTGTGCATCTGGTTGAGGGGTTTGACGCGTCGCCGGTGCGGCGCGATCCTCCGACCACATCTGCTCGGACTCCGTCTTGGAGGCCGCTAGAGAGGCTCCCGGACCTCGGCCTCCCTGTCTGTTCGTTGCCCTTGCTCAGTACAGACTACCTCAAATTAAGCAGTGTGGGTTTGCGGTCTCTGCAGGTTCGTGAGCTCTCTGATCAGGCGCCCTCACGAAAGCTGCACATCTTAGGCCCCGAGATCACAATGGGTATCGCCAAGCGGCGGCCGCATGGTCCACGACGCCGTTGGACAGATGGGAACTAGTAGGGTTCTGGCCCAGCCGCCGACCTCCAATAGGAAGCGCTCCCGGGTTCGCGCGCACCGGTAATTAGCAGCATCGGCCCCGCCCGTCCCTTCCCGTTCCCTCCTCTCCAAGGCGGGAATCGGAATCCAGCCCTTGACGGCGACACAATGATTATGTTCCCCCGAAGGGTTTTTGCGTCGCCGTCGTTGCTCTTATCGGTGCGTCCTTGTGCCTGGCGTTGGCCCCTGTTGCGGACGTTTACTCGTCGGCGTCGTCGCGCTGTCGTCGTCGAGGTCGTCGTCGCCGTCGCCGTCGCCGTCGCCATCGCCGTCGGGTCATAATCGTCGTGCCCAGCCTTGTGCCCCTCTCCTGCACCGCCCCCCGATGTCGTTCGTCCGATTCGGCGGCGGCCGGCAGCGGCCATCTTGTGATACGGAAGTGTCATATCCCATATTATTTTTTTGGACTCGAAGGGAGTGAAACATGTCATGCAGGAAGAAGAAGAGGGGAGTGGTGAGAGCGCTTCGCGTGCCCGCACGAGGCATGAGGGAGTAGCAGCTCGCACTGTGGGAATCTGTGGCCCTCGTGTTGCCATCTTGGGCCGTCGGGGGGTCCCCCCGAGGGCCTCTTTGGGTCGTCTGGGGGCGATCGTGTTGGAGCGCTGAAGGCCGGACACGCCGAGAATTCTGAAGTCCTGAAACGCACAAAGAAAAAAGGTACACACGCAGTTGGGCCTCTTTGGGCCTAGTCGGAGAGCGTCTGGAGCCCTCTTGGGTTGTCTTGGGGCTCCTTGGGCAGTTTGAAGGCCGTCGTTGGCGTCTTGGAGCGATCTGTGGGCGACTCGGGGCGCCCTTGGACAGTCTGAGGGGCCCAGTGGGGCCCTCTTGGCCCCGAAGAAGCCATGCGACAAGCTGCGAGCCGGCATGAGGAACCCAGGAATGTGGGGTCTGGGCCCCACTAGTATTCTTGTACTCAGGATTGAGGGCGGAGAACTCCAAAGGATCTTGCATTCAGGAGGCCAGCTCATTCCTCATTGCGGGTCGGTCGCGGTGCTGTCGCCCCGTGCGCAAGCCTCTAATCTCTGGGCAAGCGCCGCGGCTCGCTGTTTTTGCAGCTTGCCGTCATCTCGGCCCCCGCACCAGAGAGCCCATGTTGTGGTGTTCCCTGCCCAGCCAGGGAAGAAACATTACCCTGGAGAAGAATCTAATCAATGCGAACCGCGTGGGAACTATCAACAGGGCTGCCCGATGCACACAACCTCTGCCGGAGAACGTCGGACCTGGCTCGGCACACACCTTGGCGACAAAAGTCACCCATGGCAGTCAAGAGTGCATGCGCCGCAGAACACGAGGGCGGGGTCAGTGGAAGCAGGAGGAAGGATGATTTGAGGAACGATTCGTGATTCCAGCGCGCTGCGCCGAAATCCACGCTGAGGGCTGGCGCGACGGCGCTGCGAGCACAAGATTCCCTGGCCGGCTCAGGGGGGCGAGTCTCCATGCGGGCGCAGCCACGGGGCAAGTCACCATGCGGACGTAGCCATTGAGGCCTTCGGCGGAGCTCACTATAGGGCCACGAAAAGTGTAAGTAGTGCGCCAGAGTGGACCCGAGTTCATGAGATCTACAGACCAGTAAGGACACGCGCCTTCGCTAGGAGTGTCTGGCGTGTTTCGAAGTGGGGGAGGATGGATGGCCATAACGCCTTAACGGAGACCGCGCATTGGCGCGGGGGCATGCGGAAGCTGGGCGGTCATTGGAGGGGCTGGATGGACATGGGAAATTTCAGGCAAGGTTTGGATTGTTGCGGGAGGCGATATTGACATGGGGAAGCTGGACGGGAATGGTTGAAGTTGAATGGCCGTGGGGAAGGTTGGGCGAACGACTGGTGGGCTCAGGGGCCCCCGACCACAGCCGGAAAACTCCGGGGAAGCGCAGGGTCCGCCTTTTCGGCCAAGGTTGGGGAACTCTGGACTCTCTCCGGCCAGGCTGGCGGGGCTCCCCCGTCCTGCTAGGGCTGCAGGGTTCGCGGCCCGTCCGGCGAAGGCTGGGGGGTTCTTATAGACCCATCCAGCTAAGACTGGGGAGCTCAGGGGCACTTCTGGGTAAGGTCGGACGGCTCCTGCAGGGCGCTGGGGGGTTCTAGGTTCTAGGGCCCGTCCTGCGAAGGTCAGGGGGTCCTCGGGCACGTCCAGGGTAAGAGAAGAAACGCGGCGCTTCGCTAATGGGGGCCCGTCCGGCTAAGGGCGGGGAGCTGAAAGGCTCGTCAAGCTAAGGCTGGGGGGTCTGGGGACCGTCCGGCCAAAGTGGAGTCCGGGTCCCGCCCGCGGCAGAGGTTGGATCAGGATGGAAAGAAACACACAGACACAATTAATCGTCGACTCCCCATAAAATATACGAAAATATGGGAAGTGGGGGGGGGACAAGAACCCAGAAAATATTGGAAAATAGGGGGAATCTTTTAAATTGTGTATTTATTTGTGTCTCCTGGGGCCCCTTCATTGGAGGGTTACAGGGTTTGTTCAGCAATGCCAGGGTGAGGCCTGTGGGCTCCGGAGCCCGCCCGGCTCAGGCTGGGGGCTCCAGGGCCCGTCTGGCGAAGTCCGATGTCTCCCCCGTGTCCTTGTGGGCTCCTCAGCTTCCTCCCACCCTCGCCACGCCTTCCCCTGCTCCCTCGTCTCCGTCCCAACTTTCCCCAGGGCCTTCCCAGCTCCCCCACGTCCGCACAACTGTTTCCATATGCCATCCTGTTTCCCCATGGTCGCCAAACCTCCTTCGCTGCTCGTCAGTTTCCATACGCCCGAGCAACCTGCTACGCCCCGACGCGTAGTATACCATCTTCGCCATCGCAAGGCCGCCTCCCTTATGGCCTTCCATACCTCGTTTTCGATGTTGCCCTGAACATCGCTTAATGCTATGTGGAGCTCATCAACACCCGCGTCAAAATGCGGACGCAGCCACTAAAGCCTTCGATTGAGCTCCCTATGGGGCCACGAAACGTGTGAGGGGCACGCCGATATATACCCGAGTCACCATGCGGATGTAGCCACTGAGGCTTTCGGCGGTGCTCCTATGTGGCCCATGACACGTGTGAGGAGCGCGTCGAGATTCTGCAAGTCACCATATGAAGCAGCCACTAAGGCCTTCGGTGGAGTCCTCTGTGGGGCCACGAAACATGTTAGGGGTGCGGCCATATGGACGCAGCCACTGAGGCCTTCGGCGGAGCTGCTTATGAGGCCACGGAAAGTGTGTATGGGGTGCGCCGACACGGGGCGAGTCACCATGCGGACGCAGCCATTGGGACCTTCGGTGGAGCACCCTATAGGGCACCGAAACGTGTTAGGGGATGCGCCGAAACGGGCCGAGTTATCATGCGGACGCGGACACTGGGGCCTTCGGTGGAGCTCTCGATGGAGCTCACGAAACGTGTCAGGGGTGCGTCGACATAGGGCGAGCCACCATCAGGACGCAGCCACTGAGGCCTTCGGTGGACCTCCCTGTGGGACCACGACACATGTCAGGGGTGCGCCGAAATAGAGCGAGTCACCATACGGACGCAGCCACTGAGGCATTCGGTAGAGGTCCCTATGGGGCTGGGAGACGTGTGAGGAATGCGCCGAAATGGGGCGAGGCACCATGCGGACGCAGACACTGGGGCCTTCGGCGGAGCTCTCTATAGGGCCCCGAAACGTGTGAGGGGTGCGCCGAAACGGGCCGAGTGATCATGCGGGCGCAGCCACTGGACCCTTCGGCGGACCTCCTCATGAGGCGACAATACGTGTGAGGGGTATTCCGAACGCTTGGTGATGATGCTGCTGATGATGGTGATGGTGATGAAGATGCGCATGAGGATGAGGATGAGGATGATGGTGCTGATGATATTGCGATGGTGATGGTAATGATGATGCTGCTGCTGATGATGATGATGATGACGATGATGATGATGATGACGATGACGATGCTGATGCTGCTGATGATGATGATGATGGTGATGGCGATGATGGATGAGGATGATGCTGATGAGGATGATCATGCTGATGATGATGACGATGGTGATGACGATGGCGATGGCGATGACGGTGACGATGACGATGGCGGTGACGATGGCGGTGACGATGGCGGTGACGATGACGTTGATGATGATGTTGATGATTATGGTGATCGTGATGATGATGCCAATCATCACCATCGTTATTATTTTGTTGATGATATGATAATGGGTTTGGTGGTTGGGCGCTTTCCGAAACGATTGTGACGATGGTATTGATGATGCTGATGATGATGCTGATGCTGATGCTGATGATGATGATGATGATGATGATGATGATGATGATGATGATGATGATGATGATGATGATGAGAATACTGCTGATGATGATTATAATGATGATTGTAATGATGACATTGAAACAGAACGGATGCATGAGGGGGAGGAGGAGGTGGAGGAGGAGCAGGAGGAAGAGGAGGAGGAGGAGGATGAGCAGGAGGAGGAGGGGAGACGAGCGAGGCTGCGAACTCAAGACGAGGACCCACAGCACAGGAGGTTTGGGACAGCACGTCCCCCCATACCTTGGCGCGTTGTCTCGCGGCCCCGGGCGTTTCGCATAGACTCCCTCCCTTCGTGCGCGCATGCCGAGGGTGGTGCGTCTGCCCTCTCTCGTCGCTCCCTCTGCCTGCAGACCTGGGCCGCCACCTTGTTGACAGTCGGGGCCCTGAAGAAGGAGCCCTTTTGGTTGGGGAGGGGCTCCGCGTTCCTTAAGTGTCTCACAGCTTGCCTCAGATTTTCCCATGTTCTCGATAGGAAACCGAAGCTGAACTAATGGAAAAAAGGGGCCTCGTTCCTTATTTA